>OZ024834.1:49930656-50480251 GCA_964016985.1 Anodontia alba | reverse complement strand
GCTCTAAATACCACCGCCACTATGGCTACAAGGTTTTAGTCCATGAGACACCTAAACATTTTGATTTTGGGCCTCCCAATCTGAAAACAATTTTAGAAGCGGGCAGTGAAGCCTAAACCGACAATGCGCGCGACTGAACCTGCAAGCAGATTTAGGACTTTGTCAGAATATGACGGAAGACCTATTTTCTCCTGAACGTGTTGATTATCGGTGTATCACTGAATATATACCCCAGTTTTGGTGTGTCATAGGCATCACTAAGGTAAAAGGTGCCTTGGAGGCATATACGCGCAGCGAAGGCCCGGATCAGACTGCGCATGCGCAGTCTGATCCGGGTCCGCTGTCCACCTGCAGAACCACTGGATTCCGTAAAAACAACGGAGATCAAACACCCTGAGTCCGTGAGTGTGCACACGATGATCTGAATATGCGCATTCCGTACATACCCGAGGACGCCTTATAACTCGGGAAGTTCCGGATTACCGTTTATACCTCAAGTATTTGGTCAATTTAACTCCTTATCAATTTAACTCCTTACCATATATACTTGACCTCAACTTTGAATGTCCATTTGATATGTCTGTTGGTGCTTATTGACATGTCTACAAACTGCTTGATGGGTGACAAACAGTGTAACCCTGCTAAGACGCGTCTGATCTGGGTATACATGGGTTATTGTTATTTAATCATGTATATATGGGAATATTTAGGATATCAAGATAGCATATCAAATATTGATATACAACAAACACTTGAAAATTTATACGACGACACACGGCTATTGTACGCAGCAAGAGCTGTCGTTGGATAACACAGCTCGTCCGAAATATATTCGAGTTTAGATTTAACGGCCCTTTCACCAATATTTTAGACATGTCGAACCTTCTCAGAGAGAGAGAGAGAGAGAGAGAGAGAGAGAGAGAGAGAGAGAGAGAGAACAGGTATGTTTAGCAGCTGCTAGATAAGTGGTTGCTAGATAATGGAGCGCTCTGTGCCACGAATCTCCCGAATATTCCGCCTCCAGTGGGATTCGAATGATGAGCTTCGGCTCTGTCTCGAGTCCCCCATGCTCCAATTTTCCCTCTTTTCTCAGGGTGCGTTCCATAAAACTTACATAAACATACGTAACATTGGAGACACAATCTTGTGGTTTCACTGCTAAGTTAAAAAGTTTATCAACAATCCACTTGAATATCACATAGAAGAATTTTTTATCTCCATGACTTGAATAAAGATGAGTGTGTAATGGGGACCAGGAGCCTCATTATGTTTCGATAACAACCTCAAGCTACAGTCGAACCTCAATGGCTCGAACATCTTTGGGACCATGGATATTCGTTCGAGACATGGGTAGTTCGAGCCCCTGAGGATTAATCATGGCACCAGTTCGAGAAGCAAATAGCGATAATCTTTTCGATTTTCTACACAGTGATTCTATGTTGAGTGTACTCATTAGAATCGCCTCGAAGAGGCGATTCTAATGAGTACACACAACATACAATTTCACAATAAAATAAGAAAATTTCCTTAAATATTTGTTTTCTTGAGCTATCGGAAGAATTTCGTAGGGACTCGGAATTGAGTTCGAATTAGCCATGGTAAACGAGCCATCGGTGTTCGAGCCATCGAGGTTCGACTGTATATGCTGACCCTCAAAATATTCCTTGACTTCCATATTCGGTCTCATATTAAAGGATAGCTTTAGACTGACAAAATACAAACAAAAAGGAAAGAATAAAAGTCTATCAGCATGTTTTGGTACTTTTCTGTCTTTGAACACACGTGCCCTCATTTTGGTGGAAAAAAAATAAACAAAAGAAGAAAAATGAGTTTACCAGATCCCGATTTCCAACACTATACAACACTAAAAATACCATTGACAAATTTAAATCTGGTCTGAAATTAAATGAAATATATTTTTGTGTAAAACCGGCATACACTCAACCGAGATCGGCACTATGCAAAGGATGCTGATGCTGAGTTGCTGTTTACGATCCTTTCAACATTATTTAAGTCATATCGAGACGACGAAAGGTGACAATGAAAGGCTCTGTGCAATGAAGCGACGTAATGAAGAGATGAATTCTGCCTCCAGCGGGATTCGGGCCCGGGACCGCGTGATCCGAAGTCAGGAATGTTAACCGCTCGGCCACTCGGACGCTTCTTAACTACGATAAAGAGTTGAGGGGTTGGAATATTTTGGGTAATTATCATATTATATTGACATAATCGAATTGACCTACAAGATTATGCATCAAATAAGCCAAATTTACCACTAATACCGTAATGATCCATAGCTTTAGATAAGATACTTTATTTCAACCAAAAAGTATTGATATGTTTTCTTATATCTCCACGAAAACACATGTTGGGAGTACACATTAGAAGCGCCTCTGCGAGGCGCTTCTAATGAGTACCCACAACATATGTTTTCGTGGAGAATTAAGAAAAAAAAACAGCCACCTGATAGCCTCTTTTATTTAGAGCTATGTTAAATCTTAAGTATTAGGACAGACAGACCTGAGCAAACAGTGTTGGCCAATATCAGAAGCCACGAAGCCACTATTTGTCACTAAATTAGCAATTTTGGACGGAACACACTGACAGTAAAATGAACTTGTTCAAATTTTAGGAAATGTATTGTTTATTAAATTTTGTAAAATTTGTTTGTTCTATATGGTCTTTCCGTCACTTTCAATGGTCTTTCAGTCATATCGCGGCGGTGTCTGGGTGTGGCAGCAGCTCAATGCTCACTTTCAGAGTGCTGCCTCACTGACAAAGCAGGCCACAGACACTAGGCATAAATTCTACCCACTCACATTATACCGACACCTGGCTGATCAATTTTAGCTGTATTTTACTTAATGCTGTGCGCCAAGCGAAAGAGCAGCTAGTGCCATTTGAAAGTCTTTGTTATGACTAGACCACATAACCACCATCTCCTAGTCACAAAGCGGATTGTTTACAAAATGAGCCACAGTGTCGGTTTTTAGGAAAAGTAAGGTGAGAAGGTGTCCCAATATTTAGAGTAAAAACGGTAACATGCATACCATGATTTTCATATTTTCATTTTATATGACATCGTAACCAGGCATACATTACGTTAACAAGCCTGTAATGTTTACTCCACCGTCATAATACAGTGAAACCTGTGTTAGAAAGCCATCTTTGAGACTGAATTTGAGTAGTGGTTGATGTGGAAAGGTGGTTGTATTATAAAGGTACGTCATGTAATTTTGCTGCTCGAAAGAAAGAAAGCCACCCTTGACATTGACTTTTAGTAGTTGATGTGGAAATGTGGCTGTCTTATAAAGGTACATGTCATGTAATTTTGCTGCTCGCAAAATTACATGACATGTACCTTTTTAAGACAGCCACCTTTCCACATCAGCCACTAAAGTCAATGTCAAGGGTGGCTTTCTTTCACAGGTGTCACTGTATATAGAGAAAGTAAGAATATGCAGTGGTATACATTATCTAGCAATTTGATTCTTTGATTGTGTTGGGATTTAACGACACATCAACCCTTGTGGGTCATTTTGTGTCGTCTTCCAGAGAAAGGGAGGAGAAGAGAGAAGAGATAGTAGAGGAGATGAAAGAGAGAGACAGGGGAAAAAGAGGGAAATGAATGCAAAAAACAAAAACATTCCCCCTTACCTGCTGCAAGGACAGCAAGCCTTGCTCAACTGAAAGCAAATATCAGTTGGACGCCCCGGTGACGCAACATTATTTAGCAAGTATTCAGCTTTTAAATCTGATTTCAGTTTTTCTTTTCTCTCAAGTTAATAAGTTGAATAAGCTGACTTGATCGTCAGATAGTCCAGTAACCAGATAGCTTTTCGACGTCGCAACATTGCCACTCCGTTGTGTGTTAAATGAAAATGCTTTGCAGACATGCTGGTGGAATGCCTTACATAAGTGGTACCAGAATGCCAAACAGTCTGACCGACCAGTCGTATGTATCTGATGTAGATTTTTCAAAGAGTTGGATAATTAAGATAATAATCTGACGGGCGTTTTGTTTCTGACGCGATCTGCAACTGGTTCCCGGCTTGTAAAACGTACCTCAACGAGTCGTGTCATTACTCGCAGTAGCAAACAGCGCAACCCTCGAACAAATGCGGACATCTGCGATTATAATGCTTCAGATAAAGCACTTTTTTCATTCAAAAAAAAAAAAAAAAAAAAAAAATGACAGTTTTCTTATTTCTTGACAAAAACATATCTTGTGGGTACTCATTAGAAGAGCCTCGGCGAGGCGCTTCTAATGAGAACCCACAAAATAAGTTTTCATCGAAAATAAAAAAATATTATTTGGAAACTCATTCTTAGCTGTAACTGCGGAGTTGTCTGCCCCGGCGAACTGTTTAGCGGAACTGTTCAAGAGCGAAACAACCACGGTTTTATATGTGTGCATTTGAGTGGTGAAGCAACAAGAATTCTTTGCCGGTTTCGATTTTTATTTTATTATGCTTCTCCAAAAGAAATTTTTCAATCATAAAATTATCGAATAGCTTCTTTTTTATCACAAAATAATTTGAAAACGTTGTTAAATGCGAGATGTAAAATGATAGATGCAGAGGTATAGTCATAAGAATCGAGTGTATGCGGTTACTTAGGAGACTTTCCATAAATACAGTTGACTCTCGCTATCTCGACCTCGCTTATCTCGAATAACCGCTTATCTCGAAGTGAAAATCTGGTCCCTGCCTAAACATGAAAATCTAACAACATGTAAAAAATATTGTGGAAAAGAGGAGAAATTGCTCCTCCTAAGGAGGAGCAATTTCTCCTCTTTTCCACAATATTTTCAATATATCTCTAACTTCAGGAGTCCAATTACGCATATATTTGTTAAATGTGGTTAATCGAATTAGTTTTTCCTCAATTCTGCAAATCTGATATGTCGAAGTACGGATATCTCGAAGTATTTCAGAGTCCCTTGGAATTCGAGATAATGAGAGTCGACTGTATTCGGAAAGACCTGATTAGACAGTGTAGACCTGGATCAGACGTCGCACAAAGCTGTTTCCAGTAACTCATCTGACTGCAATTTTAGACAGTCACAAGTAGTATAACCATGGACGTATAAAGTTCAGGAAAAGTACAGGGTAAGATGTGTGAATATTTAGGGTATATATGGTAATCAAACATTATTTTTGCAACACTCCCATGAAAATGAAATTTTGAATCAATGGGAGGCTCGACTGACACCCACCCCATCGCTACAAACTCCCTCTGAATCATCCTCGCAGTCTGAAGACGGTCTTCCACTTAGGGAATCACTGAACACTGATGAAATTGTCAAAAGGTAACTTTTTTCCAGCTGAAAAGTTTTTTTTTTTATATATATATATAATTTCACTTATTTTTTCGCGAAAACATGTGAGTACTCATTGGAATCGCTTCGGCGAAGCGATTCCAATGAATACTCACTTGTTTTCATGGAGAATAAAATATTTAGAAAATAACATTCTGGATATGTCCCGAAAACCTCATTTCACGGCTCTTTTCGATATTTACCCCAGGTCTTCGGGCAGGCAGACATGGACAAAGTGTGCAGACCGTACAGATGCCGTAGAACATGATATCTGATAAGAGTTTACACTCTCTGCCACGCGTCCGGTGAATAATTTAGCACTGCTTGGAATGGTCGTGTGGGCGTGCCGCACTCCAGAACAGGGGACACGCCTACCGCAGCGAGAAGGAAGACTAACCCGCAACAATTACATTTATAAAAACTTTGCAACTGACTCTACTATGTCCACCTCAAATCAATGTAGACTCAGCCCAGATATTTGCCGGATCAAGAGTCCGGACGGGCATTGCTAGTTGGGTCTCAAATTCTATGAATCAAAACATCAGAAAACGTACATTCAGACTTGTTCGCTCAGCGAAGTTTAAGAATCTTCTCTTGGCGCATTTTGGATAGCCAAGGATGCAAATTTTCTTCATGTGTGCAACGAAGACTCCGATCAGACTGCGCGAATGCGCAGTCTGATCAGAGTCTTCGTTGGGCGCACATGACAGAAGGCGTTTTCTCATGTTGTGGACCACATCATCTGATCACACCAGATACATGAACGTGCATATTAAATTTCAAATGAGGTCAAATTGGGAAACACAATTCTCTTTTCAGATAATAAAAATAATAAAATAAATAAACATGTAACTTGCCTTATCACTGTACAGAGGAACTGTCTTATATCCCAGAAAATATTACAAAACAACCGTTCGGTTAGCTAGAAGTCCAATGGCGGTGTACACTAGATTTTACAAAGGTAAATGCTTATTACGGATGACTTACTTCAAGGTATAACTTTGTGTTAACTTTTAAAAGCCACGGGTAAAAGCTATACCCGGCAAAAAAAATAAAGGAGATACCTCGGACTGCATAGCTGGGATTTGTCTTGAATATATGGTAAACATGCATGGGAAAATGCATGAATTAAGTTTATGTTTGTAATCACTGTCAGCTTTTTAAGACGCGACGCAAACTTTTTTACTTTTCCGTGATACTTGTGAACGCTTCAGATAAAATTTCATTTTTCTTTTGTTCTCAGATTCGGGTTTCACATTTCACATGAATATCAGTTGTCATTTGCAAACGGTTTGTTACTCGTCAAAAAACAACAACAACAATTAGAAATATATCGAGCCACAGATGCCCCGCATCGGGACCATCCTCACTCGGAAACAAGTATTTTGCAAAAAAAAAAAAAAAAAAAAAAAAAGAAGTTGAAAAAGAAACACAACAGCCATAACAATAGGCGGATTTTATCCTTAATCGAACTCGACCTATATTTTATGATTATATACCTGTGTATAAAATATGAATCCAACACCTTAATCTTTTCAAAACAGATCAAACGGAAACAATAATTCGTAGCATTTTGCAAAAAAAAACAAACAAAAAAAAAAAAAAAAAAAAAAAAAAAAAAAAAAAAAAAAACGAAGTTGAAATAGGGCCTTAACTTCCAGAATAATTGGCGGATTTTAACCTAAATCGAATTTGACCTGCATTTTATGGTTATATACATGTGTATAAACTATTGATCAAACACACTGATCTTTTCAAAAGACATCGAACGAACGGAAACCATTTTTTCGTAACATTCTGCAAAAGATGAAGTTGAAAAAAGGCCATAACTCCCATAATGATTGACGGATCTCAAAATCGAACGAACTATATTTTATGATATACACCTGTGTATAGAATATTTATCCAATACACTAACCTTTAACGGAACCCATTTTTCGTAGCATTTTGCAAGAAAAAAAAAAAAAAAAAAAAAAAAATGAAGTTGAAAAAAGGCCGTACCTCCCATAATGTTGGCGAACTTTACCCTGAATCGAACTTGACCTATAGTATGATTATATACCTTTATATAAAGTATGAATCTAATTCATGGATCTTTTCAAAAGATATCGAACGGGCACCATTTTCGAACGTTCGTCCGTACGTACGCATCGGCTGTACGGACAGCGGTGATACTATATGCCCCTACCCCTCCCCCAATTGAAAATTGCGGGGGCGTAAAAAAAAATAGACGCATATCAACATCGAATGGGCTTGTTCAATGTTAGTCGTAACACAAGAGCATGTATCCGTCGGGCATGTATGTCCGGCGAATATTCAGATAAGTCTGCGCATTTGTATAGTCTAATCACACATCACGGTTTCCGGTAGAAGCCTTGCATCATGTTATATACGCAGTGCACAGTGAGTAGTGATCAGACTGTGAGTGTATAGGCCGATCTAAGTCTGATGCACATGTCCGATGGTATATTTTCATATACAGTCAAACCTCAATGGCTCGAACATCTTAGGGACTATGGAAATTCATTCGAGACATGGGTAGTTCGAGCCACTGAGGGTTAATCATGGTACCAGTTCAGGAAGCAAATAGCGATAATTTAGGGAAATCTTTTCGATTTTATACACAGTGATTGTACGTTGAGTGTACTCATTAGAATCGCCTCGATGAGGCGATTCTAATGAGTACACACAACATACAATTTCACGATAAAAGAAGAAAATTTCCTTAAATATTTGTTTTCTTGAGCTATCGGAAGAATTTCGTAGGGACTCAAAAACGAGTTCGAATTAGCCATGGTAAACGAGCTATCGGTGTTCGAGCCATCGAGGATCGACTGTACTTAATATACAATCCCATGATTAAAGTAATATCAGCGGGAATGTATACACGTTCAAGGAAGGTACTTCTATTAAGAATTGCTTTTGTCAAATGGCGAAAAGGGGTCTACACTAAAAGGAAATAATTTGCTCCCATGGGGAGCAAATTCTTCCGTTTAAAAGTAGACCCCATTTAAGAAGGAGAATGATGTGGAGCAAGGCAAACAGGAAATCACAAAAGTTGTCCCCATGTCAAATAGCGGTAAAATTAAAAAAAAAATGTATGTTTTATTATTATCATTTTTATCTGCATTACTAATGTTGTTATTTTACAAGGAACAATCATTGAGTGTGTTTTGTTCTGTTGTTCCGCCGTTTACAGCAATTTTACTATCTTTCGGTCGTCTGGCTGTGACATGAAGCTCACTGCTACTATTTAGTGGTGCCTCTTTAAAATTTCCCCACAACTGTTTTCAGTAAAAAATGCGCTACGTTTCAGAACCTTAGTGAAACTGATATTTGACTTGTGATTTATTCGAAATTAAAATGGTTAAATTATTTAATTACTCTGTTTTAATTAAAACGCAAAGCAAAATTGTAGCAAATAAGACTTGGCACTTCGTGTGAATCCTCTGCTAGATAGATTCAAATGAAACGTCAAGCTTTTTTTTTTATCTGAAAAAGAAATTACAAAACAAATGTCTGTTACAGTTGCGATTTGCGCTTTAAGAGTTAAAGCGCCTCTCTTTTCAATACACACCTTAACTTTTATGCGTCGTATAACATATCCACACCTCACGGTTTATGAATAAGTCGACAAACAAATAAAAATCGGAACGGATAATAGAGAGGTGTATTAACATGTCCCGTCAGGTACAGATAGGCAGATTTCGAATAGTATTGTGCAGTGATTCATTCCTTCGCTATACCTATTGTTATGGTCATCTCTCTGTTGAGTATAAGTGTACAAGCACTATTCAATAACAAAAGGGGAGATTAAAGTTTCCTACTTGAAAGAATATATTAACTGTTGACTTATTGTCACGTTCAAATCCCATGACAAAGAGAGAGAGAGAGAGAGACAGAGAGTGAGAGAGAATATTAATCATTAACGTGTTGAGCAGACAGAGAGAGAGAGAGAGAGAGTTAATCATTAACGTGTTGAGCAGACAGAGAGAGAGAGAGAGAGAGAGAGAGAGAGAGAGAGAGAGAGACTTAATCATTAAAGTGCTGAGCAAAATGGTAGCAGACACAGCCATTATCTATCTTTTCGATTTTCTACACAGTGATTGTATGTTGAGTGTACTCATTAGATTCGCCTCGATGAGGCGATTCTAATGAGTACACACAACATACAATTTCACGATAAAATAAGAAAATTTCCTTAAATATTTGTTTTCCTGAGCTATCGGAAGAATTTCGTAGGGACTCAAAAATGAGTTCGAATTAGCCATGGTAAACGAGCTATCGGTGTTCGAGCCACCGAGGTTCGACTGTACTTAATATACATTGCCATGGTTAAAGTGATATCAGCGGGAATGTATACACGTTCAAGGAAGATACTTCTATTAGAATTGCTTTTGTCAAATGGCGAAAAGGGGTCTACACTAAAAGGAAAGAATTTGCTCCCATGATTGTGTTAGGGTTCAACGATACGTCAACCCATATGGGTCATTTTGTGTCGACTCCAAGAGAAAGGGAGAAAAGAGAAGAGATAGTAGAGGAGATGAAAAGAGGGACAGGGAAGAAAGAGAAACAGGAATGAAAGTGAAGAAACAGAAGAAATTAAAACATTCCCCCTCTACCTTTACCTGCTACAAGGATAGCAGGCCTTGCCTAATTGTAAGCAATATCAGTTGGACGCCCTGGAAACGTAAGATACACGACACTTTCGCACCACCCGACCACCCCTATCTATCTGTTGAGTATTATAATGTACAAGTACTGTATTATAGTGTACTATAAAATAACAAAGGTTTCCTACTTTAAAGAATTTATTGACTATCTCCCAAATTGTGATGCACAACGCAAAAAAAAAAAGAAAAAAAAAAAAAGTTGGTGGGAGGTGGGGTGGGGGGGGGGGGGGTCATGCCTTATACGGGCTAAATCAGGACATTAGAACCGTTATATAGACAAATAAAGAAGTTCTGATCAGACTGGGATGGGATGCCCCGGCTATTCTAGGCCTCCATAAGGAATTTCTGTAGGGGTCTATAAAACAAAATTTAAGTACTGTCACGCAAAAACTGCATGGTTATTTTCTTCTAACGGTTGGTTTCATTGCTTTGCTGATCTTCAGGAAGTAATAGATTTACTATGGTTACAATTATTATTGCGAGTTCAGAGGTGTGACCCTGAAAGTTGGTCACACGTTTTGTGAAACGAGCCAAAGTACATAATTACGAGATATTGCGAGATCACAGTGAGAAACGAGTAAAGTACATAATTGCGAGATATTGCGAGATTACAGTGATTCACCATATCCGTTTATTACATATCCGTGACACAGCCTATAATATAGTACGTTACCGAGACAAGATTGGCATAAAACTTCATAATTAAATAAAGTAGCAGCGGACATAATTGGTTCTAAATTACAATCTTCTGTATAAACATTATTATATCATCGCGTGCGTAATTGTCATCATCGAATCAGGATGAGACAGGGGAGACTTAACCCTTTTCAGCTCTGCAGACCAAAACAGATAATTTCCTAAACAGTGTAGATCCAGATGAGACGGCTCGTAACAAGCCTCTCATCTGGATCTAGACTGTTTGCCATTCTGTTCTTTGATGGGTTATGGAAGAAAAAGGCCTATTCGTAACAATGCATGTGTTCAAAATCAAAGATGGAAGATTCCACTTCATAAACTCAGGATTGAAATGGTTAAAATAACAAACACAGAAGCTTGGAACAGTAAAACTACAAAATTAGCACGTCCATACACACGTAGCAGACCTCAACGATAAACCGAACTCATCCGCATAGTTCCAGATAAGGCGCTTTTTTTCCTCCTGAAAATATTCATTTTTTCTTATTCCTCCTTGAAATAAAATGTTGGGGTACTCGATAGAAGCGCCTCGGTGAGGCGCTTCTAATGAGTACCCACAACATGTGTTTTTTGCAGAGAAATAAGACTACATTTTTGTATTTGATCATAAACTGGCTCTGATCGCCTTTGAAACACGCAAATCCCTGCTCAAAACTGCGAATCGGGCCTCTGTTGCCTGCATGCGCATACAGAATCATTAGATACTGCAGAAATCATAGACGAACAGAGAATGCTCCTATCAAGACTGTGCAGATACTCTGGCTGATCTGGGTCTTCGTTCTTCGCATGGCGCAAGGACAACTGTCTCTTGTAGAGCATCAGTTATTGAAAATATCATATAGCACTTTAGTCATAAGTTTGAAATCTTGTTACTATTGCCGTTATGACTGTGCAAGGCTCGATACTATTACGAAAGTCACGATTGTGCAGATAACGCGTCTCGATAGTGCAAACCACGCAAGCCTCGACAGTGCGGAACACACAAGCCTCGACTGTATGGATAACGCAGGAAGCCTCGACAGTACCGACTACACAAGCCTCGACATTGCAAACTACGTGGTATGAACGACGCCGTTTGCGAAGGCTTGGCGCTCAACACAGCTACGTAATGCCGCTCTGATATCAAGATAAAGAGCCGTAAATCGAGTACCACGAGGAAGCACTAAAAAGAAATGAACTACCCGTGACATCTAGACACCATCTTAAAGGCAACATACCTTTAACTTGTTCACCCCTGAGTTTATAAAGTAGACTATTCCGTTTTTGAATTTCGACGCAATCCATTCTTGCAAATGGGGATATGAGTTGAAGCTCTAAAAACGGAATGGCAAGTAGTGAAGATCCAGATGAGACGGCTCGCTACATTTATTTATTTAGGTCTGTCGGGCCGAACGGGTAATTGAAAACAACTACGATATTAAACTTTTTCAATGAGAAGAGGGCTACTCTTAATGGAAAAATAAATAAATAAATAAATAAAGCGTCTGATCCGCGTCTCTACTGTTTGCCACTTACTCATTAACCCTTGTCCTGCTGAATATATTAAGATGCCATGCCCACTTCTAATTTTCAGCCAATCAGAGTACTTGATCCGTATTGTTGCTTTAAATTTACATACTTGATGGCAAACAGTGCAGATCCAGATCAGTTGGCTTCTTCAGAAGCCAACTGATCTGGATCTACACTGTTTGCAAAGCAGGATATATCCAGGTTCAGCAGGACAAGGGTTAATTCTTGAGATACATCAACAGGCAGTAAAATAAACTTGTCCAATTCAGGACAAATATGGTAAGAAGATCAGGTATGAATACTTAGGGCAACTAAGCTAAAATGCAAACGTCAAAATTACAGTCTTACATACTTCAGGGCATATATGCTTCAGTTTTGTTTTCTATTCATATATGGCAAATATCACCCAACACGATTGATTTAATTAAAGAATTTTTGTTCATTATGTTCTTTTCATTGTTTGTATAGTATTATCTGAACACAGGAAGTCAGATATTCTCACTTTATATAGTATCCTTGAGCAAGAAAAAAGGTCTTATCGTTTGGATGTGGTCATAGATCGCACAATGAAGTATGTTGCTTCCCTGCTAGCATTCTACATAAATCTACAGCGGACCGTTAGCGGCCCGTCAGCTACCCTGACGGGCCGCTAACGGCCCGCTGTAGATTTATGTAGAATGCTTACTGGGTTAAGCCCTACAAGTGAGATATTATAGCCGAAGTAAGATACATCTGTATTGAGTCAGGAAAGTCTGGGTCTGTCTCTGTTGACTCGAATGTGGAAAGAGCCCCATCACGTAAACATGCCTATATAATGTTGACCCCCTTAAACCCCACTTTTATATAGTAAAACTGTGGTTTACAGGGGAATGCATTGTTTTTCTTATTTCTGCTTAAACATAGATTGTGGGTACTCGTTAGAACCGCCTCGCCGAGGTGGTTCTAATGAGTACCACAATCTATGTTTTGAGCAGGAATATGAAAAAACAATATCAGAGTTTTTTTCATCAGAAAATTTTCAGTTTTTTGGAGGTTGAATTTTCTATATATTTGAACAGACATGTTTTCGTAATGCCTTTGAAGACCAAACAAGCTAGCCACACTTGATAAAGAAACGGTGAGATACAGCGTCAACCGAATTTGCTGAAAAGGACGTTTTTGTTAAATCCTTAAAGTCTCTGGTAGATACCTCTATTTTATCAAGTCTAATCTGTAACTCATCTTCAATAAGTGGTTTGTTTTCGCAAAAGAAGAGATACAACGAAATCATGAGCTGAAGGTTAACGTGCACAGGGCTTCTGTTTCCTCCATAATATTATATCCAGAAGGGATAACAGTAGGCAGGCGATCTATTTGGATCAAACCTTGATTAACGCGCACCGAAGATTCAATGGTACTCTGTAGAGGGAGCCTGTTCCAGAACACCTCCCTCAGGCTAGGACAGCGACATACTCATTGTATGCTGGGTCAGCAGAAAAGGGGGTTTTCATGGTTGTGAGCCTGCTTTCTGATCAAAGACCAGTTCCGCCGATCATAATGATGAAATGGACCCTGCAGTTTTCATGAACTGGTTCTTAGAAATACTGATCCCATGTCTGATCTCAAGTGTCTGATAAAACCAATCTTCATTATTACAGCCAATGCTCTTATTACTATTAAAGTATTTCTGGAACTCAAACACCAACGACAGCCTACAGAAAGGATCATTGTTCACGCGCATTTTTCAGGCTATTTTTAGCTTTTGGCAGACAAGGAAAACATGGAGTCGAAGGCTAAAAGCCAAGCCAATTGAACAACGGATGAATGCTTGTTTTTAACAACAGAAGTGGAGAATTTTCAGTTATTAAAGGGAAATCTGGATCCTCACTCACTTCCAAAATGCAGAGAGGTCGACAGGAGAAGACTGCTAGTTTTCTTTCTTTCCTTGGCGTTTCTTTGTGCACCATTATCGCCGTCTCTTAATCGACCATATTAGGGTCACGCAGGTACATGCAACCGGACTAGACAACACATCAGGAAGATTACTGAGAGAAGCTGCAGAAGAACTAGCTCCCGGTCTCAGCCATCTATTTTAGATATCATTCGATAGTAGTATGATCCCGCTTGACCGGAAGTCAGCTCTGGTCAGCCCGATTTTCAAGAAGGACAGTCGTTCGTCACCAGAAAACTACAGACCTTTCTCACTGACATTCATCATTTGCAAGATCCTAGAGCATGTGATTCACAGTACCGTCATCACGCATTTTGAGAAACACGGCATACTCACAGATTCCCAGCATGGCTTTAGAGAAAGACGATCATGTGAGTCTCAACTCCTTCTCACCATCGATGATCTAGCCGAAGGACTTGACAACAAACAACAAATTGACGCCGTCCTACTAGGCTTCTGGAAGGCATTTTACAAGGTCCCTTATCAACCCTTACTCCTCCATCTGAAGCACTATGGAGTCAGAAGGAACCTACTTGGGTGGATTGGAGACTTTCTATCAGCCAGAACCCAAGAAATTGTCATCGAAGGCCAGAAATCGCCACCCTCTCCCGTCACGTCAGGGCACGGTCTTGGGCCTACTCCAGTTCCTTGCCTATATTAATGATATGCTAGAGTGTGTCACATCGAAGATAAGATTATTTGCCGATGACAGCCTGTTCTACAAGAAGGTTCAGCAAAGCCCTGACTGTCTAATGCTGCAAGAAGACCTTGACAGACTCCAGCAGTGGAAGCAAAAGTAGCAGTAGCTTTCGACGCGAATGAATGTGAAGTCCTGCATATAACAAACAAGCCATGACCTATTTGCTCAGACTACAGTCGACTCTCGTTATCTCGAATTCCAAGGGACTCACTGAAACACTTCGAGATATCCGTACCTCGACATATCAGAGTTGAGAGAGTGAGGAAAACAATGAATTGAACAACCACATTTAACAAATGAATATGTAATTTGACTCCTAAAGTTAGAAATATATATATAAAATAATGTTGAAAAGAGGAGAAATTGCTCCTTAGGAGCAATTTCTCCTCTTTTCCACATTATTTTGTTACCTGTTGTCATAGTTTCATGTTAAAACAGGGACCAGATTTTCACTTCGAGATAAGCGGTAATTCGAAATAAGCGAGTTCGAGATAACGAGGTTCGACTGTACTTCATATATAACGAGAATCTCGTAACAAATACTGATGCAAAGTACCTAGGTGTAACAATCAGTAGCGACCTATCGTGGGAAAGCATACCGATAACATCACTAAGAGGGCTAACTCCACCATGACCTTTCTTAAGAAACATAAAATGTGCAGCACAGGCAGCTGGAGATACAGCCCACAAGACCTTCGTGCGATCGACAGTGGAGTATGCTTCCACATCATGGGCTCCTTACATAGAAACAAACAACCTGAAGATCGAGATGGTTCAACGCCGGGCAGCTAGATTTGTAACAAATGACTACAGACGCACAAGCAGTGTCAGTACATTGTTGGAAAAACTCAACTGGGACATCATGCAAAGGCATAGTAACTAGCCCGATTGACACTGCTGTATCGCATCGCACACCAGCTAGTAGACATCCCAGCTGAGCCAATCTTGACCCTATCCACTCAGACAAGCAGGAGCAGAGGCCATGACACTCGCTTTCGACAGCGTCCACAGGTTACCAGAATAAATTTTTCCTTAGAACTATCTTCCTGTGGAACCAGCTTTCCCAGTCAGTTGTGAGCCAGACAACGCTGGAAGCCTTCCAGAGACAGCTGGCTACCCTCTCACTCTAGATGCCACATACTGTTTTTAACTTTTATACATTTTAGACAACTGTATAAACATCTTTTATTCGTGGCACTTGAGCAATATCCACCAAATTGCGATAATTGTCAAGTTTTTGAGGAAGGCATTTACTGAAGAAGAAGGAGAACATGCGAGTGATAGCACTGCTTTGATAAGAAATGAAGTTTTCCGCTTCTGCACTTCATTTGCAATGTTCAACAAACTAATAGTTACCCAGTAAGCATTCTATATAAATCTATAGCGGGCTGCTATCGGCCCGTCAGGGTAGCTGACGGGCCGTTAACGGCCCGCTATAGATTTATGTAGAATGCCAGCTGGGCAAGTGGATAGGATATTTCTGTAAAACTCGATGCTTTCTTTAACACAATTTTTCATTATTTATCAGCGTATTTATTTACTCGATCTTTATATCTGAATTTCCACGACGACACCACTAATGTTCTATTCACTGTACCAGCGAGTTGATTTAGAATTTAATTTTCAGCTTTCTGTATAGAAAATGCTTAATTTCCACAGCTCCAGAGAAGTTGCCTTTTTTTCGGGAAAAATGTATTGACTGTTTCTTATTCCTCCAAGGAAACATATGTTGTTATACTCATTAGAAGCGCCTCGACGAGGCACTTCTAATGAGTACCGATAACGTATGTTTCCGTTGAGAAATAAAAAAAATATTTTCAAGATACCCCTCTTATCTAGAACCATAATATCTTTTAAGGACATGGCTCTAAATAAACTCGTTTAACTTCTGATCAGAGGTCAGAGTTTTATCTTTATTAAGTAGCTATGAATATCGAATGATTAAAATATGCAATAAAATTCGAGGAGTTAGCGTGCACGCTTACTTGATATTGCATACATTCAGGAAGCCTTTGAATGTTGCCGTTTCATGAAATTGCTTTTGATAATGTCTGTGGGCAATGACGTCAAGATTTTTTTCTCGTATTTGCGAAGGCTTTTGATTTGTCATAAAAAATAACTTTTTTTTTTAGGCTACAAACAATAAAAAAATTGACGCAAAATATTTTTTACCTACATGTATTTAATAAAAGGGTTATACCACTGATACTGGTGAATGATGCCTCGCGTTTATGGGGTGTCCTTTTACTATTTATTCCCTATTTACAGATATCTAAAATTCGAATTATGGATATCCATAATTCAAATTAGTGACATTACTAATTCAGCCCATTTATTGATATCAATAATTCGAATTATGGATATCCATAATTCAGCCCGATTCATGGATATCACTAATTCGAATTATGGATATTACTAATTCGAATTATGGACATCCATATTTTAAATTGTGGATATCAATAAATGGGCTGAATTAGTGATATCACTATTTCGAATCATGGATATCCATAATTCGAATTAGTGATATCAATAAATCGGGCTGAATTACTGAAACCATAAATCAAATTAGTGGTTTCCATAATTCACCGCAAGGGCCTTTGGTTAAATGATTTCTACCTAAGTCACGTGATTGAGTTCTTGCGTGATTTCAAGATGGCGTAATGGCAGCATAATGCTAATCCAAAAGAAGAAAATGCGATTATTTGCTATCTGCATTCCACGTATAAACAAGATAAAACGTGTATGATAAATGTTGAGAAGCAAATTTCATGGTATCTACCATTTGTTTGCCGCGTACATGCCTACTCCTTCATATTTTATCGTAGTGTCCCATCGGATATTCTGGACTCATGGGTTTTGACGCACTCAAGCATTGTTTGACGTGTCATTAATTTCACAGGTAACACCCAGTATATTTGTATTGTGTAAGACAATCATGGCCTGCTAGAACATTATTTTATATCATTTAAAAACTTTGGTATCAACTGTCGGAATCAGCTTCTTCATAAAAATTCCAAATGAATGCAGCCCACCATGGTGACCGTCATTTTGGTTTATAGCCGAGTAAAAAAAAAATAAATTCCCGCATTCGTTATTTAAACTTTCATTTGCAAAGAAGAATTATTGATATCCATAATTTGAATTAGTGATATCGATAAATGGGCCGAATAATTGATATCCATAATCCGAATTATTGCTATCACTAATTCGAATTATGGATATCCAATAATCTAAATGATTCATGGATATCACTAATTCGAAATATGGATATCACTATTTCGAATCAGTGATATCCATAATTCGAATTAGTGATGTCCATAAATGGGCCAAATTAGTGATATCCATAATTTGAATTAGTGATAATCTTAAATAGAGTTAGTGACATCTATAATTCAAATTAATGATATTAATTAATCACTTAGATTATTGGATATCTATAATTCGAATTAGTGATATCCATTATGGATACTGCCAGTTCGAATTATGGATATCAATTGATAATTATGAGTATCCATAAATGATTATGGATATCACTTTTTCGCATTATGGATATCACTTATTCGAATTATGGATATCCATAAATAGTTATGGATATCTAAAAATAGGGAATAAATAGTAAAACGACGCCCCATATTCGCTGGGATATCGCGACCTTGCGAACGTCCTGTGATATCCCGACGCGGGACAATTCACAAGTATATATCAATACAATAACCAGGTATAATATAGATTTCATTGTATGCCAGGGCTACGCTCAGAACGGCAGAATCACGGCAAACGTTTGAACAGGAATCTGGGGCAAAAGGGACACTAATGTTAATCAGGTTTAACAGTGAATACCAGCACCGGTTGGTAAATATTTCCTCTTCTGAAGTGAGCAAGCCATGTGCAAACTAATACCTTCAATGGTCTTGATGTTTAAATAGGTTTTACGGTGGAAACACAGTTCATCTTAAAATGCTTATTACCAATTGCATCGTTTTCAGTTATACTGTTCAATTTCGTAGAGCTTTTCTGATGTTTGTGGAAAAATCGTTAAAGCCTTCTAAGTCTATTTGGGAGCATTTCTAATGAAACTCCCTGTGTGTATATTTTTCTTCTTCAAGAAAAAGACAAAAAGTTTGGTTAATATTAGACGCATGAAGATTATCTTATTACTTTTGTGTTTGACAGAAGCAATATAAAAAGGACAGGACAGGTGCGAGATTGCCTTTATTAAGGTCTTATCTTTTAATGTAATCACACTAGAAAGTAGTTTTAGGACCTTAAATGCAGTCGCAATAATTCTTCAACCATATGCGATATTTTGATAAAATTTTGTATACACATTATTAATATTGACAAGATCTGGCTATAGAAATTGCCAAATGCCACTTTTCGTTAACCGAGGCAGCGCCGAGACCAAATTGTGATAGAGAAAATGATCGTAATTCTTGAAACTCCAGGAATATTTTGATATTTTTTCCCCACACAGACTGATACTGACACGATCTAGCCAGTGGGCTTGCCAAATGTCACTGTCATTGGCCGAGGCAACGTCAGGCCAAAAATGTGAACGTATGGAATTTCCCTTATATCTTCAATCATATGGGATATTTTGATATTGTTTTTTTATATACACATTGATATTGACAAGGGATGGGTCGTGCACCTTAGCAATGGTTGATTCGAATAATATATGTATTGCATAGCTACTGTCTAGGCCCAGAACAGTATAACAAAATAGCTTTCAACAGGCGATGACAGACAGTGATAGTTCTAAAATTTTATATATAAAAACTGAACCAAAGGTTATAAATCATTCCAATTAATACCGTTGAAACCAATTATGGATTTTGATGTTATCATATTGTTTGTAAATATTGATTTGTACAACAGGCTTCCGTAGATCAAAAGTGCTAAACCTAGACATTAAGAACATTTGGGTTGCGCCATGCGAAAATGTATCTAAGGGCATAAGCGGACAGCGAAGGCCCAGATCAGCCTGCGAAACCACGCAGGCTGATTAGGGCCTTCGCTGTCCGCTTACAGAATCATTGGATACTATAGAATGTATCAATAGACAGCAAATGCCCGGATGACTGTTGCGCATGCGTGGAATGTATCCGAATCTTTGCATTTTGCGAATGCTCAGACACATTTTCGCTCGGCGCATTTTAAAAGCTTTCGTGTGTCAGGTTCAATCGACAGTTGATTGAATAAATACCATGTTGACAAAGAAAATGAATTTGCTTGAAATTTAGCCCGGCTCAAGAGAAACTGACTTGGTGTCGCGTGGTTGTAGAGTAACCAACCTGCGAATAAATACCATGTTGACAGAGAAAACGAATTTGTTGGTAACTGAGCCCGGCTCAAGAGAAGCTGACTCTTGACGTCGCGTGTAAGTAGAGTAACCAACCTGCGAACAAATATTATGTTGACAAAGAAAATGAATTTGCTGGAAATCGAGCCTGGCTTAAGAAAAACTGACTCGGCGTCGCGAGTGACTAGAGTACCCACCCTGCGAATCCGCGCCATTCGGTGAGGGTATAGTGTTTCGCTGTATTATTTTTGAAAGTATGGTTGACCATCAAAGCGCTTTAATCACAACTACGGCAGACGACACTTTGAAACATTGTTTTCATTTTTTTTTTTCAGAGAAAACGAGATGACATTTCATGTGAATCAGCAGACGATTCAAATGAAAGATCAAGCCTAATTTTCTGTGAAATAACTAAACCAATTTTCAAATGCTACGAATTTTCGAACATCGAAGCACTATATCTTGGACTGAGAATTTGATGCTAAAACTCTTCCCCGGACTGATTGCTTTTATTAATAAAAGGATGCGTTCAAGAGAAAATACGCCTTATCGTATATGCAAACAGCTTCTGGTCAAAATCTAATGCGTGCTGTGGTCAATATATGTACCGTTCTTAGTAAACTGTATTTAGCCTAATATTTAGACAGAAATGCCAAATTGAATAGTTAAAATAATTTGATAAGGTCGGCACTGTTTGCTGTTCAGTCAGAAAGTTTAAGACCCATCACCAAGTAGTCAGACGAATTTGTTCAAATTTTAAGAGAAGTACGGTAAGGAGTGACGCTGTTAGAATACTTAGGATAATTACGGTATCAGTGGTATGATACAGAACACAGGCGAAGCTCCGCATGTGTGTAAGGAAAATATTTGCAATAAAGAGAGATCACCTAAATTACACATTTTCCTCCATCATAGGGGCTACTCTTAAAGGAAAGAATTTGCTCCCTCTGGGAGCAAATTCTTTCCTTTAAGAGTAGCACCCTATCCCCCATTCTGGAAGCGACGCTAGGAAGATATTTTTTTGTAGATTTTTACAGGTTGTGCGTAAATATAATTCCGTTCTTGCTACGCCACAGCAGATACTAAGAACGTGAATGAAGTGGACATATCCAGATTGGACAGCGCCAAAATATGCGGATTGTCTGATATATTACTTGTTAATGCTAGGGTACCGTATATACCCAAGTATTCGGACAGACAAGCAAACACTGTAGACCCAGGACTCAGGATCACAATACTTCCTTAAGTTAAGGTCGACCCTAAATTTAAGGAACACTATTCGAGAAACATTTTGTCCTTTCACATATAAACAGATTTTCAATGCTGTAACTAAAACACGCAATTCGATACCGCCTTCTGAACAAGCATAGATATATAAATTGAACCGTTGCACAGCACTTCTTAAAGATGCACAGTCCGACCAGAGTATTTTTTGAACGCACATGCTATATTACAGGAAATGCAGATTCTTATTCTGCATTTCCGAGATGCCAGAATGTTTGATTTGAGATAGCCATGGTATGAGATAAAAGAAGTTAAAACGTATGGTACATAATCATAGAAAATTAAACCATTAATGTGTTTTATATAGTTTGACATAAAGAATTTGAGTTATCAGTGTTGTCAACTGTAGTTTCTACACAAGCAAAGGGCAAATGCCATTTGACACAGTCACAGTCGGCTTGGGAACCTTCACGTGCGCAACAGCTGATGACAGAAGGGCGCGGAAAAAGATGAACATAGATTATCAGATAGTTTATTAGAAAGTATTGATCTGATTCTATTCTGTTTGAGCAGGTCATGTGGTACAGTATTGCTTGTTGCATAACATTTAATGGGTTTTGGTTTATCCAGGTCCTAAATAAGCCGCAACACGAGAAACTGTACCTTCCTTCATGTGCGACCAAAGAAGACTCAGATCAGCCTGCGCGTCCGCGCAGACTGATCAGAGTCTTCATTGTCCGCATGAAGAAACCTTGCACCCTTGCCTACCCAAAATGCGCCCAGCGAAGATTCTGATCAGACTGCGCGAATGCGCAGTCTGATCTGAATCTTCGCTGGGCGCACATGTCCGAAGGTACACTGACGATGCGACTTTGATATTAATTTCCAGCTATTATTTACTACCTTCAATCGGACAATCAATAAATGCGACGCAGAAATAGATTCAGCATCGTGTGTGGTCCTGTACATTAGATGTGATACTGTCCGAAGTCAGGAATATTAATTTGTGAAGGGTTCCTCCAGTGCACTGAAATCAACGTATACCTCGGAAACAAATGCCAAAACGGCAAATTGCCCTACCGATGCGAATGCGCTTTTTGGTGTCTGTTTTTATGTGTTCTTTATCCCAAGTTTGCCATATATAGTAATTTCTCCTATGTGGTTTTCTCCGATTTGTAGAATGGGATTATTCCTAAGTTTCTTAAATGCTTTAGAAAACTAATGTATAAGAAACAGTCCGTTAACAGAATCAGTACTGTAAAGAATTTTTCTGTTTCTAAATTACTGTATTTCTATGTTTGCATGCTTTCATGTTTGCACGAACTCCTAATGGGTTTTAGTTTGTTGATGTAATAGCTATATTTATGGGAAGTACGGCTTTGAATCGGACAATTGCTAAAGCAAGTATCTTCTGGGAAGAGTGGTCCTATTGAAAAAAAAAAATAAAATAAAATAAAAATAATGAAGTACTGAATACATCACTGAATCGAGTAAAGCAAACTTGGTTCCACGAAATCTGTTTCTAATCAGTGATGAGGATAATGCAACCTTGCTCACGCCCTCTAGCCACGTCTTGAGCAGAAGTCTTTTATACGGGCTTAGAGATCCAAAAAAGTTCAAGAAAATATAGCCTTATCACATTATTTAAATATAGTTAAATAACTATAATTAAATAATTTTGACCTACAAATAAAGTCAGCGTCTTTTTGGTCCTCTGCCTCAGATGTACTGTCTAAAGCAGGGCAGGCCTCACCTCACTAATAAGTTTGCTTTATGGAATTAATGTAGAGTGGCGGTACGCCAGCCTATCTTGCGGTGATGATATGGCAAACAATAAAATAAGCCGCACTCAAAAGCGCATTCGGTAGCGCATCTAACTGATCATGAAATCATTTCAACGGTCATCCCCCACTTGCTGATTCAAGAAGGGAAAGTTGTCAGTTACTGACGAAAGTATGTGCACAAGTACTGCTTAACCGCTTACAGGACTAAACCTGCCCAGAAACCATGTGGGTGGTTTAATTGACCGCGCCCGACATGGCCGTAATCGGTTGACTGGGCCGTAAAACATCATACAAAAACAAAACAACAACAAACAAACAACTTAATCGGTCTGAACTTAAGTAGGTCAGAACCTTTTCGCAAAGAACATAATCCCCGGCGATTGCGTTATTTTATATTCACCAAGTGAATTAAAGCAACTATGCACTTTGAGAACATTGAGTAATACCTTTCTCTGCCATGCAATATCTACCCATTTCAGTTCAGTGATCTCTTCTGCTCCATTCCTTGAGCCGGTTCATTCCCATAGTAAAGTATGCTTGTTTTGCTTAACATTATGACTGTTTACTTTTCCCGAGACACCTGACCTCACCTTCTGTTCTTGGAAGTTCGGGATTTTCTATGATTTTCCTTACCGACTTACCAGAGACTTATTATGTTGGTGATTTCGCTTGTAATGCATTGATCAGAAATTCCTGTATTTGATACAATGTAGACCCTGATCAGACGCCGCAGAACACGACGTCTGATAAGAGTCTACACTGTTTGCCATGGTCAACCTTCAGTTGCTGGAGGTACATGGCTTCCTGTGATTTCACTAACCGACTTTGCCAGACCATGCAGAGACTCACTGTGTTGGTAATTTCGCTTGTAATTGTACATGTATTCTAGAATTTAATGCAAATCATGTGATAAGAAGCCGCGTTCTGAGTTTAAATTGTTTTCCACGATCAGCCTCCCAGTAAGCATTCTACATAAATCTAAAGCGGGCTGTTATCGGCCCGTCAGGGTAGCTGACGGGCCGAAAACGGCCCGCTATAGATTTATGTAGAATGCTTACTGGGCCTCAGTTGGAGGTTCGCGATTTTCTAAGATTCTGTTTGCCGACTTTGCTTGATCACATTCATCAGTTTGGACTACGGATGTTGGTATTTTTGCTTGTACTTATACGGAAATTCCTGTTACAGAAATACCTGATCAGGCGCCTGATTTCCTACTTGAAGATCAAATTAATTTAGTACACAATTAAGAAATCATCTTGTAAAAATGGTTTCCACAAGCTCTAACACTATTTAAGAACTAAAATAAGATTGATAAATGTTGAAAACAACTATTTCTTATTATTTATTACATACGGCATTCAGCTGACAACGTACTATGCAGTGGTCAAATAATACTCAACAAAATAATTAAAGGGTCACCAGCTCCAGTTTCCCTTTGATTATCATTCAAATGAGAACCGTCAGTTGTTAAAATTATTTTGTATTTTGCAAGCCCATTTAAATAAGCTCAACATGTTAGCATTATGTTCTGTTACCAAAGTGTCAATGGTGCGAACATTGTTAGCCTAGAAGATTCTGAGAAAAATGGAAATTTCTGAAAAATGACTTTTTAATGTTGTGTTTTTTTTTTTTTGTTTTTTTTTGTTTTTTTTTCAAAATGTCTGAAATTTTCTACTTTTAGTCAAAACAATGATTTATCCCTAACACAGTCTTGCAAATTTCACTTTCTTAGGGGTAAAAGACTCGCAGATATGGCCAGAAAAAGAGGTCAACTCTTTAAGAGGCTAAAATTGCCTTGATGGTTCCCGATAGACCGTGAATAATCTATAGAGGGTACCTGTAGGAAAATGTGAGTTTCTTGATTGAAGTTAAAGCTTTCTCTATGATTCACAGTTTGAAGTAAAGACATTACTTATCATATTCAAATGTCAGTTGTCCATTTTTGGGTAAAAAGTAACATTTTTTTTACGAATTTTAAAATGAAAATTTTCATTTTCATGACGTCGCAGCGACATTGACGCGACGTTGTAGAGACGTCATGTGCCCGCTGGGTGGGTATCTCCATATTTAGTTATACAGAATGTGTCAAGGCGGCTATATGAACAAGGTCGCGAACTGTTATAGAAAGGACAAGAAAGAGCCTGAAATATTTATTCTAATGATTGTCTGTTGGAAATATATAATTTCTGATTAATTCTACAGTAATATAATCAGATTATTACTGTTGGTATTTTAGCCACCCCATGACAGAACCAAGCTATCTTTTTGTGGACTATGAGGACATCGGTTAGGCAGATGCCCAGGCTGACCAGAGTAATGCATACACACAGCGCATTGACAACGTAGTCTAGATCCATCACAGCGCCGTATCACTGTGTCAACGCCATGACTTTGCTGTCTTAACTAAAATGAGGTGCAATGTAATAAAAAGTATCCTTCTGACATGCTCGCCAAACAAAGACTCAAACCAATCTGCGCGATTAGACCAGAGTCTTGGTTGTCTGCATGAAGAAACTTTGCATCCTTGCCTATCCAAAATGCACACAGTGAAGAATCTGATCAGACTGCGCGAATGCGCAGTCTGATCTGAATCTTCGCTGGGCGCACAGTTACGTTTTCTCACGTTACGGCGCGAATGATACCGAAAATGGCAATTCCTGTTATTGTTACACACTTCACTGCGTATTACATCATAGCTCCCAAACCGGTTTGAGCTGGTACTTTCTAGCACGTGATTCCGTGCGGATTGAGCGTCACTCATGTGAAACGATGAATGAAACGTTTGGCAATATTGTTGTGTAAAAGTACCGTGTGTAATAAATTAGTGTAAACATATTTATTTCGGAACCACTATTAAGTAAACAAGCAAGTAAATACAAACAAATCATAGGATAAGAACGAAAGCACAAGTACTTATAATTGTTCTCCTCACATTTATAAATATTGTATAAATTCAGGTGGTTGTTTGTCAAATAATGTGTACTACGGATCATGCTGACATATAATACATCCCAATTATTAAAAATTAAAAAAAAAAATATGCGAATAAAGTAAATAAATTAGACTAGTGACAGCAAAGAAGTAATAAATTGGAATTGCAGGATTATTTTATTTCAAACCCGTTGAAAGGTAAGTTATTTTTACAATTATATTTTTGTACACATAACTCAGTAGGTGAATCGCTTTAGAAGAGGGTCTGTCCTACGGTCCTACGGTCCATAAATTCTAAAGCACCAAGCAGAATTTATAGCAGACGGCAGTCTTAAGTTTTATATATATATATATATATATATATATATATATATATATATCAGGGAAATCAAGTCTTGACTTTTCATGTGAATCGTCTGCTTGCTTGGCAGAAATACTTATATATATTTCGAAATGTTGTCTGTTGCAGTTGTGATTGGTGATTTTGGGTTAAACAACAATCATCGTAATCCTCAAAGTAGATAAGTAAAGCAGCTTAGGTCATGCGGCCAGCGAATACTCTGATCAGACTGCGCGAATGCGCAGGCTGATCTGAGTCTTCGCTGATCGCATTCAGTGACGACGATGATACCAGTAGGTTCTCGTATGGAATCCCGACCGTTTTGTTGCCAGAACGCTACGCAGCCCCTCTCATAATGCAACATGCAAATATACATCTATATTATATATCTATATGAACATGTATGCTCACGCACATACACATATTACTCTCTCTATCTCTTGAAAAAAAAAAGCTTTTATTCGTTGCATATCCCATATCCCACTCCGCATATCAACCAATGATCAAGACTGTTTCTGTATAACCGTTCTTCTGCCGTCTTGCATGTCACATTGTCTCTGTGTGTTCCAGCTCTTTTGAAAAAGATTTTTCAGTTTGTGTTCGATATATAAATATATATTAAACAGGTTATATATATATAAATATATATATACACATATATATATATATATATATATATATATATATATATATATAGCGGAACCTCGATAATTCAAAGTCCAAGGGTCCGGAAAATTATTTTTGAATTATCCAGACTTTGAATAACTGAGGGTAAAATGTAATTATGTTTCAAAAGGGACCTCAAAATCACTTTGAATTATCAAGAAGTTTGTTCTACTGGTGTTTGAATTACCGAGGTTCCACTATACTTTCGATTCTGTGCAGTGTTCCTATCATTCAGGTAACTATTGATTTAGAAGTGGTAATAGATTGATCAGATCAGTTTAAAGAAGTACCATATATATAGAACTACTTTATCTTTTTATACGTTGAAAAATTTGGCTGGATATGACTTTAACTCAGAAGAATGGGTATCAGTTCAGTTTAAAGAAGTACCATATAGAACTATATTTATTTATGTTTTACTTTTACTTTACCGCATTGGTTATTAGCAGATATTCATAAATTGCTATTACCATTGATTTCTATAAAATTATGTATTAATTATGTATTAATTCTTGGAATTGAATTAATTGTTCGAAGTTAAAAATCATATGAAAAAAAGAAAGAAAAGAAAACCGTGCTTGTTTACTTTCCTGCACACCAAGCACTGTTTCCCCTCAAATATGTCTACCCTGAAAGGGAAGAATTGACTCTCAAGGAGCAAGCTGTTTCGTTTTTAGCTCACCTGAGCCATTGCCATTGTCCATTGCATATCTATGATCACTCACCGTCCGTCGCCGTCGTCGTCGTCCGTCTGTCCGTCCGTCCGTTCACAATCTTTAAACAACATCTCCTCCTAAACCACTGATTGGATTCTGACCAAATTTCACAGGAATAATCTTTGGTTGATCCTCTTTCAAAGTTGTTCAAATGATTCCGGTCCATTGCATATCTATGTCACAGGAGCTAAAAATAGATTTTTTAGCTAAAAACTTAAAAAAAAATCTTCTCGTCGGAAACCACTGGACCGATTTCAATAAAATTTTGCAGAAATGTTCCTTTGGTGATCCTCTACCAAGATTATTCAAGCCATTTAGATTCGTCAAAAAACATGGCCGCCAGGGGGCGGGCCTTATTTTCCCTATATATCTATATAGAAAACTTTAAAAATCTTCTTGTCAGAAACCACTAGACCGATTTCAATATAATTTTGCAGAAATGTTCCTTTGGTGATCCTCTACCAAGATTATTCAAGCCATTTTGATTCGTCAAAAAACATGGCCGCCAGGGGCGGGGCTTATTTTCCCTATATATCTGTATAGAAAACTTTAAAAATCTTCTTGTCAGAAACCACTAGACCGATTTCAATATAATTTTGCAAAAATGTTTCTTTGGTAATCCTCTACCAAGATTGTTCAAGCCATTTTGATTCGTCAAAAAACATGGCCGCCAGGGGGGCGGGGCTTCTTTTCCCTATATATCTATATAGAAAACTTTAAAAATCTTCTTGTCAGAAACCACTGGACCGATTTTAATATAATTTTGCAGAAATGTTCCTTTGGTAATCCTCTACTAAGATTGTTCAAGCCATTTGGATTCATCAAAAAACATGGCCGCCAGGGGGCGGGGCTTATTTTCCATATATATCTATATAGAAATCTTTAAAACTCTTCTTGTCAGAAACCACTGGACCGATTTCAATATAATTTTGCAGAAATGTTCCTTTGGTGATCCTCTACCAAGATTGTTCAAGACATTTGGATTCGTCAAAAAACATGGCCGCCAGGGGGCGGGGATTATTTTCCCTTTACATCTATATAGAAAACTTTAAAAAATGTTCTTGTCAGAAACCACTGGACCGATTTCAATATAATTTTGCAGAAATGTTCCTTTGGTGATCCTCTACCAAGATTGTTCAAGCCATTTGGATTCGTATAAACTACAAGCATTTTGACGAAAATAAGTTTATATCTGATATTGCTAACGATTTGGATGAATTTGCGGCAGATAAATCAAGTATAGACGAAGACCTTAACATCTGGTATTCATTCCTTTTGAAACACTTGAACAATCATGCTCCGATTAAATCCAAACGCGTAAAATCTAAACGTATGCCTGACTGGTTTACTCCAGATATAATTCAAATGCAATCTTTACGAGATAAAACCAAACGATTAAAGCAATGGAGTGATCATAGAAAATACCGCAATAAAACAAAACAACTCATACGACAAGCAAAACGTAAATATTTTTCTAATAGCATAACAAATTCAAAAGATACCAAATCCTTATGGAAACACCTGCGAGACGTGACTAATGGTAGCAAGACTGCCTCCAGTAATTTGCCTCAAAAACTTATAATCGGAAATGAAACCATTACGGAGTCTGAAGCTGTTGCGAGCAAACTGAATAAATACTTTGCTTCAGTTGCCGAGCTTTTGAATAAAAACACATCATCCGGAAATTCATTAGACTTTGACACCAATAAAATCAGCGATTTTGTTGATAGCAAAGTGCCTACAAACACACAATTTACAATTCCATTTATTACCCCCGAACAAGTTTTATTACATATTAATACCTTAGAGGTTTCAAAATCGACCGGGCTTGACGGCATAGGGCCAAGGATCATCAAACTTGCTGCTAAATCATTATCGCCATCGATTATTTTCCTTGTATATCTATATAGAAAAGTTTTAAAAGTCTTCTTCTCAGAAACCAGTAGACCGATTTCAGTATCACTTGGCAGGAATGTTTCTTTGGTGACCCTCTACCAAGATTTTTCAAGCCGTTATGGTTTGTCAAAAAACATGGCGCTAGGGGGCGGGGCATATTTTCCCTATATATCTATATAGAAAACTTTAAAAATCTTGTCTTAAGAAACTGTTGGATCAAGTTCAATGTAACTTGGCAGGAATGTTGCTTTGGTGACCTTCTACCAAGTCTGTTCACGCCCTCATGATACATCAAAAAACATGGCTGCCAGGGGGCGGGGCTTATTTTTCGTATATATTTGTATAGAAAACTTTAAAATTCGTCATGTCAGAAACCACCTATCTGATTTCATTATTATTTGGCAGGAATGTTGCTTTGGTGACCATCTACCAAGATTGTTCAAACAATCATGATTCGTCAAAAAAACATGGCTGCAAGGCGTGGGGCTTATTTTCCCTATATATCTAAATAGAAAACTTTAAAAAATCTTCTTGTCAGACACCACTGGACCGATTTCAATATAACTTGGCAGGAATGTTCCTATGGTGACCCTCTACCAAGTTTGTTCAAGCAGTCATGATTCGTCAAAAAACATGGCCGCTAGGGGGCGGGGCTTATTTTCCCTATGTATCTATATAATGATCGTCTTGTCAGAAACCACTGGACCGATTTCGGTATAACATTGCAGGAATGTTTCTTTTGTATCCCTCTACCAAGATTTGTCAAGTCGTCATAATTTGTCAAAAAGACGTGGCTGCCAGGGGGCGGGGCTTAATTTTCTATATATCTATATAGAAAACTTTAAAATAAAAATCTTCGTCAGAAACCACTGGACTGATTTCATTATAACTTGGCAGAAATGTTTCCTTGTTGACCCTCTACCAAGATTGTTCAAGTTATCATGATTCATCAAAAAACCTGGCCGCCGGGGGGCGGGGCTTATTTTCCTTGTATATCTATATAGAAAAGTTTTAAAAATCTTCTTGTCAGAAACCAATGGACCGATTTCAGTATCACTTGGCAGGAATGTTTCTTTTGTGACCCTCTACCAAGATTGTTCAAGCCGTTATGGTTTGTCAAAAAACATGGCCGCTAGGGGGCGGGGCATATTTTCCCTATAAATCTATATAGAAAACTTTAAAAATCTTCTCTTAAGAAACTGTTGGATCAAGTTCAATGTAACTTGGCAGGAATGTTGCTTTGGTGACCTTCTACCAAGATTGTTCACGCCCTCATGATACATCAAAAAACATGGCTGCCAGGGGGCGGGGCTTATTTTTCGTATATATTTGTATAGAAAACTTTAAAATTCGTCATGTCAGAAACCACCTATCTGATTTCATTATTATTTGGCAGGAATGTTGCTTTGGTGACCCTCTACCAAGATTGTTCAAGCAATCATGATTCGTCAAAAAACATGGCTGCAAGGGGTGGGGCTTATTTTCCCTATATATCTAAATAGAAAACTTTAAAAAATCTTCTTGTCAGAAACCACTGGACCGATTTCAATATAACTTGGCAGGAATGTTCCTATGGTGACCCTCTACCAAGTTTGTTCAAGCAGTCTGATTCGTCAAAAAACATGGCCGTTAGGGGGTGGGGCTTATTTTCCCTATATAGCTATATGAAACATTTAAAAAATCTTTTTGTCAGAAACCACTGGACCGATTTTAATATGGCAGAATTGTTCCTTTGGTGATCCTCTTTCAAGATTCAGTTCAAGCCATCATGATGCATGAAAAAAAAAAACATGGCCGCTGGGGAGCAGGACTATAAAATTTATACAAAAATCTTAGAGCAGTAAACTTGGCTGAAACTTCAACAGTAAGTGTGCAAAGCTGTTTGTTCAGGTGAGCGATATAGGACCATCATGGTCCTCTTGTTTTTAGAGAAGGCTCCCTTTTCAAAAGGGAAACAAAACAATTTTGACAGTTATGCCCCCTCCCCCCCCCCCCCCCCCCCCACAAAAAAATGCACCTGTTCCTCTTAATGTACCGTCTATTGGACGCAATGTAAAGTATGATAAAAGATTTCTCAATATAAGCCGCAACGTCAGAAAACGTACCTCCGGACTTGCGCGCCAAGCGAAGATTCAAATCAGCCTGCGCATTCGCACAGTCTGATTAGAATCTTTACTGGGCACATTTTGGACATGCAAAGATGCAACGTTTCTTCATACGAACAGCGAAGCTCTGATCAGACTGCGCGGATGCGCAGACTGATTTGTATCTTTGTTTGGCCCACATGTCAGAATTGACGTTTTCTGACGTTGCGCGACATATGTCTAGCAGCGTGGGCAGCGCCATGCGGAAACTTGTCTTCAGGCATATGCGGACAGCGAAGGCCCATATCAGCCTGCGCATCCGCGCAGTCTGATCAGGGCTTTCCCTGACCGCTAACAGAATCATTGGATACCACAGAATGTAAGAATGGAGAGCAAGGGTCCGCACGAGACTTTGCGCATGCGCAGGATGATCTGAATGCGCGTTTGCGCACGTTCGAAGACATTATTTCGCTTGACGCGACCTAGAGTAATAACGCAACACTTATAAGGAGTTCTTTGGATAATCACGACAACTGTTTGATAAAGCACATAGATAATCCATTTCTATGGATTCTTGAGTAACTTAAGACCCTAGTCTGACACTGGAAACCCACCAACGGTAGCACAAGTACATAAGAAATTGTTATCAAGGATTTCCTCCTAGAGCATTGTGCCTAAGACCGGGGCAGTGGCTAAGTTGGTAGGCTGTCCGCTTTGTGACCGGGAATTTGTAGGTTTTATCCCCGGCCGAATCATATCAAAGACTTTAACCCATTTATGCCCAGCGTCCCAAGGAGGACATTGGCAAACAGTGACGACCCAGATCAGACGCCGAACGCGGCGTCTGATCAGGGTCGTCACTGTTTGCATTAAATATAGAAATTTCTACAGAAGATGGTAATATTGAAAACTAATCAACACTCCTTATATAGGTAATCGACCTGTCCAAAGAGCTGAGGTGGAAGAGTCCATCGGGCATAAATGGGTTAAAATGGTATTTGGCCAGTAATCAGTGTCTATACTGTTTACCACTCAGTTTTGCTAGCAAATTTTTATACACTTCACCAGGTAGTCGAATGGATCTGTTAATATTTTAGGACAAGTATGCTTAGGATAAAATTGTCCGAATATTTAGGGCAAAGGCGGTAATAGTTTCTAAAATAGTGGGCATATCCAGAAATGCCAGAGATCGTAGAATTGAAATTAACAATCCATTTTAATAAACGTTCTTGTGTCCAAAATCCTGCTTGATGATTTACAAACAGTATGGACCCGGTTCAAGCGCCGCGTTGTGCGGCGTCTGATCGGGATCTGCACTATATGTTTAGGCATATCTGTCCAAATACGTAGAATAAATATGGCAAATCTTGAAGAATAATTCCTAAGTGAAGTGAAGTGAAGTGACATTGTTCATGGTAGCCCGTGCATAGAATGGTGGTGCAATTTTATACTCCGCCACACGATAGTGGTGAGGAATCAGGGTATCACATTGGTTGTCCGTGTGTCCGTCCGTCCGTATTTTCGTTTCCGAACGATAACGAGTAAATGTCGATAAATTTTCACCAAGTTTGGTGTGTGCTGTGATATTATGGAAATCTGGTTTGAGAGTGCTAATGGGCACAATTCTTCAATTTTTGAAAGTTATCTGCCCGCAACATGTCCGTATTTTCATTTCCGGGTGATAACTTATTATTATTATATAATAAGTAAATATCAATGGGTTTTCACCAAACTTGCTCTTTGCATTGATATTGTGGAGATCTGGTTTGGAATTGCTGAGGGACAAATTTCGTCAATTTTTTAAATAGTTATTTGCACGCGACACGTCCATAACCAAACTTGGTATGGGCATTAAAATTGTATAGAACTGCTTTGGGATTGCGAATGCGCAAATTTCGTTAATTTTTAACAGAGTTATCTGCCTGCAACACGTCCGTATTTTAGTTTCCGGACAATAACCAGTAACCCTCAATGGATATTCACCAAATTTGATATGTGCATTGATATTGTGGAGATTTGGTTTGGGATTTCACATTGGCAAATTTCGTCAATTTTGGACCTGCCCGCGACATGACAGTGTCGTGATATTATCGTTTCACGTTTTTATTTATGTGTATATTGACGTTCTTAAAGTTTTAAAAATACGAGCAGTTTGGTTTGATATAGACACTCTAAAGCATTTAATTGAGATTCCCTTTTTTCGGCAATAAAACAGTTCCGATACACTAAACGCATAAATACATTTGATTAGATATCAATGCAAATGAAACAGCCTTTTTTCAGTTTATTTCTGTGATGAGGGCAGTTTATCTGTCCATGGCAGTATAAAAAAATAATGCATTAGATATCAGGACAAGTGAAACAACTTTTGTATCCATTTATTGCTGTGATGATGACAGTTTATCTGTCCATGGCAGTATATAACAAAAATAAAACATTAGATATCAGTACAAGTGAAACCACTTTTGTATCAGTTTATTTGTGTGACAATAGCAGTTTATCTGTCCATGGTAGTATAAACAAAATAAAACATTAGATATTAGTACAAGTTTAACAACTTTTGTATCCGTTTGTTTCAGTGATGATGGCAGTTTATCTGTCCATGGCAGTATAAAACAAAATAAAACATTAGATATCAGTACAAGTGAAACAACTTTTTATATCAGTTTATTTCTGTGATGAAGGCAGTTTATCTGCCCAGGAGAGTACGAAGTGAAATAATATATTAAGTATCAATGCAAGTGAAACTACTTTGGCATCTGTTTATTTCTGCGATGATGATAGTTGATCTGTCCATGATATTATGTAGCGAAATAATACATTAGATGTCAATGCATGTGTAACAACTACTGTATCAGTTTATTTCTATGATGATGACAGTTTATCTGTCCATGGCAATATGAAACGAAACAATACATTAGATATCAATACACGTGAAACACCATCTGTATCAGTTTATTTCTGTAATAACAGCAGCTTATCTGTCCATATCAGTATAAACCGAAATACATGCAATAGATTAGATATCAGTGGAAGTGAAGCAGCTATTGTATCAGTTTATTTCTATGATACTGACAGTTTATCTGTCCATGACAGTGTAAAACGAATTAATACATTAGATATCAATACAAGTGAAACAACTTTTGTAGAATTTTACTTCTGTGATGGGGGCTGTTTATCTGTTCATGGCAGTATAAAACGAAATAATATATTGCGTAGCAATACAAGTGAAATAACTTTTGTATTAGTTATTTCTGTGGCAGTTTACCTGTCCATGACACTATCAACGAAATAATACATTAGATATCAATGCAAGTAATAAAACTTTCCTATCAGTTTATTTTTGCGATGATGGCAGTTTATCTATCCATGACAGTACCAAACGAAATAATACATTAGACATCAATGCAAGTGAAACAACTTTTGTATCAGTGTATTTTTGTGATGATGGCAGTGTATCGTCTATGACTGCAAACAACATATACGTGCATTCGTTATATCTGTTTCCTTACTAACTCGAGTTAATTAACCGTTTTAACGTAAACCATTCTCATGCGTTGACGCGTTGTTAAACATGACACCGTCGTCATCATCTCGCCTCATTATGTATACGGCCTACATGCATGCTGTACATATAAAAAAAGACATGGTTTTCAGACCTCATTGTCGTGTACGAGAAATGGGGTACCAAAAGCCGGCGGCGGTATAGAATAAGAAGATGGCGTACAGGGCAAACACGTGTCGGTAAAATAAAAACGTTGGGGTTTGTGACGCGATGTTAACATATTGCCTGAAGTTAAAATTTGACTTCAGATCACCGTCAAGCCCATTGCTTTGTTAGCTCACCTGAGCACGAAGTGCTCAAGGTGAAGTAATGTGTCGGTCAATGTCCATCGTCTATCGTGCGGCATCAACAATTTGCTTAAAATGACTACTCCTCCTAAATCCCTGGGCAAAATGCCCCGAAACTTGGTAGGAAGTATTGGGGCGACTTTTAGATGAAACATAACAAATCCAAGATAGCCGCCACAGCCGCCATCTTAAAAATCTATTTTGAACTTCTCCTCCTGAACCGAAAAGGCCAACTGACTCATAACTTGGTAGGAAATATCGGGATGACTTATAGATCAAAAATAGCTAAAATCGTTCCGATCAGAAATCACAGATGGCCGCCACGGCTGCCGTCTTAAAAATAAGTTTTGACATTTTTCTCCTGAACCGAAAGATAGATTGACTCGAAACTTGATAGGAAGTATCGGGGTGACTTGTAGATAAAACAAAATAGCTAAAATAGTTTAGATCGGAAATCCAAGATTGCCGGCAGGGGCACCATCTTGAAAATTTGTTTTGAACTTCTTCTCCTGAACCAAAAGGACAATTGACTCAAAAGTTAGTTGGCAGTATCGGGGTGACTTGTAGATGAAAATAGCCAATTTTTTTTCCGATCTAAAATCCAAGATGCCGGCCATGGCGGCCATCTTGAAAATGTGTTTTGAAATACTTTTTCAGGACGGAAAGAACAATTGACTCGAAAGATAGTAGGAAGTATCGGGGTGACTTGTAAATGAATAATCGCTAAAATTGTTTCGACCGGAAATCCAAGATGGCTGTTTAATCAGAGTGTTTGTGATTATATGTGTTTCACTGTGATACACAGAGGTAGAGGTAGAGGTGAGCATTCACGCGAATACAACTACAACTGGTTTGAGCCCCCGCCCCCGCCCCCCCCCCCCAAGAGAGAGAGAGAGAGAGAGAGAGAGAGAGAGAGAGAGAGAGAGAGAGAGAGAGAGAGAGTACTGTTTCTACTGACCATTCCAAGGCGGTTCTTCTCTGGCAGTGCTTCTTTGTTTGTGCGTCGGTGGTTTCATATGTGGCGTTTGTTTTGTCATTATTTATTTCTCATCTCTCCTTCTCTTGGTGCCTCGGTAAGGCCCTGCTTCGTGATTGTGGCATTTTCGGGGTATCTTCACTTATAATTAAACTTACTAAAATAATTATTATTCCTTTATTTTATGCGTTCTTTGTAATAAAACGATAGCCGACTGACTAAGAAACTGTATGAATATTTTATTTTGCCCACTTTTGCGGGATTAATATTCTATTATTTCGGTAATTGGTCCCCGCCGCGGGGGACATTGGTAACAGTAGGATTCTGTTAGTCCGTGGTTAAATTTTCATGAAACTTCATATATATTTTCATGAAACTTCATACATGTTCTGCGTTTGAGGAGAAGACATGTCGCTATCATGAAAAACACCTCTTTCTCTCTTAATTCTCGAGCTGTCTGACCATCTTACGTGCATTGCTGGACATTACCTACTTTTAAAATCTCTTGTTATATAGAAGCCAAAATTTTGGGGATATGGGAAGCTCTGGGTCCCGCACCCAGGCTGCAGTCGTTATTTCAGCTCCAGCTAATTCGTGTTGTTTTTTTTTTATTACCTCATTTATGCCTAGCGTACCATAAAGAGAATAATGGAAAAAAGTGTAGACCCATATCAGAGGCCACAGAACGTGGCGTCTGATCTGGATCTTCACTTTCTGCAATAAATACAGGAATTTCTATAAAATGTGGTAATGATAAAGCAATGGAAATTGATCGGTCCAAACAGTTAAGCTAGAAGAGTCCACTCGATATTAATGTGTTACTATAGAATATGTCAGAATTCATTGACGACGCACGAACAAGAGAATGGCCCTGCTCTAACCTTTAACTATTGGCTACTCAAGAAAAGGAGGAATCTGTTAAGAGGGAGTATTTGATAATTCTTGGATAATTTTCTAAAATTCTCCATAAAAACATATGTTGTTGGTACTCAGTAGAAGCGCTTTTCCTATTCGCTTCTACTGAGTAAAACCACGTATGTTTATATGGCGAAATAAGAAAAAAAAAACTATGTCAGAATTATCCTTTTCAAATTATTAGAACTCGCTAAAGAACAAAATAAAAGAAGAGGGTAATTTTTCGAAAGCAGATTGAAACTGATGCAGTCGTAGTGTCTCCTGCAGCGATCATGCCGGACTATCAAACTGGTAAATTACAGATCGCTGTTTTACAGTTTACTATGCAAGTCGGTCAGACAAGATGTCGCTTATTTCGGACATAATTTGTAAATTTTCTTTTCATTTAGTAAGGAAATACTGAAAAACTGAGAAACAAAACTTGCGACTGTACAGGTGGTCCATGCTTTATACAACAAGATATGAGAATTACATGGAAGAGCATCTGGAGAGCAACATGTGTGTTAACCACCACTTGAGAAAAATGCCCACGGAATATACGCGAACATTTCAGACCCAAATCATTCTGCAGAGATATATTGTCTGATCAGGATCTTTGCTGTACTCTGAGATTTTCTACAGTACTTAGTTTCTTTCTGAAAGCGGACAGCAAAGGCTCTGATCAGACTGCGCGGATGCGCAGTCTGATCAGGGCCTTTGCTGTCCGCATACACCTCAAAGACACTTTTTTGTATCGCGCAACCCATATATATTTAATGAAGGTCAACAGATATGCCTTGAAATGACTATTAAACTGACTGTAGTCTATAGAAATAAACAAGAAGCGTTTTCGAAAAAAAAAAAAAAAAAAAAAAAATGAAAAACAAAAGAAGATGAGTGACGAAGAATAGTAGGCCATCTTTTTCAATTTGCAGTCTTTAATTCCAATGTTATATTGATACGACTTCATTGAAAAACATCACTGCTGGATATAGCCACTAATCTTGCATCTTGTACTAGACTTTTACATTTTTCTGCAAATAACTACCTAGCCCTGGCATCCACAACAAAGCAAAAGTGACACGACAATAAAAATGTTGCCAAAATGGGATTGAGATATTCGTAGCATTATTCGTGTAATTAACCCATTTATGCCGATTTCTACCATAACTCATTAGACAGATTCATTTAATCATCACGAAAACATGCTTATATAATTTTGACCCCCTTAAACCCCACTTTTATATAGTAAAACTGGGGTTTACAGGGGTATACATTATTTTACTTATTTCTGCTCAAAAACATAGATTGTGGGTACTCGTTAGAACCGCCTTGGCGATGCGGTTCTAACGAGTACCCACAATCTATGCTTTAAACGGAAATATGAAAAATATCAGACTTTTTTATCTGAAAATTTTCAGTTTTTGGAGGTGAAATTTTCTATATATTTGAATAGGCGTGTTTTCGTAATGGTAAGGAGTATCTGGTAGTGTTTATTGTTATTATGTTTTATAACTTATCTCCCAGTAGTATTTCTGCTGACCCTTCCAAGGCGGATTGTCTGCTTTTCTTTTTAGCTCGCCTGTACGAAAGTACTGGAAGAGCTATTGCACTACCCTCGGCGTCGGCGTTGGGGTCGGCGTTAACAAAAATGTAAAAGTTTTACGTCAAAGTTTTTAACACCTTATATTTTCTAAATCCTCAGATGGATTTAGTTTATATTTGGTATAATTAATGATGTTGGTCCAAAATTTTATTGAGTCCTATCCACACCCCTGCTCATGACCTGTAGGTCAAGGTCAAGGACTTAGAAATTTTATGTCAAAGTTTTTAAGATCTCTTAATTTCTAAATCCTTGCATGGATTTACTTTATATTTGGCATGATGATAGATATTGGTCCAAAATTTTATTCAGCATCATCTCCACCCCTACTTATGACTAAAAGGTCAAAGTCACGGACTTAAAAATTTATGTGAAAAGTTTGCGTTAAAGATTTTAAAATCTCTTAATTTCTAAATCCTTGTATGGATTTACTTTATATTTGGCATAATTATAGATATTGGTCCAAAATATTTTTCGGCACTAACCCCACCCCTGCTTATGACCTAGAGGTCAAGGTCACAGACTTAGAAATTTATATTAAATGTTTGCGTCAAAGTTTTTAAGATCTCTTAATTTCTAAATCCTTGCATGGATTTGCTTTATATTTGGCATGATAATAGATATTGGTCCAAAATTTTATTCAGCACTATCACCGCGCTATGACCTAGGGGTCAAGGTCACGGACTTAGAAATTTTATGTTAAAGTTTTACCTCAAAGTTCTTAAGATCTTGTATTTAGTCAGGTACTTTTCAAATTGTACTATTCATTTAGTTTATATTTGGTAAACAGATAGCTATGGAAGATGCTCTTCATACAAAATTATATCCAGTACCATGCCTTCATCCTTCCTCCCACTTCTAACCCCTCACCACTTCCGCAAAGGTCCTAGTCCTACTGTTTTTTTGATTGACAAGCGCAAGTTCAGGCGAGCTTTTCTGTCTGGCGACATGTCTAATTTTTCGTATGTTAGTATTTGCAGTTGTGCTGTTTTATTTTGTCATTTGATCGTTCCTCGTCTAATATTATTTCGAGAGGCTGTGCTTCGATATTGTGGCAATTCCTGTGTAACTTCATTTATATTTTTATTTTTGCATTTTCGTGTTTGTTGCCCGTTTCTCACACTGACGTTTTATGTAATAATGCTTAATAATTTAAAAAGAATCGAATGTCATTAGAAATAATCATTTAATTCCCGCGTCTCCCCTTTCAATAATTAACAGTTTTTCCTATCTACAACATTATCGTTTCAACAGTTATGTTTTAAGCACACGCATGTTGTAATGCAAGTTAAGAAGGTGCAAATAGGTTACTACCAACACCGTGAGAAAACGCACCTTATATATATTTACTATTATTTCTATACTAGTATTCGTGCTATAGGCGTGCAGCTAACGCCTGACAAGATTAATCTGCAAATTCGCATTAGCGCAAAAGACTGCATGGCATAGTTCATTTCCCAGCGGGTATACAACGCTTAAACAACGTCGACTCGACGTTGATTCAACGTCATGACGTTGAATCAACATCGAATCGACGTTGTTTCAACATGGCGTAATTCATTTTCCAGCGGGCACACGACGTTGAAACAACGTTGAATTGACGTTGATGCACCGTCTTTATGATGGTGAATCAACGTCGAGTCGACGTTGTTCCAACGTATTCTCGATTCGACGTTATTTCAAAGTTGTGTGTCCTGATCATACTGCAGGTTGATCCACCCTTTGTAAGTCGCATATTTTATGAGTCCTTAAGGAATAAATTTATTTACCATTCGTGGCGATTAGTAAAGTATACATACATTATTAATGTTTTGCTGTGGGAAAATACAAGAAGAGTGCATAAATTTAATATTTATGGTGTTAGGACTAGATTTTCCTGGTTAAAGAGATTTTCAATTATTAGGTGTACTATATTTGGCTGGAATCTTCAATGTTCGTCCACAGATGGTACGGGTACTGGCCAACCACGAACGCTGCACACGTGCAACCATGCATCGATCATGCGTCGATCTTCATTCTTTTAACCCTTCTCTTGGTGAACACCACATGCCCTGTCTTAGCAAACAGTGTAGATCCAGATCAGTTGGCTTCTGAAGAAGCCAACTGATCTTGATCTGCACTGTTTGTCATTAAATATGAGAATTTCTATCAAAAACCCGGATCAGTAATCTGATTGGTTGGAAATTAGATGTGGACGTGGCATCTTAATTTATTCAGCATGACAAGGATTAAAAATGAACTAGTACCGACTTCCCCAATCGTACCGTTTTTAACCGTTACAACTCTCTGCGCAAATTCAGCAGACAAAAGTTTGATATTTTTCTTACTTTTCCCAGAAAGTAGGATCTGGCATTTCATGGAAATTGTTTCCGAAGGAATTTGCATGCAATGTCCGGTCCTATTTTATGGGAGAAAAAAGAAAAAATATTTCAAAATTTCGTCTGCTGATTTCTTTCCAAGAATGCTAAGCGTTAATGTAAGTTCCTGGTGCTGCCAGAAGATGTTATAATGGCCCTCTGTCACGCGACCATATTATATGGGTTATGAAGGAGGCCATTATTAGAAATGCAATTAAGTATAGAATAATGTTTGGAGAGATCAGAGTTTAGTTCTCGATGGCGTGATCGTTTCTTGCGTTAATAGCTGGGAGAAGGAAATCGGATAGACTCTTTGTGTTTAGCGTGCTCAGAGTATCAAATAAACAACTGTATCATTTTATAGGTTGATGATTACAACAGTTACCCCAGTCAGCATTCTACGTAAATCTATATCGGGCCGTCATCGGCCCGTCAGGGTAGCTGACGGGCCGATTGCGGCCCGATGTAGATTTACGTAGAATGCTAGCTGGGACTGTGTTAGAATATTCATTCTTTTTTACTTCTTGATCGTAGCGGCCGGCTTTTGGACATGTTCAAAGACCTCCCTGTGGATCCCTACCCACAATCACTATGATTAGTCATTCGATTTTTTTTTTAGATTGCCGGCGAATTTATGGCGCCACCGTTCGTACACTGAGCACAAGACAGATGTGACTGAGCCCTTAAATTGAAACTGTCAGTGTATTGCTGTGCGTATAAGCAAGATACCCGTGGGTCCCACTCAAGGAAACTAGAGGTCCATGGGCCACAATGCTCACCAGTGAACTGCTGTAAAAGTCAATATTTTGAACTCTTCTGCAAAGTTTCATCTTTACCCTCCTTTTAGAATCTGAGGAATTAAATTTTCTTTTTTTTTCACATGTTTTGGTTGCCATGACAATCCGTCTAATTCATCCGCTTTGACAGAATCCATGTGTTTGACAGAAGACGATCAAGAAACAGTTCTGTGAAATTTTTGACAAAATATCTGCGGTGATAGAAAAGTGGCCTACATTCACTTTTCCCATTGTACGCCTACAAAATCTTTAAGTTGCCAGACCGTCGAAAGCACATGAGCAACGGCCAAAAAAAAAAAAAAAAAAAAAAAAAAAAAAAAAAAAAAAAAAAAATTGACGCTAATGTTATGAACATTTCTTGACAGTTTCAGCTTCATTCCACTTAACCCAGTCAGCATTCTACGTAAATCTATATCGGGCCGTCATCGGCCCGTCAGGGTAGCTGACGGCCCGATGACGGCCCGATGTAGATTTACGTAGAATGCTAGCTGGGATATGGCTTCTGAGAAGAAGATTTTTGAATATTTTTTGCAAATTCAATGTTTCAGTTGCCTGTCAAAATCAGCAGTTAGGACAAAATTCACATGTAACGTAGGAGACTACACAAGGAACATTTCTATAAATATTTTGTCAAAATATCTCTAATGAGATTCATTTTCATTTTTCTCATTATGAGCAAATGGAAACTTTAAGTTGCCATAGAGACGAAAGCACATAAGCAACGGCAATAAAAACACAATTCTTGTAGAGGCTAATGTTATGAACATTTTTGTAAACTTTCAGCTTCATCCTTCTAATGGTTTCTCAGGAGAAGATTTTTTAATATTTTTTCGCAAAGTTAACGTTTCAGTTACCATGGCAACAAATCAATTTAGCGGTTTGGAAGAAATTCATATGTAACATTGAGGACCATTCAAGGAACATTTTTGTAAAACTTTTGTCAAAATATCTGCAGTGAGACAGCAGTGAATGACAATTTCCAATTTTCCTATTATAAGTCAATAGCAACTCTAAGTTACCATAGCTACCAGTGTTCTTATCCGATTGAAACACACAAAAAAATATTCGTTCCCCCTGCCTATAGATGCTATGAATATGGTAAGAATCGGCTTCATAGCTTTAGAGAAGAAGTCATTCGAAAATTTTGACGGACGACGGATACATGCCTATAATATAAGCTCACCTATGGGCTTAAACGGCTCAGGTGAGCTGAAAAGGATATACCGTATTCGATCTAATTACCGCACATACCCCTATAAGCGCACAGTCAAGAAATTCCGTAGTCTTCAGATTACAGCCAGTGTAATTTTTCTTTACTTCTTTTTAAAAGCATATGTTGATGGTACTCATTTGAATTGCATCGACTTGTCGATGCAATTCAAATGAGATCCCACAACATATGCCTTTATAAAGAAAATCAGAAACAATCACATAATCATCATCAAATAAGTCCTTTTTCTGATCTTTTTTATAGTGTATCCTTAGTAGGTAGATACATATTTTACCACAAATGAGTGTTCCCAGTAATTTTGAAAACCCTAAGCGCACAGTGCGATAATTAGGTCGAATACGGTAGCAATAATGCGAAAAATTAAGATCCGCTGACCGTCTGTAAAATAAAATACATGGGCATTCACTATTCATGTATATCTAGCCCTTTCTGTCTAAGGCTTGTATGAAGAAAGGAGGTTGTTTCAGCATCGTTTAAAATAACCGGTGTACATATAGTCTGTGCTGAAAGTATAAATGATGTGGAATGTATAACTACAATCGCGGCACAGCGAACAGTAGATTTAATGGACTGCAGAAAGCGAATACCCTGACTAGAATGTGGTTTTCATCAGTTAAAAGCTTTATTCGAAACAGTTAAATGTAATCCACTCTCTAAGAAATAGGCGGGTTGTATGAAATCTATTATATCAAAGCCGGGTTAATCTGCGCGCGGACTGAATAGAGCCTTCTCTGCTGGCCGATGTATTTTACATCCACGACAACCGCAAAATCAGCAAACGGACTTTAGACAACAGATCAGGTAGTGAAGACACAGATCAGATAGTGAACCATTCCTTTCGATTAAGGCCTGTCAGCCTGCAAAATCACTGAATAATGTCGACTATATCGACAGCCTGCAGAGATTACGCTAGAACTGTACGGATACATAAGCTGACCAGCTGGGTGCACCACGCCCGTCAAAGGACAGTTTTGCTTGGTGCGTCATGTCCGTCGACAGCCATATAGACGAAGACGGGGGTTGTCATGATAAGTATCGACATGTATTATAATGTTCCAACGAGAATAAACAAAACAAAATTACGTTATCTGTCGCGTAGACATTACCAAAGTTTGGAGACGAGAGCACCAAGAAAACATCAAAAGCACCCCGTATGAATAGCCAGGAAGTAGCGCTCGATATGCGACACTCTGGTATATTCGTCAAAGATTGGTTTATGACAGAGATTAATGTATATTTGATGCCAAGCGCGTGAACTGTTCTTATGATACTTACAGGCAACGAGGGACTAGACTGGTCTCTGGACTCATACAATCAAGTGTAGGAACTTTCAGAATCAGCAGGTACTGTACTCTATCAACGAAAAGACACGACCTTTATCAGACTGCGGAAAGGCCGACCAAGGCATTCAATGTGAGTATATCACCTAAGGGCCCTTTTTCTTGCTGCGCAGTATTCATTGTTGTGAATCATTCATTCTTAACATCAGGTTTGGCAATGAGCAGTAGTTTAATCACATACGTATGTAGCAAATGCCAAAGATAGGAATCCAATTCTAGGGTTTCGCTGGCATATAAAACAAAATGAAAAAGAAGAAAAAAAATAGCAGCTCGCTTGCGACAAAAAGTGTTACAGTTTAGCCAGTCTAATTCTTCAGAATTTCCATAATTGGACTTGACACATTTCGTAGATATTCTACTAATTTTACAAAGCAGTCAGTCAACGTTTGTGATTTCCTGTTGCGTTCGTGCCACACCAACCCCATCTGAAAAACTGAATGTCTACAAAGATGGATATGGATACATGTGGAAGATTTACGCGATTATTTTACAAGAAAAACAACTTGTATGACTTCCGTTCTGCTGTTCTGCACCCCAAGCCCCAGGGGAGAAAAAAATTCTGTTAGTGTAGATCCGTTTTCGGAAGGGAGACAAAGTAACCTTCCTCGAAAGTGTATCGGTACCCACACATTATTCGCTTTATTAAGCCCAAGGTTTATGGAATGATGTTTTACGACCTCTACACCAGGGCCCAGTTGTTCAAAACTAACTTTGATCATTAAATATGGCAAATATGCTGATATTTTTGCTGAAAAAAATGTGAGTAGCTTTTGCATTTGCAAAAGCTACTCACATTTTTTAAGTAAACATACCTGTGAATTAGATATTGTACTTACTAGAACAAGTAACATTTTGACCACTAATGAGCTCGTTAAGCTAACGATGCTTTGAACAACTGGGCCCAGTACGACTGTTGCTGAGATCAAAGATTATTCTAAAAAGAGAAAAAAAATCTGCGGTAACGTTTGGCTTATGTTGTTGCAACAAAAATGTCGAGTTTAGTATGAAATAACCCATCGACTATTGCCATTAAGTTTCATTCAGTTGTCTTGAAATTTTAATTGACAAATCAAATCAAACCAAAGCCCTCCTACAGATCAGTTCTCATGGCAGATGTATGATTGAGGCAGTTGCCAAAAATAAATTGTAAAAGGAGTGGCACTTGAGAGCAATGAACACATACACAAAAATGATAATAGCTGAAATGTCCAAGTTTTCTAGGACATACTATCTAGTTTCGGTCGCATCAGTTGTGCTCATATAATGTTCTAAACTCCTGGAATATGCCTCATCAGTGACCCTCAAACCTGACTTCAACACATTTTGTTGCAATGGTCCATGTAATATTTAACCAAATTAAAAGAATATGGCGCTGGAATTTTTCGACAGCATAACCGGGTCCACATTAATGGTGGTAAAGCAGACTTAGTCATAAACTATCAAAGTGTGTTAAAATATATCACATGAATCACCATGGCATGTTAGTTCTGAGCTTTACCGTCAAAAGTTACTGTCACTGGTTGTCATTCCGTTTGGCGGAAAATATTTTTTTCATAACTATGGCGGCTTATGGTCATACACTGTTTTATTGCAAAAATGTGTACAGTGATTCCGCTGCAAATGTTCATCCTGGGCCCAGTTGTTCAAAGCTAACGATGTCGTTAGTTAGCGATTCGTTAAAATTTACATCGAGTGATACGCAAATATGCTGAAATCTTTTGCTGAAAAAAATGTGAGTAGCTATTGCAGTGCAAAAGCTACTCACACTTTTTCAGCAAAAAATATCAGAATATTGTATTTGAATCTGCTAAAACAGTGAACGAAATGGCTCTTAACGAGCTCGTTAAGCTAACAACACTTTGAACAACTGGGCCCTGGTATTTTAATGACTTCTAATAAGATTTTTATTATAGCTGTTGGGGAGGATGGTTACAATTGAAGGTGCTTTTATATACAGGATAGATTTACTGCTAGTTTTTTGCAAGGGAGACAACCTTTTGACCTCCCAGCAAACCAATTTCCTTCTGAAAAGGGATCTACTATAAAAAGAAGGAATAAGGGGAGCGTGGTTTCCTTTACGAGTAGATCCCTTTTCAGACTGGAGAAAAAAACAACAACAATTTGACAGAGTTGCCTCCCCTGCAAGTATATCCTTAAGCATTACTTTGGGGAGTAGGGGTGTATAAAATTTGAACATGATTGAACATGATTTTCAAAGACTTTATTATACCATGAGTTATGTTTAGGTATATGAATAGAAATAAACGACACTTCACCGGTCACGTGTGATTCCTGATTGCGGAAGTACAGCTAAGAACCAGTGACTACCTACCTATAATAGAACAGGATCAAATGTCTTACTATAACATAGCCCAAAGTGGTCGAATGGCTACGACGAAGAAAACATATACAGAAAATGGTGCCCGTATATTTGTATTCATTCTAAAATGTCAAAGCATCTAGACGACACTATTATAAAAAACGGTAAGAGAAAAGGCCAGGCAGTGCCACAATAACAAAAAAGGGTAAGAGAAAAGTCCGGGGAGTGCCACAATCACAAGCCGAAGCCCTTCCCAGACACCAAGAGGAAGAAGAAACAGACAAAACCAAACAAGTGCAAATCGAACAAACGTACGAAAAGCAATAAGATTAGCTCTCTCTTGCGAGGTAATCGCAATGCTCAAAAGACTGAAAAACACAAGAACAAAATTACACAAGGCGAGACTTAAAACAAATCGCTTCGTAGAATAAACAACAAAGCAACAAAGGGTAAGACCAACACCGGGACCACCGCCTTAGAACGGTCAGTAGACTAAACCACCGGGGGTTTTAAAGTACTTTTACAGCTAACCAACTTCACCCTGGGTTCCGATGCTATTCTTAATACAGATATACATAAAAAATCGGTTCGCATAAAGGCTCCCAACTCAGTCAATGCATCAATAAGTTTCGTTCAGCCTTTATGGGCTTAGGGACCTTCCTCGCATGACCCCCAAAACTTAGTTATGTATATGGAGTACTTATGCTACGAAACTGTACAGGTGAAAAGTCATTCTGGATCAAGTCTGATAAAACATACACACACAAAAAACAACAACAAAAAAACATCAAAAAGCAAAAGCAACAACAAAACAACAAACAAAAACTATAACAACAACAGCAGCATTAGCTTAAGTATTACAAATAAGGCACTCATGTGCAATAAATAAACACACATTTTACGACTGCATACAGAAATTCGTTTGGCATAAATGGTTTGGGAAAAGGATTATGCTTGCTTGTTATAATGTTTCTATAAACTTTGACGGTATGAAAAAGTAGAATTTATGGGAAGGCGTTTTGTCCCCCATTATATTTTTGATATTGGAAAATGTACAAATTTTCTTTCATTTACTGGATTCATTGATCGGAATGCTGCATTAAAATTGTCAGATCAAAATTGAATAGTTAACTTTGAACTCAGTTATCCTTCCCAGTGTTGCTTTTACAGACAAGCTACGCCGAGTCAAAGACGTCCATCTGAAAGCGACCAACTGAACACTATTGAACCATTCGTATTCGTATTGCCAATTCGGTATTTGTTTAACCATTTGGCACAGTAAGCATTTATATTGTATGTCCACATTCCAGTGTCCAGAGACAACATACCGTTTTCTTATGAAAATTACAATATAAAAATCACTTCCTTCATTTTGTCCTAATACCTTCTAGCTATTACTGACTTCTTAGTGAACCCACGAACTGATAAAATATATCATCGCGTGTTTGTGAGGTATTATCGCATCTCGCGTAGGACCTTAAATCTTAAATCAGAAGGAAATGGAGAAAATTGGTATAGACTTTTGAACTAGGAAACGCTGAAATGGATATGTTGACAAAAGAAAACCAAGAATAATCAATTCAAACGAAAATTAACTGAAATTAAGGAGTTAGCACGCTCATCCTGTTCAAGATTTAATGAAAAGATAAAGAAAAATAGAAGCTGAAAATTTTATCATTCTGGCCAACAGTTTCCATTGATTTCTCCTTAGTAGATAATTGACAGCTTATTGTTTCGGAAAATAAGAAAAAAATATGATCAATTTGTAGTCTATTGAATTTGCTCAGAGAATAGTAAAGGTAAAAACTATTCTGGTTTTCCAAAATATCTTTCGGAGACTCAGTTGGCTGTGCTTTGTAATTCTGACCGTTCTTAAGTAACTTCACTACGGTTTTGGAAAACTGAACAGGATAATGGTTCGAGTGCTTCGCATACCATATGTGTAGGACTACGGAAACCTATATGTGTCATTGTGTTTTGTGTAAGGATGTTAAATACAACACAAAACATCCTTACACGAAACACAATATAGGCTTCCATATAGAACAGATTCTGGTATTTGCGGATGGCTATATGGGACATTGTGTTTTGTGCAAGGATTTTTTAGTTCTGTGTTTGTAACATTTGACTCCCGTGTTTAACATTTTGAATCAAGGTAAATGCACTGGCATTCAGTTGCCAGTGACTTTACTTTAAAATCTGTGGGTATGTAGTACATGTATAGTGTGCTGCATACAGAAAATGTGAAAATAACATTTCATGCACGTCATATTCCTTCATGTCCTTGACCGCACCCTTTAAAAGTAAAACATGTCTAAAGGCGTAACAACATAGAACACAAGAGCGAAAAATTATAACATGAGACACAAAAGTCAAACAACGGAAGTCACAAGTTACAAACACAGATATTGAAAATCCATACTTAAAACATAATGTCAAATATAGGCTTATAACGGTTTTTTATCGAAATATTGAGATTAGGCCGAAACGCGATTACGGTGACTTGAGATTACGGCATATGTACATGTATGTGACTACAAAAAATATCAGATAGCGCGCGAGTAAAACTGGTTAAAGCCTCCCCTCCTCCACCCTCACCCCTCTCCTAATTTTTCTACTGACCGTTTCAAAGCGGTTCCTCTGTTGCAGTTCTTCTTTGTGCGTTGGTGGTGTTATATGTGGCGCAGTATTTGTTTCTCATCTCCCCTTTTGTTGGTGTCTCTAGAAGGTTGTGCTTCGTGACTGTGAAATTTCCTGGGTATCTACGTGTATATTTTTTCATCTGTTCAAAGGGGTAGAATGGTCCACAAGACACTTAATGGTTAAAGATGTTACTTGTGGCCTATAGTGTAGAAAATGATACAAAAGTCTAAGTCGCCATTACGTCAAGTAGTCAAAATAAACTAGTACCTGCGTTCTCCCATAATATATAGCGAAAACCGGGTTAGTCAGGAATCCACTTTTCAGGAGTATGCAGTTTTTTAAGCCAGCTCGTTTATTTAATCCAACACTGTTTTGCAAGTTCTAACAACAATTTATAGTGCACAGCCATATATCTTAACCCTATAATCCCTGTGTTTCTGAAATGGACGCTTCCATTCTTGAATTTGGACTTTTTCATTGATGCAACTAGGGGAGTAAGTCTAAAAATGAACACACACACACACACACACACACACACACACACACACACACACACACACACACACACAAAACAAAACAAAACAAAAAAAAAAGAAAAAAAAAAAAAAAAAAAGAATGCCAAACAGTGTAGATTCTGATGAGACGTCTCGTAACGAGCCGTCTCATTCGGATCTACATTGCTTGCAGAGGTATTGGTTTTGGTCTGCCGGACTGAAAGGAATAATATAGCTTATAATCTTATGTTGTTCCCCGTATTATATAGTAGGAATTTAATTGCTTATTTAATCTCCGTGGAGATTAATCACGAAATATTTTCTACAGTCATTCTCTCCCTTCCGCTGATTCAAGAAGGGCAGTTGTCAGTTTCTGGCGAAAGAATTCACACAAGTACGTGTTTATCTCTTAGAGAGGACTAAACCTGTCCAGGAAAAGTGTGGTTAGGTAAACTTACCGCGCTCGACATGATCCTAATGGGTTGATTGGACCTTAAAACCTCAACACAAACAAAAAAAAAACAACAACAACTGATTTTCCTCAATGTTATATTATTGACACAGCTCTTGTTAAGACGCATTTTCACGTACAGTATAATCTCAATGGCTCAAACCCGGATGGCTCGTTTACCCTGGATGATTCGAACTCTTTTTTCAGTCCCTACAAAATCCTTCCAATAGCTCAAGAAAACAAATATTTAGGTATTTTTTTCTTATTTTATCATGTAATTGTATGTTGTGTGTACTCATTAGAATCGCCTCATCGAGGCGATTCTAATGAGTACACACAACATACAATCATTTTGTAGAAAATCGAAAAGATTTTCCTAAATTATCGCTATTTGCTTCCTGAACTGGTGCCATGATTAACCCTCAGTGGCTCGAACTACCCATGTCTCGAACAATTTTCTATGGTCCCAAAGATGTTCGAGCCATAGAAGTTCGACTGTAAAAAGTTTTCCTGTTTTCCACAAAAACATGCCCTGCGAGGCTTTATCTAGAATATAAACCCTTTCATCACTATAGACCAGTGCATATACCTTGGCAGACTATGCAGATTCCAAGAGTAGAATAAAATGCATCACGGAAATGTTGCGCATTTTGCAATGGACTTGGCATGGCTGCTGTCAAAAGTATGGCATGCATGTATCTTTTGACATTTTCTGTGTGCAGAACAACTAGTTTTGCAAGTTGAACTGAACATTTTTAGAAAAAAAGTTCAGCTCTGTATATTCTGTGACGATCGACTGGAGATCAGGATGTCGCGGATTCGATCCCCGCCTATTCCGGCATTATTTTTCTGTGGAGATTGATCATAACATATTTTCTACGGTCATTCTCTGGCTTCTGCTGATTCAAGAAGGGCAGTTGTCAGTTTCTGACGAAAGAATGAGCTAGATGACTAAGCCTGCCCATGAAAAAGTGTGGTTAGGTAAACTGACCGCGCTCGACATGACCCCATGGGTTGAATATGCCGTAAATCCTCAACACAAAGAAACTCTCTCACTAGCCCTTGCGACTTCGATTTGCTTCCTGTTGGTGTTTTCTTTTTCACTTACTTCTTTTTTCAAGAAGGATTAGCAAGACCTGTTACTTTTTGCAAGTAATATTTGAAGCTGTCCACAACTTTATATTTTAACTTTTTGCATGCTGGGTAATTTTACAGGCTTTTTGTCGTCTGTGGATTTTTTTTAAATTAACTTTTTCAAAAAAACAATCTTTCAGGAATACCATCAGAGTGTCAAAGAGTTTGGACCCAGATCAGGCCCGACGTTTTGTCGGGCCTGGTCTGGGTCCAAACTGTTTACGAAGGTTATCAGCAGACGACAAAAGTTGCCACTCGCGGGGAAAGAGTAAGGGGACTGGATACATTTGGTTATTCCGCCATTTTGTACAAAGGAGACGGCTTTTGTGACTTCTTGTTTTCATTTCTGCACACCAAACCTCTTCTGAAAAGGGGTCTACTCTAAAAGGAAAGAATTTGATTATAGGGGTTGGTAAGTTTTTCCTGTTAGAGTAGACCACATTTCAGAAGGGTGGCAACTCAATTTTGACAGGGTTGCCACTTGCCAACTTTGGAAGTTTATTGTAAAAAAAAAAAAATGATCCAGCGCACGACAAAACCTACAATAAGTCTTGTTCGACCAGCTTGGACTCAGATCAGCCTGCGCATCCGCGCAGTCTGATCAGTGTCTTCTCTGATCGTATGTACCTTCTACAGTCTCCAGGTTATCCAAAGAAGGATAAACGAGAACCCTTGCCATACTGGGTGGCTGTTCAGGCTGATCTGAGCCTTTGTTGGTCACACAGGCCTTATTGTAGGTTTTGCCGTGCGCTGGCTTATCTATGAAGATGTCCAGAAAAAGCCACAATCACAGAACATAGCCTACAAATGACATCAAGAACTATATCGGGACTTTCTTTTGTTTCCTTATAACTACAAGTTTTTTAACAATCTGTCACGAAAATATTCCTATATAATGTTGACCCCCTTAAACCTCACTTTTATATAGTAAAACTGGGGTTTACAGCGGTATACATTATTTTTCTTATTTCTGCTCAAAAACATAAATTGTGAGTACTCGTTAGAACCGCCTCGGCGAGGCGGTTCTATCGAGTACCCACAATCTATGTTTTTAGCAGAAATCTGAAAAATATCAAAATGTTTTATCTGAAAATTTTCATTTTTTTTAGGTGAAATTTTCTTTATCATATGACGTCGCCGTTACTCAATGGTCATGTCATAAAAATTAATGTGACCACACGTTATATAACACTTTGGCGGGAACAAGTTACGTCATGACGACGTCCATGTCAACCATGCATTTTCTGTTGAAAAATTGTCAACTTTAAAAGCGATAAAATCCTATTTTGAATGGTCATATGATGAACAGAATCTTACAACCGTGGTCATTTCATATGGAATTTATGAAACTCGCTGAAGGCTCGTTTCATAAATTTCATATGAAATGACCACTCATGTAAGCTCCTCTATATATATTTGAATAGGCGTGTTTTCGTAATCTTAAGCTTATGGTACTGAATATCGAAACGATACTTGTTTTTGAAGCTACAAACCTTTCAGAACCAGTAAAAATAATTTTATCCATCAAAACACATTGCAATGAAAAGGAATAATTATAACAGAACATCTGGTACATATTTCATTATAATAAGTAATAATTCATAATATTTTGTTACCTAACAATTTGATATGAATTAAAAGAAATATGTGAATATATACATTGCATATATACATATAGACAGGGTACGGTTTATGAGTTAGGGGTACAAGATAAAAAAAAAAAAAAAAAAAAAAAAAAAAAACTAAGGGAAGTCAAAACCTACTTAAATAAAATAACATTGGTATATGGAAGACATTGAACTGGATTGATTGATGTTCGAGACATCGGAACATTATATGCGGTCTGAAACGGGTTTGTGGCTTCGACCAGAAACAAATTGCTAATATTAACTATCCTGTGATGCCGAAGTGAAGGATTCTTAATTTATTTCAATAAAACATCTTTCCTTGTATTATAGATAGCTTCGGTCTATTAAAGACATTCTATAACCGAGTAATCAAATTTGGATGAGCTTCTTGCAGGATGATAACCGGAATTGCCAATTGGGCCGCGTCAAGCGAAAAAGAGCCTTTGAGCATGCGCAAAATGTGTAGGTTTACATCATCCTGCGCATGCGCAAGGTCTCATCCGGACCGTTACTCTCCATTAATACATTCCATAGTATCTATGATTCTGTTTGCGGACAGTGAAGGCCCAGATCAGACTGCTCTGTCCGATGCTTTAGCTGTCCGCGCATGCCCCTTAGGCCCATTTTCGCTTGGTGCGGTTCAAATATGTTTCTTTATTGAGAGGGCTCGAGCTGCCCCATCCATAAAGGGCTTTAGCCATACGAGCAGCGAAACAGATCAGCACGAATATCAGCGCATGTGATCAAGGCCATAGCATTCGGCTGGCGAAAGCCTGCATATTGTAAATTATGTTCAAATAGACAAAATGCGTTGATCAGACTGCGATTTGAGATCTTAATTTACGATGTTGTCTCAGTCGTTTGTTTGTTTGTGTTGAGGTTTTACGGCCCAGTCAACCCAATGGGGTCATGTCGAGCGCGGTCAGTTTACCTAACCACACGTTTACTGGGCAAGCTTAGTCCTCTAAGCGGTTAACCAGTAGTGTGCACATTCTTTCGCCAGAAACTGGCAACTGTCCTTCTTGAATCAGCGGAAGGGAAAGAATGACCGTAGAAAATATTTCATGATCAATCTCCATGTTGCTGACCTCGGTGGGGGTTGAACCCGCGACCTCCTGGTCTCCAATCGGACGGCGCATCCAACTGAACTACCGAGGCCGGCTGTCTCAGCCTTACGCAGTAACAATATTAGTAGTATAAGGCGGCACTCTTGGTACTCCTTACGGGAATTTTGTATGGCGCCCTATACTGCTAATATTACAAACAAAATGATCCCCATAACAGCTAGAAAATAACATAGAAGATGTCCAGGAAGAGCAAATAAATCATGACAGAACAAAAGCCACAACCCAGTCAGCATTATTCTTAATTCTATATCGGACCGTTATCGGCCCGACAGGAATCCTGTCGGGCCAATAACGGTCCAATATAGATTCAAGCAGAATGATGAAGAGATCATGACCCGATTTTGAAGCATTATATAATGCAGGATGACGATGGGGCGCACCGAGGCATTAAACATTTTATATGATGGTAGAGCTTGTGCATAAATAAGTTCATGTGGTGAAATATTTCCAGAGCTGGCCGGGCTCCATAGCATAGTTGGCATGGCGTCTGACTGCTGATCCAACGATCGAAAGTTCGAATCCCAGCTCGCAATATAATGTCATAGACACTGATCATGAAATCATTTCTACGGTTATTCTTGCCATTCCGCTGATTCAAGAAAGGCAGTTTTTAGTTAATGGCGATTGTATGTACACAAGCGCTTGCTAAACCGCTTAAAGGGGAAACGTGTGGGAAGTTTAATTATCCGACTCGACATAACCTTAACAGTGTTGACTGTGCCGTGAAACTCAAACTCAACTCAACATTTCGCGACACATATATGCCACGTAATTCATATATTTTTCAGTTTATCACGAAAACACTCCTATTCAACTATATAGAAAATTTCACCTCCAAAAAACTGAAAATTTTCTGAGGCGGTTCTAACTGGTACCCACAATCTGTGTTTTTGAGCAGAAATAAGACAAATAATGTATACCCCTGTAAACACCAGTTTTACTATATAAAATGGAGTTTAAGGAGGTCAAAATTATATAGGCATGTTTTCGTGATGTACATATAGCGTTCGAAATACAGGCCGTCTACAGAGTTAAAGCTGTCAGAAAATATTTAAACCAAACTGTGTGGACGTTTATTTCTGTTACTGTTCAATTAAGAGCTAATTGACATGACAAGTATAAGACTCTATCGGTTTTGACCCTTAAAGCGTTAAGCAAAATTGTAGCAGACGACATTCGTTTTTCATTATCTTACAGAAAAACTAAGACTTGCCTGGCAGACGAAACACATGAAACTGCGTCTTATTTTCTCCGAGAAAAAAAAAAAAAAAAAAAATGAAACACAAATGTCGCCCGCTGCAGTTGTGATAAGAGCTCTAAGTGTTTTATAGGCAATACCAGATATTTCAGAAAACCCAGAACGTGAGTAGGATAAAAACAATAGTTATCTAGAAGTAGATCAGTGTATATACCAATCCAGGTATGCAAGAAATTATGTCAAACCAAAGATTCAAAACTGAATGATTTTATTCAAGAACAAAACAAAAACGTTAGACTAAGTCAGCTAATTTGTTGAATATATGACGCCGACTTAAAATCATCACGAAAACAGGCCTATATAATTTTTGACCGCCTTAAACCCCTCTTTTATATAGTAAAACTGGGGTATACAGGGGTATACATTATTTTTCTTATTTCTGCTCAAAAACATAGATTGTGGGTACTCGTTAGAACCGCCTCTGCGAGGCGGTTCTAACGAGTACCCACAATCTATGTTTTGAGCAGAAACATGAAAAATATCAGATTTTTTTATCTGAAAATTTTCATTTTTTTGTGGTAAAAGTTTCAGTATATTAGAATAGGCATGTTCTCGTAATGTGCCTAGCGATAGCAAATGGACAATTGCAAACAGAGTAGACTTAGATCAGACGCCATTGTAGACTTAGATCAGAAGGCGGCGTCGGACCTGAGACTGCTTTGCAGTGACATTATCAATTAAGAAAAAAATCTATTAAGATCATTTCTGTTTAACACCCCTTAGATAGATATTACTTTCAACCCTGAATTAAAACAGAAAGGTGTTCAAACAGTGTGGGTCCAGATGAGATGGGTCGTAACGAGTCGTCTCATCAGAATCTACACAGTTTGCCATTCTGGATGTTGGTTGAGGCCTCTTATTCGACAGTGGGTGTGTCCAATTTTAATGGTGGAAAAGTCACTTCAGAAACCCGAAGTTGAAAGTGTAGCCAGTTTCTTATATATTGAGATTCACATGAAATCCCAAGTCTTATTTTTTCTAAAAACAATTAAAATGTCGTCTACATTTCTAGCTTAGCGCTTTAAATGTTGATATTAGACAATGGAACTCTTGGAGGACTGTTGTCAATTGACTTTAATTAGTGGATTATCTGTCGCATATTTGAGCGATTGGTAATGTAAATTAGCGACCGTAAATGAATTAAGCAGCGATAAATCAGGGGAGGCAGAATGCATGTCAAAGTTTGGTCGGCACAAGTTATAGCTTTTATTCCCAGAGGATATTGAATTGTAGTTGATGAAATGACATGAGGAACAATAGTGCCATTCACGATCATTTTTTCAACCACTTTCACATCCTTACGAGAATCAAAGAGACGAGGCAAGACCTCGTTTCAAAATATCATGGCACGTGTCGATTTATGGGAAATCAGCCTTTTTGGTTCGCCTGTACGAAAGTATAGGCAGAGCTATAGCAACCACGGCGCAGGCCTCTGCGTAGGCCTCGGCGTAGGTTAAAGTTTTTGGTTAAAGTTTCTAAAAGGGTATTATTTCTGATCCTCTGGACGTAGGTACTTCATACTGTCCCTGATTGTAGATACTGATCTGAAATTCCATGCTGTACCATTCCGATCCACATGATCACGGACTTAGAAAAAAAAAAAAAAAAAAAAAAAAGAGCCAACGCACAACACAACCTACTATAAGACTTGAGCGATCAATGAATACACTCAGATCAGCCTGCGCATCCGTGCAGTCTGATCAGTGTCTTCGCTGAATGTATGTGCTTTCTACTGCCCCCAGACTATCCAAAAAGGGATAAACGAGGACTATTTCCATACTGGGTGGATGTACAGGCTGATCTGAGCCTTTGCTGGTCACACTGGTCTTATTCAGTGTAGGTTTTGTTGTGCGTTGGCTCAAATATGTTAAGATTTTAGTCTAAATTTTCAGAGGCTAAGCGTGATTAGACATAGTAACCCTAAGTCAAAACCAAGTCCTGAAACTTAAGACATTTCTCAACGCAAAAACATTTTGTTTCTGACACAGCTATCATTTTTGACCGTTTTTTCACGCATTAGAGTCCGTGTTTTATCATTTTAAAATTGAATTATTGCGATACGTTTTTTTTTTAAAATATGAATTGATGAAACAAATGTCCCTGAAGAAAGTTATTTGGCAGAACGACCACCTTATAGAATGGATTTTCATATTTCTGTAGGTTTTGCTCTGAGCATGACCTAAGTTCGGTCCACTTAATCACGCCATTCAGATCTAAACCTATGAACAACCTACTTCAAATCTTGTCCTTACATGGAAAAATATTAGAAATTCAACAAAGCATACATCGGGAGGGTTGTTACACGAACGTTTTTTTAGCACATGTTTCAGTCTGCGGCTTGTGAATAAACCTTAAGAATAAACAGTTAGATACAACCGAAACGCCTCCTTTTAAAATGTTTCACTGCACTTGAATGGTGTGTTGAATAGCTAACGATACCCATTTATTTCGTCAAATTGCTTTCCAACTGACCGAGTTATTTCAAATTGAAATCGATGCAGTCATATACACTGACCAATTTACTTGTTACATTGGAACATGGAGATTGATCATAAAATATTTTCTACGGTCATTCTCTCCCTTCCGCTGATTCAAGAAGGACAGTTGTCAGTTTCTGGCGGAAGAATGTGCACAATACTGGTTAACCGCTTAGAGGACTAAGCCTGCCGAGTAAACGTGTGGTAAGGTAAACTGACTGCGCTCAACGTGATCCCATTGGGTTGACTGGGCCGGAAAACCTTAATACATGTACAAACAAACAAACATTGGAACATGGACCAAAAGACTGAAATTCGTAGCTATATTAAATGCCGCATTAGGCTTAATATAGATTCAAAGCAGATATTTAATGAATTGTGTGGTATATATGGACCTCTGACCATTTCAATGCGCACAGTTGTTAGGTGGGTAAAAGCTTTTAAAGCTAGGAAATTTTCTGTTGAAGATGATACCCGTCGTGGAAGGCCTAAAACCTCTGTTACCAAGGCTAACATCGCTGCTGTAAAGATTGTGGTCGAACAGGATGCGCGATTGTCTGTCAAAGATATAGCTAGTTGTACTGGCATATCAGAAAGCAGTGTGCAAACAATTCTGAAAAAGCGTTTGGACCTGAGAAAGGTTTGCGCTAGGTGGGTACCTCATTTGCTCACTGAGGAGCAAAAGACACAACGCCTTAATTGTGCCCAGGAACTTTTGAAAACATAGAAAGGCTGCAAAGGCTGTAATAGTCGGGTTATTTCTAACTTGCTAACAGGTGATGAAACCTGGGTGCACATGTTTGAACCACAAAGAAGGGCTGATAATAAGCAATGGAAGCAAAAAGATCAAAAACGCCCATGTATTGCCAAGAGAACCATAAGTTCTAAAAAGATGTTGTACGCAATTTTATTTAATTCAAGTGGGCCAGTCGTTCAAATGCCTTGCCCATCTGGCCATACAGTCACTGGCCGATTCTACAAGAATTCTATACTGAAGAAAGTGAAAGAGTTTTACAATAAGAAACGACCAAGCAAAGGATGATCAGGAGTCCACCTTTTACACGACAAGGCTTCCTCTCATAAGTGTGAGGTTGTTAAGTCGTTTTTGGCTTCTGAAGAGGTGAAAGTTTTAAACCATCCACCTTATTCACCTGACCTGAGTCCCTTGTGACTAATTTTTATTTCCAAGGCTAAGAAAATGCTTTCTGGAAATAAGTATACGTCTAGAAGTTCACTTAGCAGCGCTATTTATCAGTGTCTCCAACAGATACCAAAAGAAGACTATTTATCTGCTTTTCGCGACTGGGTAAAAAGGTTACAAAAATGTGTTTCAGTAAAGGGGGAATACTTTGAAGGTTTGTAATAAAAATGTGTTTGATAAAACGTTGCACTGAAGTAATCAAAACCCAGTGACAAAACTTTTTGCAGGACTCTCGTACAGGGGTATACATTATTTTTCTTATTTATGCTCAAAAACATAGATTGCGGGTACTCGTTAGAACCGCCTTGGCAAGGCTGTTCTAACGAGTACCTGCAATCTATGTTTTGAGCGGAAATATGAAAAATATCAGAATTTTCATCTGAAACTATTTGGTTGGCTTTTTCATAAAGTTAAGCAACGGAGATCGCGCTTAGTAGCTGGATGGGGGATGACCGCGGTGCTTTACTTCGTGGAAGACCCGACAAACGCATAGGCACACGACGGAATATATTTGTTGTTTTTTTTTTTTTTGTTGTTTTTTTTTTTTTACAGATTATGAGATCTGTAAATATCCCCCAGCTCACTGTCAAGATTCAATTCAATCGGCTGCGAAATAACAAAGACGTAAAACATCATATTCCTATAATAGTGTTTTATTATCTATCGGAGTGACATTTTGCAAATATTTTATTTCTTGAAATTCGATAGAAATGTAATGATAGCCTAAACTTTTATAATATGTAAAAAAAAAAAAAAACACCCACAAATATACAGTCGAGTGCTTGTGGACAAACACTACAGAAAGACTATACGGGCCGTGCATAGCTGCAAGAGCTGGTTGAATTCTATAATTCGTTTGCCTTCTTCTTTTCCATGCGTATATGGAGGATAATTATTCAACTATCATATTTCTTTTCTTTTCTTTTTTGTTTCTTCAAGATCTTTAAAAAAAAACCTATTGTGTCGCCCTACTACGCACGTACAGCGTACAGAGTCGCCCAGATGGTGTTCCATTACGAAAACACGCCTATTCAAATATATAGAAGATTTCACCTCCAAAAACTAAAAAAAAATCAGATAAAACCCCCGATATTTTTCATATTTCAGCTCAAAACATAGATTGTGGGTACTCGTTAGAACCGCCTCGGCGAGGCGGTTCTAACGAGTACCCACAATCTATGTTTTCGAGCAAAACTAAGAAAAATAATGTATACCCCTGTAAACCAAAGTTTTACTATATAAAAGTGGGGTTTAAGGGGGTCAACATTATATAGACATGTTTTCGTGATGCTACGGCGGAGTTCAAACCACATACGTCTACCTAATATTATCTTTCCTTGAAAAAACGAAAACTTTTATGACTGATGTCTAGGCACGCATATAAATAGATTTTAAAAAGAATGATCCCCGAGAACTATGAACACACAAAAATGAAAGTAGCTGAAGTGTCGAGGTTTTGTATGCACAGACCCATTTGTTTTTGTTTGACAGACTAAGTGAATTGAAAGAAGTTTGGTTATTGACGTAATATATCAAATTAACTCATACGACTCTGAAAAATTCGGGATTGGGTGACTTTGTTAGAGTTAGTACAGGAGATCGAATGGGCTGAAACAGATACATACTGTCTAAAACAAGTTCCAAATGCGCAGATACACGTTAGTTAAGTTTTAAAGTGATTAGATAAACTTGGTAAATTTTCAAGCAAGTGAGACACATTTATGACTTTTGTTTGCTTTACTGCACGTATAGCCCTTTTTTACCTTTTTAAAAGGGATCTACTCTAAAAGGAAAGAATTTGCTCCCGAGGGGAGCAAATTCTTTCCTTTAAGACTAGATCCCTTTTTAGAAGACAGGCAAACCATACTGACAGAGTTGCCTCCCCAGAAAGTGTATCAGTTACCCTTAAACGCAGTATTCCTTACTCATAACAGTAATAAAGTATTTTGGGGTTATTTATATTTTTCTTGCATACCGGATAAGGATTTCCGCAACTTACACCGGTGCCAGCAAATCTTATCTCACACACCCTTTTGCGTCCAATGGGAAAGATATAAATCGAGAATTTTTACGTGTTTGATATACACTGGTTGTATAGGACGCCGCGGAACGCCATCGTTAAGGTTGACGTCACCGAAAGTAATGAGTCACTAAACGTCACGTCATTGTCGTCACAATATGGCGAATGTCTTTCAATCGGAGTGATTGCATTATCAAAGCCCTACTTTCAGAAATGAAAGGTATGCAAGAAAAAGAATCTATCATTGGTGTGAGGGACAGATAGAAAAATCCGTCGCTCGGGATCACAGTCTGACATCACTTGGCAAGCCTCGTGATGCCAGACAGTAACCCTCGAGACGGAGTTTTCTATCAACCCTCACACCCATGATAGATTCTTTTATTATATACAAAATAATGAAATATAGAGAATTATTAATGAAATAAAATGCATATTTTCACTAGTGAAATATAAGTTTTATATTTTCACTAGTGAAAATATAAAACTTATATTTTCACTCCTCTGAGCAGTGAAAAATATAAGATCTGGATCTCCTTTTTTCTTATTTACGTTAATGTTTTCATTACACGAGATGAAAATTTTTATGGTATTCACTGAAAAAGAGTAAAATTCCCTTTTTATTTTATTTTTACACGCCAATGCGTGTTTCTGACGTCATATCTAACGTCACCAAACAAAACATGAACGTCATGGCGCCAAGGGACAAAACTGCGTGTCAGACTTTCCCTTGCAAATGCAAGATTTGCATCTCTTCTATCGAAAGTGATGTATATAATAAAAAGAAAATTCAAATGTTTGTCGTGAATATCTCGTGAAGTGAAAAAATGTATATTTCATTCGTGCCTTCGGCACTCATGAAATATACATTTTTTCACTTCACTCGATGAAATAAAAGTCATATTCACTCCAAACATTTGAATATCCTCTATATATTCTTGCATACTGGATAAGAATTTCCGCAAATTACACCGGTATTAGCAAATCGTATCTCACACACCCTTTTCCGTCCGGTGGGAAAGATAAAATTCGAGAATTTCACGTGTTTGATATACAACGGTTCTGCAGGTCGTCACGGTACGCCATCGTAAAGGTTGATGTCACTGAATATTATGACGTCGCTACACGTCACGGTATTGTCATCACAATATGGCGGACGTCTGCAATCGGAGTGATTGCATTATCAAAACCCTACTTTCAGAGACGAAAAGTATGCAAGAAAAAGAATCTATCATTGGTGCGGGACAAACAGAAAAATCCGTCCCTCGGAATCAGTCTGACATCACTCGGCAAGTCTCGTAATGCCAGAAAGAAATAATTGTTATTCTAAATAGAGGAGGTTTTCTTTGATTTTCAAAACTTGATTTTAGCCTGAACTTGAAGATCATACTGTAAAGAGGATTTAAAAGTTGAATCAAAGTATTTGACAAAATGATCGTTTCATGAGATTTATCATCACTTCAAGGCACGAATATTCGTCCATACAGAAGCTTACTTAAGATTTCGTCTAAAAAGATATCATAGTTTACAAGTTTTATATCTGTGAGCTTGGACGCCACCATTTTGAATATTTAGATATTGAGTATTTTAAAGACACCCATAAAAACAACCTGTTGACTGGAATATGCTGCTTATGTAAGCTACTTGACATTGCGAAAATACGCCTATTCGAATGTATAGAAAATTTCTCCTCCAAAAACAGAAAATTTTCAGATAAAAAAACTCTGATATTTTTCATAACCCCAGTTTTACTATATAAAAGTGGGGTTTAAGGGGGTCAAAATTATATAGGTATGTTTTCGTGATGATAGTTTATAATCAAATGAACACATATACAGGTACATAACAATACAATATTATTTTAGATCTGATTTATGTAATTATGTGGTTATGACGTCACTATTTAACAAAAATCATTTTCTGGATTTTCAAAGCCCAATATACATTTCTTATTTCTCATCCGAATTTCATATTTTTCCCCTAATCGTTCAGTTTCACATGCTATATTTTCTAACTGTTTATTATTTGTCGTGTGTTTACCTTTAATAAGACCGAGTCTCCAATTTTCAATCTTTTGTGTGTTCTTTGTTTCCAAAGGCAACCTTTTAGATCGTTAAGCCCCCGCCTGCCGAAGGTAGGAGAGGGGCATATAGCGTTTCGCCGTGATATTACGTCCGTACGTCCATACGTGTCTATTTCGTGTTTCTCTTGGAGGTGGTCATAATTTGGGTATTTTCTTTTTTTTACGCTAGGAAGTTGAACTTTGGTATGCTTCTTACCAATGTTTCCTCGTGTGGGAATAAGGGTCAAAATGTGTGCAGATACTTACAAATGTTTAAGTTTACATTCAGATTTTGTTTGTTTGTTTGTGTTGAGATTTTACGGCCCAGTCAACCCAATGGGGTCATGTCGAGCGCGGTCAGTTTACCTAACCACACGTTTACTTGGCAGGCTTAGTCCTCTAAGCGGCCAGAAACTGACAACTGCCCTTCTTGAATCAGCGGAAGGGAGAGAATGACCGTAGAAAATATTTCATGATCAATCTCCACGAAAGAATGTTGCCGATCTCGGCTGGGGTCGAACCCGCGACCTCCTGGTCTCCAGTCGGACGCGCATCCAACTGAGCCACCGAGGCCGGCTACATTCAGGTTTACATTGACATTTACGTCCGCATTTCTCTTGGAGGTCATAATTTGGGTACCTTTGATGCTAGAAAGATGAAATTTGCTATGCTACTTACCAAAACGAAAACCTTCAATAAGTGCTACAGTTGTCCCATGGGTCATGTTCTGGGCGGGGTTAGGGGTCAAAATGTATAACAAGTCAAACCTGAGTACCTTTTATGTTAGGAAGTTGAAATTCAGTATGCTACTTAGGTCATAACTTGGGTACCTTTTATTCTAGAAAGTTGAAATTCCGTATGCTTCTTACCCAGACCTTAACTTTCAACTCTTTTCTAAGATGCCCCTGGTTCGCGCCTTGCGTGGGACTAGGGTCAAAGTATATAACATATCAAACGGGTACCTTTAATGCTATGAAGTTGAAATTATGTATGCTTCTTACACCCAGACCTTAACCTTCAACTCTGTGCTAGAATTGCCCCTGAGTCAGCCCTGGAGTGAGGCTAGGGTTCAAAATGTATAATAGGTCTGATTTTACATTGACATTTATAATCGTGGTTCTATTGGAGGTCATAACATGGGTAACTTTTATGCTAGGTAATTGCCATTTGATATCCTAAACATTCAACACTGTGCTAGAGTTGCCACTGGGTCATGCCCTGGGTGGGGCTTGGGGTCGAAGAGGCAGGCTAATTTGTGTACTTTGGACACATGTCTAGTATGCTCAAGTTTTTCAAAAGTTCATTTCTAACAATCGCTTATCAGGAAGCAGTTATATTTGGACCATAGGTACTCTGGAGGGTCGTTTTTTGTTTCCATGACATAGACCCTAGGTTCTATGCCCTGAGGTTGGGCTTAAGGTCAAAATCAAGGATATCAGAAAAAGTGTTGTTTTTCTTTTCATTTTTTCTATAATGAAAACAACTTAGACGGATATATGGTCAGACATCGGTCAGCCTTGTGACATCGACTTGTAAGCCATGAAGTTGTAAGCGAGACCTATATTTCACGTTCCAGTAATTTTGCTTTATATCCTGAAGAGTGTTCACGGTCCAGTAATTAACCCTTGTCCTGCTGAATAAATTAAGATGCCACGCCCACTTCTAATTTTCAGCCAATCAGATTACTTGATTTTTGCTATAAATTCACATACTTAATGGCAAACAATGCAGATCCAGATGAGTTGGCTTCAGAAGCCAACTGATCTGGATCTACACTGTTTGCAAAGGCAGGGTATATCCGGGTTCAACAGGACAAGGGTTAAACCTTATATTTTGAAGAGTATTGCATATAAACACCATACTTTCTGATTATGAGTCAACATGACCTGAAGTTTGACCTCAAAATAAATTTAGGTCACAGTAACCTGTATTTCATGGTTCGATGAGTTTGCCTTTTATCATGAAGGAGTATTTGATGTATAAACAACATATTTTTTGGATTATGTCAGTATTACCCGGTTTGACATCAACATAAATACAGGTCAAAATGACCTACATTTCACGGTCCAGTAATTTTGTCAAATATCTTGAAGAGTATTTGATGTACAAGTACTTATGCATTATGAGTCAGTATGATCCTCAAAGTAAATGTAGGTCAGAGTGATCTATATTTTACAGTTCAGTGATTTTGCCTTATATCTTGAAGAGTACTCGATGTATAAACAATATACAGTCGAACCTCGATAGCTCGAACACCGATGGCTCATTTACCATGGCTAATTTGAACTCGTTTTTTGAGTCCCTACGAAGTTCTTCCGATAGCTCAAGAAAACAAATATTTATGCAAATTTTCTTATTTTATCGTGGAATTGTCTGTTGTGTGCATTCATTAGAATCGCCTAATCGAGGCGATTCTAATAACTACACTCAACATACAATTATTGTGTAGATTATCGAAAACAAATTATCGCCATTTGCTTCCTGACTTGGCACCATATTTAACCCTCAGTGGCTCGAACCACCCATATCTCGAACAATTTTCTATGGTCCCAAAGATGTTCGAGCCATCGAAGTTCGACTGTACTTATGGGTCAGTATAACCCGAGGGTTGAAACCAACATAGCGTAGGTCTAAGTGACCTATATTTCATGATACAGTGCTTTTGCTATTTGTCTTGATCAGAATTTATAATCCTCATACTTTCCATATACTACGCCCTACGCATTTTAAACTCAGTCGGCCATTCGAAACACGCCTGTTTGTTGTAACATAATTGGTCATAAAATACAAGTAAACATACCCAGGAAATGCCACAGATATGCCACAGATACCCGATATGCCACAGATACACAGGAAATTCCAGTGCCACAGCACAGCCTTCCCGAGTCACCAGAAAAAGGAGATTTGAAGAACAAAGATTGACAAAAAAAATTACAAAACAAAACAATATGTTACCACTGATGCACAAACAAAGAAGAACTGCAACAGAGGAACCACCTTGAAATGTTCAGTGGGAAAACTATTTAGGAGGCTTAAACTAGTTATAGTCGGGCGAAACTCATCCTTAATTTTGGTGCAGCTCCAAATTACAATCATGTATGGCCCGGTATGTAAAGTTTACCCCATCTTGAAAATCTGTTTTTTTTTTTTTTTTTTTGCTTCTTCTCCTGAACCGAAATGCCAATTGACTAAAACCTTGGTAGGAAGTATCGGGTGACTGATAGATCAAAAATAGCTAAAATCAATCCGATCAGAAATCCAAGATGGTCACCATGGGGGCAATCTTGACAATGTATTTTTCGATTTTTCTCCTGAACCGAAAGGCCAATCGACTCGAGGCTTGGTAGGCAGTATCGGGGTGACTGGTAGGTCAAAAATAGCTAAAATCGTTCCAATCGGAAATCAAAGATGGCCGCCATGGCGAAAATTCATTTTTCGCTTCTTCTCCTGAACCGAAAGGCCAATCGATTTGAAACTTGGCAGGAATCATCGGGGTGCTGTAGATCAAAAATAGCTAAAATCGTTGTGATCCAAAATGGCCGCCATTGACCAGATATTTTTCGTTTCTTCTCCTGAATCGAAAATCCAATTGACTCGAAACTTGGTAGGAAGCATCGGGATGACTGGGTAGATCAAACATAAGTAAAGTCGTTCCGATCGTAAATCCAAGATGGCCGCCTTGGCGGCATCTTGAAAATCTATTTTTCACTTCTTCTCCCCAACCGGAAGGCCAATTGACTTGAAACTTGGAAGCATCAGGGTAACTTGTAGATTAAAAAAAAAAAAAAACAAAAAAAAAAAAAAAAAAAACAAACTAAAATTGCTCTGATCGGAAATCAAAGATGGCCGCCAGGGCCGCCAGCTTGAAAATCTATTTTTCGTTTATCCTCCTGAACCGAAAGGGTAACTGACTTGAAACTCGGTAGGAAGCATCGGGCTGTCATGTGGATAAAAAATAGAAAAAAAAAAAATGTTCACAATTGGAAATCCAAGATGGTCACTCTCGCCGCCATCTTGCAAATTTATTTTCGTTTCTTCTCCTGAACAAAAAAAAAAACAGTTGTCTCAAAACTTGGTAGGAAGCATCGGGTTGACTTGTAGATAAAAAATAGCTAAAATCATTCCGATCCGAAATCCAAGATGGCCGCAGTGGCGGCCATTTTGAAAATCTATTTTTAGCTTCTTCTCCTGAACCAAGAGACAACTGACTTGAAACTTTGTATGGATAAAAAATGATTAAAATCGTCTAATTGGAAATTCAAGTTTGCCGCCGTGGTGGCCATCTTGAAAATCTGTTTTTCGTTCCTCCTCCTGAACCGAAAGGCCAATTTACATGAAACTTGGTAGGAAACATTAGGGTGACTTGTAGATCAAACATTGTTAAAATGCTTCCGATCGAAAATCAAAAGGTGGCCGCCATCTTGAAAATCTAGTTTTCACTTTTTCTCCTGAACCGAAATGCCATTTGACTTGAAACTTGGTAGGAAACATCGGGGTACTTGTAGATCAAAAATAGCTAAAAATTTCCGATCGGAAATCAAAGATGGCCGGCATGGCCGCCATCTTGAAAATTTGGTTTTTTTGCTTCTTCTCCTGAACCGAAAGGCCAGTTGACTTGAAACTTGGTAGGAAGCATCGGGGTTACTTGTAGATCAAAAAAAGCTAAATCGTTCCGATCCAAAATCCAAGACGGCCGCCGTGGCGGCCATCTTAAAAATCTACTTTTCGCTTCTTCTCTTGAACCAAAAGGTCAATTGACTTGAAACTTGGTAGGAAGCATCGCTGTGACTTGTACATAAAAAACGGCTAAATATGTACCGATCGGAAATCCAAGCTGTCCACCATGTTTAAAATCTATTTTTAGCTTCTTCTCTTGAACTGAAAGGCCAAGTAATATGAAACTTGGTAGGAAGCATCGGGGTGACTTGTAGATAAAAATAGCTAAAATTATTTCGATGGGAAATCCAGGACTGGCCGTCATGGCCGCTATCCTGAAAATCTATTTTTCGCTTCTTCTCCAGAAGCAAAAGGCCGATTGTCTTGAAACTTGTTAGGAAGCATCTGAGTGACTAGTAGAACAAATAGCTAAAACCATTCTGATCGGAAATTCAAAATGGCCACCATGGCTCCCATCTAAAAAATCTAATTTTCGCTTCTTCTCTTGAACGGTAAGGCCAACTGACACCAAACTTGGTAGTAAGCATCAGGGTGACTTGTAGATAAAAAAAGAGCCAAATTGTTCCAGGAGAAATCCAAGATGGCGCCATGGCCGCTATCTTGGAAATCTATTTTGCACTTCTGCTCCTGAACCGAAAGGCCAGTTTATCGGGTGAGCGATACAGGGTCATCTTGGCTCTCATGTTTTTCATTTCCTTTGGGATCATTGGGCCCAACGTGGTATATTTGAATGTGGAGTTCTGCTCATGTATACGCTAGAGGGCGTAAGCAGTGTTGCAAACTTCATTACTGCTTAAAAAGAGTTTCAGTAAACCGAGACTCCCATTTCCTAACCTTAAGTGTGTTCTTTGTGTCCATAGGCAATCTTTTTGTCATTTATTTTTATACACTGCAGCTGGTGTTGGTGCCGTGTGGCGGCGGTAGAACGTTTCCCCATACATCACCATAGTACAGATTATATTTCATTTCTTTTGGGATCATTGGGCCCATTGAGGTATATTTGAAAGTGGAGTTCTGTTCATGTATACGCTGGAGGACGAAAGCAGTGTTGCAAACTTCATTACTGGTTATGAAGAGTCTCAATAAAACCGAGACTCCCATTTTCTTATCTGTAGTGTGTTCTTTTTTTCCAAAGGCAATCTTTTTGACATTTATTGTAGATCAAAAATAGCTAAAATGGTTCCGACCGGAAATCCGAGATGGCCGTCATGGCCACCATTTTGAAAATCTATTTTTCACATCTTCTCCTGAACCGAAAGGCCAACTGACTTGAGACTCTGTAGGAAGTATCTTGGTGACTTGTAGATCAAATACAGCTAAAATTTTCTGATCGGATAAAGAAGATGGCCGCCATCTTGAAAATTTATTTTTCGCTTCTTCTCCTGAACCGAAAGGCTAATTGACTGGAAACTTGGTAGAAAGCATCAGGATGACTTGCAGATAAAAAAAGAGGTAAAACCATTCCAATGTGATATCCAAGTTGACCTCCATGGCCACTATGTTAGAAATTTATTTAGCGCTTCTTCACCTTAACCGAAAGGCTATTTGACTCAAAACTTGGTAGAAAGCATCACGGTGACTTGTAGATCAAACATAGCTAAAATCGTTCCGATCGGAAATACAAGATGGCCGCCACATTTGCCATTTTGAAAATCTATTTTGAACTTCTTCTCCTGAATAGAAAGGACTAGAAACTTGATAGGAAGTATCGGGGTGACTTGTAGATAAAAAATAGCTAAAATCATTCATCGGAAATCCAAAATGTCGCCTTAGCAGCCATATTGAAAATCTATTTTGAACTTTCTCTCCTTTTCCAAAAGTGCAATTGACTCGAAACTTCATTTGAAGTATCGAGGTGACTTGTAGCTCAAATCGTTTTTATTGGAAATCCAAGATTGCCGCCATTTTGAAAATCTATATTGAACTTCTCTTGAATCGAATGGCCAACTGACTCAAACTTGTCTGGTAATCAGGTGAGGCATACAGGGCATCTTGGCCCTCTTGTTTATCTGATTCATGGATATTATATTTATTATCCTCAGAGGGCCTCTCTATACATCACGAAAACACGCCTATATAATTTTGACCCCCTTAAACCCCACTTTTATATAGTAAAACTTGGCTTTACAGGGGTATACATTATTTTTTCTTATTTCTGCTTAAAGCATAAATTGTGGGTACTCGTTAGAACCGCCTCGGCGAGGCGGTTCTAACGAGTACCCACAATCTATGTTTTGAGCAGAAATATGAAAAATATCAGAAATTTTTAGATGAAAATTTTCATTTTTTTGTAGTAAAATTTTCAGTATATTTGAATAGGCGTGTTTTCGTAATGAATCCCCTTGCGGCATCTAATAATCACCTCTTTATGACATGTCTTTGGTCTCTTTTGCATGGGGGATAGGTGGGGGCGCTGAATTCATTAGTGAATCGTACCACTTTTGTATTTATTTTTGCTATGTCTTTAAGATAACGGAAAAAAAGGTCATGAAAGGTTTTGTGTAGTGAACCGACATACTGAATAATGGCGCTTTTCCAATACTTTTCTCGAGGTTTAAGTCCCTTGCCCCCTACCATTACATGTGCAAAAGTAAAAGAGAACAACATTGGTTAGCCCATTTTAGTCGGTTGCAATTTGCTATAAAACGTTGTAAAGTGTTCAAAGGAAAAGTAATTGGTGTTAACTTGAAGGATAGATAGTAGTTAATCGAAGCATGCTCGTTACATTTGATGTTTTGAAGCTTTTATGAGATAAATCTTGGAGAATTCGTAACTTTAATCGATCGAAGCTTCCACAAATGTTGCCCCGCTAAAGACAACCCTGTATATTTTTTAGTGTAGGTAGCAGTTGGGTGGGTTCTTTTGTCATTTGTTTGTTTCATTGGACTCTTGCAAGACTGTAGATGAAACGTAAATGCAAGAAAGGCCACACTTAGGTGGAGTTTTTCAGCTGTAAAAGCTGTATGAAGATGACCCATTTTTCCCCATTTTTCAAAGGTGGGGGAAACTTCTGAAATTACTGATTTTTGGGTAATTTTGGTCATTGCATGTGCCAACCCAGCGGGCACATGACGTTTATACAACGTCGGCTCCACGTCGATGCAACGTCATGACGTTGCATCGACGTTGAGGCGACGTTGTATTAACGTCATGTGCCTGCTGGGAAGTACCTGTGAGCCCTGTTGATGTTTTTCTTCTTTTTTGGATTCATGTAACAGATGGAGCAACATTTCGATTCTTCTTTTGAAAGGTAAAAAGATTCGTTAATAGAATATTTCCTTCACATATAAATGTAATCATGTAATCACGTAACAGCTGTCTTTATACTTAGCCTTTAAAGGCTGCTGACTGAGCTTTTTTTTTTCTCTGTTTTTAACTGGGCAGGATTAGTCCTCTAAGCGGTTAACCAGTAGGTTTGTTTTTGTACATCTACTTCCGGCGGTGCTGCCTCCGGTGAAAGGTGTGTTTATCCGTCCACCTCCGGCATTGCTGCCTCCGGTGAAGGATAAGACGTACATTCAACGTGAAAACCGGATCCGGTCATATGAATGCGTGATATGACAAAAATCACAGAAGCTCCACTTTTGTTTCTAACTGAGTTTTCCAGACTGTTGTTTCGATATTTATAATGTTCGTAAAATTATACAGAACAAGTCTTCTGATACATTAAGTTTCACGAAAATAATTGAAGCACTCAGTGAGGTTTGGAAGAACCTGCACAATCATTTTGAAAGACATATACTTTCTTATCATGAAAATACATAAAAATACGCATATTCCTGAAAACTTTCGAAGTAACTAGAGTATAATCTCTATTTAATTTATAAAATTATTACCTCCCTTGACCTAACTTGGCTACGTAGCCTAGTTAGAAAGTACATATTTAGGCGATATTTTCTCCTATAATTCTTTACTGCACAGTCCTTAGAAGCATTTTATAACAAAGTGGGGGTAGTTTAATTTCGTTTGGAAATTGTATTTTTAGACAACAAAAATTAAGGTTATATCGATATTAGCTCCGTCAGCCACCTTTAAAGAACTAAGCAAATTTGTAGCAGACGACATTCTAAAATTGATATTATTTTCAGAGAAAATAAGACTTGACATTTCATGTGAATCGTCTATTAGGTAGGCGATTCATATGGAATATCATGTCTTATTTCCTCAAAAAAAAATGTAAAAGAAAATAAAAATGTCGTCTGCTGCAGTTTTTAAGAGTTAATGAAAGACACATTACTAAATTACATTCTGAAATCACGGTTGATCAACACATTACGAAAACACGTCTATTCAAACATATAGAAAATTTCACCTCCAAAAACTGAAAATTTTCAGAAAAAAAAAAAACAAACAAAAAAAAAAAAACTCTGATATTTTTCCATATTTCTGCTCAAAATATAAACTGTGGGTACTCATTAGAACCGCCTCGGTGAGGCGGTTCTAATGAGTACCCGCAATCTATGTTTTTGAGCAAAAAGTAGAAAAAATATATACCACTGTAAACCCCAGTTTTTCCATATAGAAGTGGGGTTTAAAGGGGTCAAAATTATATAGACATGTTTTCGTGATGAAATATAATTGATCCCTTTCTAGGCTTTTGAATCAAATCACTGAGAGTCACGGTCCTGACAGGAGTGGTTGCCTGAAATTCTATAGTCCTCTAGAATTGATGAGGATTTCCGCTGAAATCAAGAAAAGCCACACATAAACATCATTTTCGGTATTCAATAGCCCTTTCTCGGTCCTTTTCGGTGTATAGACGGATCGGGGCTCGGGTTACACTGTTTACCCAGCGCGTTTTACTGGTATAGTCTCATTTTGTATGCCAGTTATACACTACTAGCTTATAGTCTATACATTAACGCTTAGTATGTTGCGTAAAACATTCAGCAGACGACATTTTGAATTTTTTTTTTATCATTTTCTAGAAAATAATCTTTGACATTTCATGCAGATTGTCTCTTTAGGCGTTCAGATTTCATACAAACCGTGAGTGTCTCCTAGGGAGCATGAAATGTCATTATCATTTTCTGGGGAAAATATCATTACTTTGACGTCTGCTGAAGCTGCTCAGAGTGTGGTAAAGGTTAAAATTACCAAGATAATAACAGAAAAAAAAAATTGTCGAGGGGCTGGGGAGAGAGGGACGCGCACAGAAACGAACCTTTAAGTTAACATTGATTCTAAACGCATACCATGCTGGGTAAACTTTTCAGCACACGACATTTTGAAATGTTTATCTTATTTTTCCCTAGGCTTTGGTATTTCATATTGCCTGTTTTCTGGGAAAAATAAGAAAAATATCAGTTTGTCGTTTGCTAAAATTGTTAAAAGAGTGAGAAAGTGTAAGAGAGCAACGAAGTCTGAGCAGAGAGTACACATGCGCAGAATGATAAGTATAAGATATAGGCGTCTTTAGTTCCACTGCACATCGTGAGCGTGCGCAGACGATACGAAGCTTGGGTCTTTAATGCCCGCTTAAAAAATGTTTTAAGGCCCCCATTGGGGGAATGTCTCACAACATACGAAAGGATCATTGTAACATGGATCTGGACTTTTTTCTGTTTGTTGATATAGTCTGATATATCCAGTAAACATAATATGAAGAACCTAACCAGACTCCGTGGATGCACGGGCTAATTTTGATCGTTTCTATTGATCCTTTTCTTATGACACGCCCCATTTATTTGTTTTCCTCATTTATTGTCTGCAGCTGCAGAATTAGTCCCGTCACGCGGAAATAGACCTTTGCGCATGCGCGAACAATTAAAGTCTAGATCAGCATCCGCACCTGCTCCGTTTTATCCTACCCTTCGCTATTAGTCTGAGGGAGACTTTAAAACGGTCGAGATTTGTATCCAAATGAAAGTTCTAATAAGACTGCGCATGCACACAGGCTGATCATGACCTTCTCTGTGCGCCTGCGCGCTAAAGCTCCATTTCGTTTGATGTGCTCACTGCACGAGTGTAATCCATTGACGGAAATTACAATTTGCAATTCCCTGAGGACCTTATGTAATCGACCCATCAAGTTGCGATAAAATTCATTTATAAGTCTAAATGGAAATTGTCAATCACATTTTGTCAGCGAGAGCAATGGTTGTTTGGCGCGGGAAGTGTTTTACGCAAAAGGGCGAAACAAAATCAATGTTTGATGGTACGCGCATGCTGGGTAAAATTTTCAGCAGACGACATTTTGAAACATTTTTTTCTTTATTTTCCTCAGAAAACAGGGTTTGGCATTCCAAGCAAACTATCTCCAGTGGAGACAATTACCATGACATGTCAACTGTATATATATCAGTCATGAACTTTGTCGTCTGCTGAAGTACATGTAGGCCAGAGAGCAGTATATGTAAAATTTAGAGGGATTGTGTTAAACTTTGTAGATTTCCGCTTTTTTTTTTTAAAAATACATACCAATATATTTTAAAAGTTTTTGTACATACCAATCACCTAAAAGGGTTCCACTCTAAAAGGAAAGAGGTTACTCACACGGGGAACTAATTCTTTCCTTTAAGAGTTGACCCCTTTTCAAAAGGGAGTCGGAACAAATTTTGACAGTTGCCTCCCTTAAAAATACATCAGTTACTCTAAGTTAAGAAAACCATGGGTGAAGATATCCAGGAAATGCGGCAATCACGAAGAACAGCCTTCCCAAGGCACCAAAAAAAAAAAAAAAAAGAAGGGGTGGGGAACAAATACTGACAAAACATACGCCACATAAGAAAACCGCCGACTCATGAACAAAGAAGAACTGAGAAAAAGGGACTGCCTTGGAACGGTCAGTAGAAAAAAAAAAAAAAAAAAAAAAAAAAAAAGAAAGAAAAACGATCGAGAAGCTTCCCAGTAAGCATTCTTTATAAATCTTCAGCTGGCCATTATCGGCCCGTCAGCTAGCCTGACGGGCCGATAATGGCCACCTGAAGATTTATAAAGAATGCTTACTGGGAAGCCTCGATCGTTTTCATTTTGTTTTTTTGTTTTTTACTACTAACGGCCCGCTGTAGATTTATAAAGAATGCTAGCTGGGTTAAACCTGTTTTCAATCGCACGAAACCTCACACTTGATTCTGATGCAGCACTTAATTTCAAAATTATGTTCGGTCCGAAACTTATAGATTAATCATATTTTATTGCATTTTAAACAAAGGGATTGGACACAATTCATAACAACATTATATGGTCCTCTACCTGCAGCATGAAATACAATCTTTTAAAAGTACAATGGCGCAAAACAAACCTTTTACATAACAAGTTAGAAAAGGAACATATTTAGTAAAGAGGTTGTGGTCCTTGACAGTGCAAGCTTTTCGATATGCTGATGTTAGCTTTTAGCAAGAACAAAAAACGAAATGTTTGGAAATCTAGTACACACGATTAGATAATTAGTCAAATCTGTTAGTGTCTTTTATGAATTTCAAAACTGCTAGTATAATGTGTTTATTAATTTCAAAGTCGTATAAGTTACTGCCGTTTGTTAAGAGATCAAAGTTTATAGTAGGAATAGTTTGAATTTGGTGTATTATTTGCAATAATCTTCGTCTTTGGCTGTTGTAAAGGGTGCATTCAAAGAGATAGTGTTCGGCATTTTTAACTAACACACCACAACTACAATTTGAATAAGGAACTATGTTAACGTGGAAACGATCTGCGTTTAAACTGCTACATCTGTGCCTTATCCTTGTTAAAATAATATTGTATTTCCTTTATCCTTGTTAAAATAATATTGTATTTCCTTTATCCTTGTTAAAATAATATTGTATTTCCTTTATCCTTGTTAAAATAATATTGTATTTCCTTTCGCCAACTGATAAGTGTTCACCTACTCTGGGTGGCTGACGTCGGATAGATGATTTGAATTGTAATAATGTGGGGATATTACGAGTTTCGGCTCTTGAGGTCATTCCATAGTTTCAGGGTAGAAGGAAAATAAGACATTTTATACGAACATAACCTACAGAAAGGTAAATCATAATGGTATTGTTTCTAAGATTATAATTACTTACATCATTTACCAAGTTTGGAAGCAGGTCATTCAAATAACAAGGAGTTTCATTTTTGATTATTTTGAACATAAGAATTAGCGTTTTTGTTTCCTTCTTTCAGCTAGCGTTTCCCAACCGGTTCCTAAATATAGTGATCTAAGTGAAGAGAATACCGGGAGTCCGGTAACTATACGAGCCGCATTCAGCTGCACTTGCTCTAACCTGTTAGTATCTGACAGATTACAACCATCCCATACTTCAGAAGCGTATTCTAATAAAGGGCGGATATATGTACAATACAGCTTATTAAGGGTACGTTTAGGTACTGAAACTTTAGTTTTCCAAGATACGATATTTGTTTCGACGCTGAATTGATGATAGAGTCTATATGCTTTGGCCATTTATTGTTTGAGGAAATGGTAACTCTTAGATGTTTGTGGTTTTCGACAATCTTCAGAATATTTTCATCGTACTTTAATTCTATGTCATAATCATTATGAATATTTGAAATTACCATTACTTCTGTTTTCCGTGGATTGAATTTAAGTAGCCATTTCTTTGCCCATCCCTTTAGTTTTACTAGATCAGTATTTAGATTATTTTCAATAAATGCCAAATTATTTGAAGAAAAGCTTAGAGATGTGTCATCTGCAAACAGTCTGGCCATACCATGTAAATAATCAGCTACGTCATTCATATGAATCAAGAAAAAACTTGAAGAGGACCCAGGACTGAGCCTTGAGGAACTCCGGCAAGAATAAACTTTAGTGATGAGAAAGTGTCGTTGACATATACAGAGAGAATTGAATCCAGTCTAAAAGATCTCCTGAGATTCCATATTTTTTAAGTTTATGTATCAGACCTCTATGCCATACTCTATCGAATGCTTTCGAAATATCACAAAATACATGACAAATTGTTCCATATTTTTCTAGGGCAAAATATGTATGATGTATTAATTCAATAAGGTGATGTACGGTTGAATACCCAGGTAGGAACCCTGACTGATATTTATATAAAAGAGAATTGGCAGTAATGTGATTATAGATATGTTTATATACAATTTTTTCAAAAGACTTTCCTACACAGCTTATTAATGAAATTGTTCTATAATTACTAACGTCTGATTTTTCTCCCTTTTTGAAAAGTGGCATGACAGAAGCAGTTTCACAAATTTTGATATATACGTTGTTCTAATGATAAATTAAAAAGTTTTGATAAAGGTTTGGCTGTTGATTTGCTAGTATACTTCGATTGCTTATGCCGTCTCGACAGGATGCTTTGTTAACTTTAAGAGTATTTAAGATGTCTTTGATTTCGAATTCGGAAACTCGAATTTGAGATAACACAGGATCAGTCCAACTATTAGAATTTGGTAAAGGTATGTTGGCTTCTTCGATATCAGAAACAGATATAAAGAGGGCGTTCAGGTCATCTGTTTTTTCTTTATTTGAAAAGGCGAATTTTATCTCCTGTATGTAAAGGTGGAATATTTGTGGATGTATTGTTTTTATGCCCCCGCCTATTCGAAAAATAGCGGTAGGGCATTAAGTATTACCTCTGTCCGTCCCGTAAGTACGTACGTCCCAATTCGTGTCCGGGCCATAACTACTAAACCGTACGGAATATATTTATAAAACTTTACAGGTGCCTGCATGACATTGAGACGATGTGTCATGAACAAGGGAGATTTATTCTGTGAGTGATTTGTTGACGTTTAAACATAAAAAACAACAAAAAAAAAAAAAAAAAAAAAAAAAAAAAAAAATAAAATAAAAAAAATAAAATTCATCCCTGTAACAAACAGATGTTAATTATTCTAGCAGCTGAAACCATTTTTCTTTACTTACTTTTGGCTACTAATTATTGATAATTGACGTTGCAGACAGTATTGTAGAACTTCACTAACATTTTAAAAGTTACACAAACAAAACCACATTGCTTCTTTGTTTGTAACAACAACAACAACAGCAATAATAATAATAATAATAATAATAATAATAATAATAATAATAAACCAAAACACAAGAGCATACACACACGTACACACACACACACACACACACACACACACACACACACACACACACACACTAGATATACAATGAATAAAAAATTAATCCTCTTTGTACATTTGAATTTTTAATAATTTATGAATAAAATGTTTATAAGGCTAACTTTATTAAACACATAAAATCATTATGTTAACACACCAATGTGGAATGATTTAATAAGTAATAGTAGTATATAAGATGAATACACGAAGAAAAAAAATGAAAAGTGAACAGACTTAAAAGAAGAAAAATCTGAAAATTCCCTCAATAATGTCGTATACTCCTACTTTAACTATATAATATGGGGCAAATTGCGGTCCACTTTACATAGGTTTGTTAAACCATTTATGCCGAATGGACTCTTCTATCTCAGCTCCATTTCCTATTTAAGGGATATCTGGTTGGCTTTTATCATTACCAAGTTTTATAGAAATTCTGTACTAAATGTAAACAGTGTAGACCCTGATCAGAAGCCGCGTTCTGCGGCGTCTAATCTGGGTCTACACTGTTTGTCAATGCTCTTTGCGTGAGATGACAGGCTTGAATGGGTAAACGTAATGGAATTGAAGAAAATATAAAGATACGTAATGGCATCACGAAAACTTGTCTATATAATTTTGACCCCCTTCAACCCCACTTTTATATAGTAAAACTGGGGTTTACAGGGGTATACTTTTTTCTTATTTCTGCTCAAAAACATAGATTGTGAGTACTCGTTAGAACCGCCTCGTCGAGGCGGTTCTAACGAGTACCCACAATCTATGGTTTGAGCAGAAATATGAAAAATATAAAAAAAAATTATCTGAAAATTTTCAATTTTTGGTGGTAAAAAAATTTCAGTATATTTGAATAGGCGTGTTTTCGTAATGGGTCTGGTACTTACCGTTATCGCGTGTGTACGTGCACATATGCTGAGCTTCAAACTATCCTCCGTTTTTACTCTATTCAATGTAACAATACAACTGCAGTTGAAAAACTCTGGAAATATAATACTTTAGGTATAGTAACAGCTTGTATTGTATTTATAGGCTGCAAGGCATTCAGGTATGCAAAATGGATCGAAATATGATAGTAACTATTACTACATGTATGTTATATGGGACAGCAAAGACACCAATCACTTGCACCACTGCCCCACCCTACGGGGAATAGTGGTGACAACGTTTTCATTCATTACAGCCCTACTAAAACCTGCGCTGCGGGGACCTGCTGACATTGATAATTCCACTCTTTATATATAGTAACACTCACGTGGGTATATTTGCACCATAGCACAACCCCGGTTCTGCGGGGCAACTCAGAATATCACCACTAAAAATGCAGTGGTTACGAATGACTGGTGGATAATGTTCCTCGCAATTTTACTGACAACTTAAAGACACAATTCGGATTGCATAACACCCGAATTACTCTTAGCAGATTAAGATAAGAAATTCTTGGTGACAGGCCACCCTTACAGGTAGGGGCCTGATCAGCAAAGTTTATGATGAAGACAGGGAAACAGATAAGACGGGTAATTTGGTGATAGGTTCATATTTTTTCTCTATATTCATTAAAATATATCTGATTGCTATTCATTAGAATTGCCTCGCCAAGGCAATTCTAATGAATACACACAACATGTTTTATGGAGAAATACAGATACTTGTGCTTTATGCTAATTAATCATCAAATGCCCTTTTTGTCTGTTTCTTTAGTTCAAATACAGAAACTCGGTAACATAGATAGTATTTTATTTATTTATTTATTCATTATTTAATTATTTATTCATTGAAAAAGAAAAGCTTTATGGCATTAAATACACATTCTAAATTGCCTAAGAACTTTTTGACATATTCCATAATGTGTTGTTTTACTGAAGTTAAAATATTTAATTTTGAGGCATCTGTGGACTAGTGAAACGTGCTTATTTACTTTAGAAAATAAATAAATAAAACTTTCAATTTAATGTTTCTATTTCAGTTTATTTGTATTCTTTTTCACAGTGCAAGAAAAAACAACACTTTTGTATTTTTGAAAAAAAAAAAAAAAAAAAAAACAACAACAAAAAAAAAAACAACTATCAAAATTGAATAAATAAATAAAGTGATATAATACAAACCAACAAATGAAAAGCAAAATTTTAAAATGAATTTATTTTGTTCTAAAGTAACATATTGAATAATTCTCAAGTATATGAATTACCCCTTATAGAGCCCCAGTTAGGGAGACTTAAAGACACATATTCCATTGCGTATCATCCTAATGACCCTATAAGCGAAATATTCAGATAACAGATCATACTATGACTCTCAAACAGGTAGGGGCCAGATATGGGGAAATCAGTTTTAAGCAGAAGATAAATGGCTAGAAGTATAAAATAAGTTTTTTTTCCCCATTTATCCTTTGGAAACCATTTTGATAAAGTATAGAATATGAAGATTAAAATGTTTCATAAACAAGTGTAACTTAATTAATTTATATAATCACTTATTTTTATTATTATTTTTTTTTTATTTATTATTTTGTTTTTAATCAGGAATTAAATATTTATCCCACTAGTACACACAATCCATCATAACTGTGCAAGAACTTTTAGGAATAAACTTGCTTTCATTATGCAGTGAAACTTAAATTATTTAAAACCATTTGAAAGTAGAAATTTTATCTGAAAAAGTGATAAAATTTATTCGAGATATCTGATATGCACATGTTTGTAACTTTTATGTGTTGAACAATTTTGATCTTTTGAAGTGTTCATCTTATACCTAATTCGTAAATAAAAATAAATAAAAAAATTGCTAAAAAAATTGTCTTTATTTTTTTTTTCTTTTTTGACAACTCTGAAAACTAAGAATTTATTCATTCACTTTATAATTCAATAAGAATACATTCAAGTAAAAAATAATAAATAAATAAATAAATAATAAAAAAAATAATAATTCATAACTGAATTTAGATATTTTTTACAAAAATTAATCAATAAATTTATAATCAAATTAAAATAGTCATATAGTTCAGGTAAAACAATGAACACTTTATTAGATTATATTCATTTTCCTCCTTTCTGGCCCCGACTAAACAGACTTCAGACCGTGATAATCACTACATAATTAAAGACACATCCTTATAATCACCTCATAATCACTTTGATTAGATAAGCTTTTGATTGCGCTCTGTTATCAGGACTGTATATTGGGGGGCGAGGGGGGGGTGGGTGGGGGGACGGGGGTCTAGCCAAAGTAGGAATAAAATGTATATTTAAGGGGAATTGATACATTTACAAGGGGGAGACAAACCCGTCACATCTGTTTTGTCCCCTTCTTTTCCCTGAGAGTGCTAAATGTTAAATAATACATACAACGAATAATGAACAGTGGTAATTTATAGGACCAGATAATAACCCTTGTCCTGCTGAACCCGGATATACCCAGAGTTTGCAAACAGTGTAGATCCAGATCAGTTGGCCTCTGAAGCCAACTGATCTCGATCTTCATTGTTTGTCATTCAGTATGTAAAATTATGTCGACAATCTGGATTAAGTTATCTGAACGGCTGACAATTAGAAATGGGCAAGGCATCTTAATTTATTCAGCATGACAAGGATAAATAGATATCAGATATCAAAATAACCTGTTTATAGGCATATTCTTTGTCTAGACAGTGAGATAACCGGCATTTAGAAGAATAATATGAGTCAGACCACAAGAAAATAAAAAAAAGCGATGTATGAACAGGGAATCATCCTGTCCGCAAGTCTCCAGTACTGGCTGCATCAAAAAAATTTCACTGTTTGAAGAGTCCAGGTGGATGAGTGGTTAGCGCTTCGAATGACTAGGTTCCAGGTTCGAATCCCGCTGAAGGCAGAATTCAGCTCGTGACTTTATAGTACGGCACTTCATTACACAGAAACTTTCATTGTCACCTTCCAACGGTTTGATAACAAATCTCGAAAGGGACGCAACACACACAATCATCGTCTTCTCTGTTCGTTTTTATCACGAAAACATACCTATATAATGTTGACCCCCTTAAACTCCACTTTTATATAGTCAAACTGGGGTTTACAGGGGTATACATTAATGTTCTTATTTCTGCTCAAAAGCATAGATTGTGGGTACTCGTTAGTACCGCCTCAGCGAGGTTCTAACGAGTACCCACAATCTATGTTTTGCGCAGAAATATGAATAATATCCGAATATTTATCTGAAAAATTTCATTTTTTGATGGTAAAATTTTTAATATATTTGAATAGGCATGTTTTCGGTAATTGTTAGTGGTCGGTTATTGTTAGTGGTGACAATGATAGGGTAAGGGGCTGGGGACATGTTTTTATTTCTTCTACTTCACCACTACCATTCGTTTTACCCTCTGTCTCCTTTTTGTCTCTCTCCTTTTCTTTACTATCTCTTCTAGCCATGTTCTCCCTTTCTCTGGGAGACAATGCAAAAAGAACCACACATGCTGACGTGCCGTTAACCCTTAAAGCGCCAATCACAACAATTGTCGTCTGCTTTGTCTTCTGCCGGTTACTTTAAAAGTCAATGTTGCAAACAGTGTGGACCCAGATCAGACTGCCCCAGTCTGATCAGGGTCCACACTGTTTGCCTATATGCAAAATGTAAGTTTGAAAAGTTTGCAAGAAGATGCAGCAGACGACATAAGCAGACGACATTTTCAGATGCAGATTTTCTTGGCGCTTTAAGGGTTAAACAACGATACAACTTCCATGCATATATCATATCATAGGCAGTCCTGAACAAACAGTGAAGACCATGATCGGACGCTGCACCATATTTGCTCTAAGTATTCGGACAGAGTCCTGTGCAAACAGTGTAGTCCCAGATCAGACGTCGCAGAACTCCTGATCGGGGTCTACAATGTTTGGTTCCCATCTATCAGCTTTCAGACACATCAGCAGGAACCCAGCAGGCAAACAACATCAAAATGACGTCGTATCAACGTCGATGCGACGTGATCACGTCACATCGACGTTGATACGACGTCATTTTAACGTTGTGTGCCCACTGGGAAGTACCATGGCCTAATACATTTTTTAGGATAAGTATGGTAAAGAGTAAACATGTCCGAATATTTAGAGTGACTACGGTATTACATCTCCTTTTCTATCTCAGCCAGCGCATGACAAAACCAACAAAATGACATGTGTGCCCACGGCAAGGATTCAGATTAGCGAGGGCATCCGCCCAGTTTGATCAGAGTCTTTGCTGTACACTCAGTAGGTAGCTATGAACCAAAGCTTTCTTCACGCGGGCAGCGAAGACTGATCAGACTGGGCGAATGCCCAGACTGATCTGAGTCTTCGCTGGGCGCAGGTTCCATTTTGTTGGTTTTGTCATGCGCTGGATCATTTCCCTTGTATGGATTTAGAACATGTAGACTTTTCAGGCGAAGTTCTCAGTTGAACAGGTTGGCATTTACCTTCTTTTTTTTCACACATTTAACGCTGTGTTAAAATTTCAGCAGACGAAATTTTAAACTTTTTTTTTTCTCATTTTTGCCAGGAAACAGGCGGATAAAAAAAGAGAAAAAATATCCATTGGAGGCAGTTTGCATGAAGTCAAATCCTGTTTTCTGGAAAAAAATAAGAAAAATATCGTTTTGTCGTCTGCTGAATTAACCCAGAGAGCGGTAAAAGTTTATACCGTTGGTTTTGTTGTGTCAAATGCCATTAATTCTTTAACTGTCTCTGGAAAGTTCAGAAGACGACAAATTGGTGATGTTCCTTTTTCTGTTTCCAGAAAATAGGGTTTGAAATTTCATCCAACCTGTCTCTTCAGGAGACAATTTGCTTGATTTGCTTGGAGAGTCAAATCCAACTTTCTTGGAATGATAATAATAAATATTGCAAAATATCCCAGAATGCTTAGTGTTTTCTTCCTTAATATTCATCCGGCAGCAAAGGTGGAGATAAAAATCACTTTACCCCTTAAAGCAATAAGCCAGTTAGTGGCAGACGACATTCTAAAACTGATAGTGTTATTTTTCAGAGAAAATAAGACATTTTTTTTTTGTAAATTGTTTGCTAGTAGACGGTAGACGATTCACATGAAGTGTCAAACCTACTTTTTTCGGAAAATTAAAAACAAACCAAAAATGCCGTCTGTTGCAGTTGTGCTCAATGCATTTAAGGGTAACATTTTAATCTTTTCAGTCATTTAATCTTTAACCGTCTCTACAGCAGACCACAATTTGGTTATATCTTTATTTTTCCCAGAAAACACAGTCGACTCTCGTTATCTCGAATTCCAAGGGACTCACTGAAACACTTCGAGATATCCGAACCTCGACATATCAGAGTTGAGAGAGTGAGGAAAACAATAAATTGAACAACCACATTTAACAGATGAATATGTAATTTGACTCCTGAAGTTAGAAATATATATAATGTGGAAAAGAGGAGAAATTACTCCTTAGGAGCGATTTCTCCTCTTTTCCACATTATTTTATTACCTGTTGTCATAGTTTTATGTTAAAACAGGAACCGGATTTTCACTTCGAGATAAGCGGTAATTCGAAATAAGCGAGTTCGAGATAACGAGGTTCGACTGTAGGATCTGAGAATCTATCATGCAAAAAGCCCCCTTGCAAGCTGCTTGATTCGCTATAATGAAATATCAAACGAGAAATAGAAAAACTACAATCAACTCTCATTATCTCGACCTCGCTCATCTCGAATAACCGCTTCTCTTGAAGTGAAAATCTGGTCCCTATTAAAAAGTGAAAATCTTACAACAGGTAACAAAATATTGTGGAAAAGAGGAGAAATTTCTCCTCTTTTCAACAATTCTTTTAATATATCTCTAACGTCAGGAGTCAAATTACATATTCATTTGTGACATGTGCTTGTTCTATTTATTTTTTCCTCAATTATGCAAATCTGACATGTCGAGGTACGGATATCTCGAAGTATTTCAGAATGTTCCTTGGACTTCGAGATAAAGAGAGTCGACTGTATTTCAAATTGTCGTCTGCTTAAACGTTTACCCAGCAAAGTGTTTACTTCATTATTGATCATCCGACAGTACAGGCAGAGATAAATATCAGTTTAAACTGCATAATTCCATCTGATTGTACTAAAGTATTTCTGTCTACTGATCCAAATTCAAAATAATTGTCTGAATCAGAAATCCCTAAAGCCAAAACGTTATAAAAGACTTTTGTAAAGCACAATTACTCAAGCGAAAGACACATGCATAATGGAGACACACCATGTTGAAGTATCAATCCCGCCACCAAGGAAATTTAGCCCATTGTAGACTAAATAGATTCCCCCACACTATATACAGTATAACCTCAATGGCTCGAACCCGGATGGCCCGTTTGCCCTGGATGATTCGAACTCGTTTTTCAGTCCCTACAAAATCCTTCCAATAGCTCAAGGAAACAAATATTTAGGGATTGTTTTTTTTTTATTTTATCACGGAATTGTATGTTGTGTGTACTCATTAGAATCGCCTCATCGAGGCGATTCTAATGAGTACACTCAACATACAATCATTGTGTAGAAAATCGAAAATATTTCCCTAAATTATCGTTATTTGCTTTCTGACCTGGCTGCATGATTAACCTTCAGTGGCTCGAACTACCCATGTCTCGAACGAATTTCTATGGTCCCAAAGATGTTCGAGCCATTGAGGTTCGACTGTATTGGAAGAGTAGAATGTTAATGTTTGGTATGTTGGGCTATGTGATTTAGATATTCCTAGAAAAAAATGGCTAAGCTATTTGCAAACAATGAAGACCCTGATTAGATACCGCGTTCAACGGCGTCTGATCTGGGTCTGCACTGTTTGCCAATTACCCTTTCAGGGGTCTCCAGCCTACAATGGGTCAGCGTATGTCAAATAGATCATCGAATGACCCGGTCAAATGTAAATTAAGATGTCCAACAGCCTTTCGGTCAGAGGCAGCGGAAACTGTCGTTGGCATTTTCATATTTATTAGCAGAGACAATTTCATGCCCAGTTGAGTTGAGCACGAAAAAAAAAAAAAAAAAAAAATAATTACCAAAAATGCAACTTTATTCTATCTGCTCAAGGCCCGCCAAGCTCCAGCAGAGAGAGTTTTGGTAGCTATGATATATACCCAGCTAGCAGTCTTTATAAATCTATAGCGGGCCGTTATCGACCCGTCAGCTAGCCTGACGGGCGGATAACGGCCCGCTTTAGATTTATAAAGAATGCTTCCTGGGTATCTATAAATGGAATTGAAGTTATCTGATTACATAGTATATTAGTCTTTGCGGTTTACCCATCTCTTAAACTTGGATTTTCTTGGCTATAGGCTTGTTAGAATATTAAACATTGTGCTGAATTATACTTGGTTTTGTAACACAACTTCCGACTCTAACTCCAAATCATCATTGAAGTCTTTGAGGCTGCATTGTATTCTTTCTACGTGAGCTTTAACGACCCAGTCAACAATATTTCTGTCATGTACAGCCGTTTCTCAGAGAAAGACAGAGAGAGAGAGAGAGCGAGAGAGAAAAGAATGCGATAGATGAGAAAAAGGCAGTAACTCCTCCCGATCTTGCTTCAAGTGAGGCAAGAACCATTCTGCTAAAAGCCAGTGACTGCATGGCCAATCCTCTGAAAGTTTCAGCAGGGGACCAAAGCACACTGTCACCAAAAACTGTGGCTGCGGTAAAATTATTGTTATTGAACAACAAAGAATGAATAAACTGTTACTCTCTTCTCTGAATATCATGTTATTCTCTTCAAATCTGGTAAAATATCAAAGTCTGTCGAAGTATGAAGCTCATGTACGACTGGTGAAACGGTCGTTTCATTTTTAATATGTGAATGATATATTTGTAGAATCCGATCTGCGTTTCCACTGTCCGCCTGAAGAAAAGGAGTGGCTACCGAAGACATCAGATTGGTTTAAAATGTATGTGTGTGTGTGTGTGTGTGTGTGTGTGTGTGTGTGTGTGTGTGTGTGTGTGTGTTCGGTTTCAAGTATGTACAGTTTCTTAGATATACATTTTCAAAGATCCGAAAGTAAGCCAAGGCATATCTATATTCAACTCCTGAGAAAAAGAAACAATCTAGTGCATCACGAAAACACGCCGATATAATTTAAACCCCCTTTTATATGGTAAAACTGGGGATTACAGGGATAAACATTGTTTTTCTTATTTCTGCTCAAAAACATAGATTGTTGGTACTCGTAAGAACCGCCTTGCCGAGGCGGTTCTAACGAGTACCCACAATCTATGTTTTGAGCAGAAATATGAAAAATATCAGAGTTTTTTATCTGAAAATTTTCAGTTTTTGAAGGTGAAATTTTCTGTACATTTGAATAGGCGTGTTTTCGTAATGGTATAATACTTAGGTGAACGGACAAGTGCAAGAAGCAAGTGAATTGAGAGAGAGAGAGAGAGAGAGAGAGAGAGAGAGAGAGAGAGAGAGAGAGAGAGAGATTCATATATATAATACGAAACAAAGTAAAGTATAACAGTATTCACTGGATAACACATGTACCATTACGAAAACACGCCTACTCAAATATATAGAAAAAATTACCTCTAAAAACTTAAAATTTTCAGATAAAAAAAATATGTTTTTTTTTTTCATATTTCTGCTCAAAACATACATTGAGGAGCCTTTAGAACCGCCTCGGCGAGGCGGTTCTAACGCGTATCCACAATCTATTTTTTGAGCATAAATAAGAAAAATAATGCATACCCCTGTAAACCCCAGTTTTACTTTATAAAAGTGGGATTTAAGGGGGTCTAAATTATATAGGCATGTTTTGTAATGGATGATTTAATCACGTCAGAACTCAGTATGTCCTATAATTCCGAAGAGTAACCGCTATTATTTTACATGAAAAAAAAAAAAAAAAAAAAAAAAAAAAAAAAAGAAGACAAAAGAAAATTCGATATTAAGCCCTTTGGCTAAAATATTTAAAATGAGTAAACATATTAATCGTTAATGTATACTTTTCGAGTACTTTCATATAATACTGAGTTGGTTACTACATGTAGTAACAGCATACTTCATTTTATTTGTCCCCTTATTTTATATTAGAAATTTATCTCCCACATTCTATTATAAAACATATTGATTCCTTGATCACCGTTCTCTTTGTCTGAGACAATGTATTCCCCATTTACTTGATAACCAGTGTGACATTTATTGAAACAGACACCCATGGTGACAGTAATCATTATTTAATGACTTAGGCGTCAATTGCTCTTTATTTGATTCTGTTATACATAATCGATTTATTACAGCTGTAACATTTGCTGGAATTGCAACTCCTGCCATTTGTGTTGGCATTTGCGCTGATAGGTTGATACCCTGTTATATTGTCTTTGTCGGGCCTTACGTTGTCCTACTGGTGGTTACCTTTGCTCTTAAATCAGTCTTATCGATTCCCCATTTTTTTCCAGATAGTGTCATTTTAAGGCATTACTTACGTTTGGAATTTCAACGGAAACGAGGACGAGTTTGGGTGCCTCTGAACTGCTGGAAAAAAATGAAATAAAAAATATATAAGGTAATAACGCTACGTCTTCAGCAGTGGTCTTGCAATTAATTTTCCAATGCAGGTCTTCTGCTGCGGTTTTACACAAAAGGTATGTCTTCTGTTGGGTCTTACAATCAAGCCAAAGTATATATATATATATATATATATATATATATATATATATATATATATATATATATATATATATATATATATATATATATATATATATATATATATTGCTGTTATATAACTTAGTTGCTAGAAGCATACTTGTATGTTTTATGCAATAAAATTGTTGTATTGTATTGTATATATACACTCCAGAAAATCATTGTTGCTATCCACGTGATTATCATTGACCAATGAAATCAAATCGGGAGTTTGTACGAAATCCAGGTAACGGTTATTTAAAGCCGCACTATTCTTGCCGCTGTGATGTCAAAATGCTGTGAGAAGAGGGTTAACTGTAAAAACCTTGACGGGGACATTGGCAAACAGTGCAGACCCCGATCAGACGCCGCAGAACGCGGCGTCTGATCGGGGTCTGCACTGTTTGCTTAAATTACAGGAAGGGTTAAAATGAAACAGTCTTAAGTCCCTGTTCAGGACCATTTCCCCATCCTACACTCAGTCATAATATACCCAACAGTGCTGTCAGTGCTTTGATTGACTATCTTATTACGGGATTCGTTGTGCATTTGTATGTTTCTTCTTCATCTTCTATTCTGGCTAGGGATGACCGTATTTATTGATTCTGACTCCTCCCCTTTTTATCAAGACATGTTCTTTCTTTGATAAAGAAGAATGGATACACTTTCAGAGGGAAGTAAACTCCACCTAGACGGTTTCGTCCACTTCTGGTAAAAAGTCTACTCTAAAGAACAGAGATGCTCCGCGAGGGAGCGACTCTTTTCGTTTTAAATAAGACCATTTTAGAAAGGATTGATGTGCAAGAAAGCAAACAGGAAGTCACGTAACTTGAGGTGCAGAAAAGTAAACAGGAAGTCATGAGTTGTCGCCATTGTAAATCAAAGCACTGATAGCACTGGTGGGTCGAATGTCTCTGAGTGTAGGCTGTGGAAAAGGTTCTGAACGGGGACTTATGACCGTTTCTTTTAACCATTATCTTTCTGTCATTAAAGCAAACAGTGCTGACCCTGTTCCGACGCCGCTAAACGCTGGGTCTGCACTGTTTGCTAATGTCCCACTCCAGGTTTACATATAACCCTCTTTACACGACACTCAGACGTCACAGGGACAAAAATAGTGCGGCTATAAATAACCGTTACCTGGATTTCGTACAAACACGCGGTTTGTTCTCATTGGTCAATGATATTCACGTGGACACCAACCTAAAGGAAATGTTGTTGTATGTATACTTTGGCTCGATTTTAAACAATCGATCCAAAAATGGAAGAAAATCTATCAAGTGTATCAAGTCCCCTAAAAATTGTTGACAATAAAAGTCGTTGATAATCGTATATATAACAGAAGAGAATTTGTAGGACCGTCTGGATAATATCATTGGCAAAACGCGTTTAGCAGTTTGATCGAATATCATGATGCGTTGAAAGGTGAATGAACGCCGTTTTCTACAATGAATATAAATTTGTAACTTCTTGTTTACGTTTTTAATACAGCAGTCCCCTTCTAAAAAGAAGTCTATTCTAAAAGGAAAGATTGTGTTCCCTATAAGAGCATGTTCTTCCCTTTTAAAATAGATCCCTTTTCAGGAGAAGGGCAAAACCAGTTTTGACAGTTCTTAAAGTACAGTTGACTCTCATTATTTCAAAAACCAAGGGACCAGGCCCCGAGGTTATACAATTTTTTTCATGCTCAACTCAGCTGAGCATGAAATTAGTCCTGCTAATAAATATCAAATTGCTAACAATTGCTTAGTTTTTCTTGCTAAACATTGCTGAGCATGAAAATTTCTCTGCTAATAAATATGAAAATGCCAACTATTGTTGGCATTTTCATATTTATTAGCAGAGAAATTTTCATGTTCAGATGAGTTGAGCATGAAAAAAAAGTTTTATAACCTCGGGGCCAGAATGTTTAGTTTGAAATGAAAAGAGTTAAATGGTAAAGAAAATAAGTAATCAATCGATATTGACATTTATTTAAAGCTGACTCTCGTTATAATAAACCATCACGAAAACATGCCTATTCAAATATACTGAAAATTTTACCCCCAAAAAATGACAATTTTCAGATAAAAAATCCTGATATTTTTTATACTTCTGCTCAAAACATAGATTGTGGTTACCTGTTAGAACCGCCTCGACGATCTATGTTTTGAGCAGAAATAAGAAAAATAATGCATACCCCTGTAAACCCCAGTTTTACTATATAAAAATGGGGTGTAAACCCCAGTTTTACTATATAAAAATGGGGTTGAAGGGGGTCAAAATTATATAGGTGTGTTTTCGTAATGATTGACAACTCAAACTACAGCTTAACTAAGAAGATTTAATTTTTGATAATCTAAGTAAGTCAGATATTTGAAGAGTGAACGTAAATGATCCAGCATACATAGCAAAGGAATACCTCGTAGAGGGCACGCCGTTTCTTGAACACACATGACCATCCGGGGAAACGTTGCGTCGGTTGTATGGGAAAATCGCTGCTATACTACATTACAAGAATCATTTATGGAACTTACGCTTTTGAAGAGTTAGTGGCTGTCTTTAACCCATTTATGGCGAGTGGTCTCTTCTACTATAACTATTTGGACCAGTCTATTTCCAAATAGAGGGTGTCTAGCTAGTTTTTATGATAAGTATGTTTTATAGACATTCCTAGGTGTAATGAAAACAGCGTAGACCCAGATCAGTCTTCTTCGGCGTCTGATCTGGGTCTACATAGTTTGCCATCGTCTCTTTTATGGGACGCTAGGCATAAATGGGTTAAAATGTGTGTACGATGCAGATGAATATATCAAAAGACACCCATCGGTTTCGTATATAAAATTGCTTTCGTTTACCCATGTCCCCATCACGAAAACAAGCCTATTCAAATATACTGAAAATTTTACCATCAAAAAATGAAAAAAAACTCAGATAAAAATTCTGATATTTTTCATATTTCTGCTCAAAACATAGAACCGAGGCGGTTCTAACGAGTACCCACAATATGTTTTTGAGCAGAAATATGAAAAATAATGTATACCCCTGTAAACCCCAGTTTTACTATATAAAAGTGGGGTTTAAGGGGGTCAAAATTATATATACGTGTTTTCGTGTCCCGCTTCTTAAATGTATATTTGTCTGTCAGACGACTATAGGAAAGATCACAAAAGATACAAGGTTTTTTGACTTGGATTAAGACAGAAATATTGAAAATATATAAATCTAAATTTGCAATATGTCTGTTTCTTCTCAAGGGAAATATTCCGAATCTAAAATGTTTTTGTGGTACGCACGATACATAACGATATATACATATATATATATATATATATATATATATATATATATATATATATATATATATACTATATATATATATATATATATATATATATATATATTATATATATATACCGTACTTTCATTAAATATTAGGATACCGTAACTCCTTATAGTGCCTTAATTGAGTTTTTATTTTTGCAATAAGGTATTTTTGGCTCTTTTATCCACCCATTTTTCATTAAATTAAGTATCATTTTTTATTTTGCTTTTGGTACAGTGTTTTATTATTGGGTACAAGAATTACTAATTTTTTGGGTAGCATTGCTTTTTCAGAACTTTTAATTTGGGTAAATACAAAAAAAAAAAAAAAAAAAAAAAACAAAAAAAAAAACAAAAAAAAAGAAAAAAACAAAAACAAAAAAAAAACTGCTTATCTAAGACATTGTCCTTACCACACTTGTCCTAAATTTTGAAAGAGGCCATTTTACCACCTGTTGATGAATTTACCATCTCTGCATATGTGGCCACAATATAGAAGTCACGTTCTATGACGTCTGATCTGGTCTACACTGTTTACTTATGCCTGTGTGCCATACACTTACAGTGAATACTGTAGAAATTATTGAAGACAATGTGAAGGGACGTACCTTCTGACATGTGCGCGCAACGAAGACTCAAATCAGTCTTCGCTTCCTCGCAGATTTTTTGCTGTCCGCTTGAAGATACTTTGCATCCTTGGCTATCCAAAATGCTCCCAGTGAAGATTCTGATCAGACTGCGCGAATGCGCAGGCTGATCTGAATTTACGCTGGACGCACATGTCCAAACGTTGCGGATCAATTGAAGGCGATATCTTTAACTTCAGGGTATTTACAGTAAAGCAATTAACCGCTGTTTTATTCTACAACCTGGAGCCGTAGATATATTAAACATTTCCATGCAATTTTACCAGAATAATCCCGAGTATTTGAACAGACAGGCCTGAACAAAAAATGTAGACCCTGATCAGACACTGCACAATGCGGCGTCCGATCAGGGTTGACGCTTTTGTCACGTATCTAGCAGATTTAAGACAAATGAACGAGTAGTAATATGGACTTCCCTTTGATGTTGAGAACTTGATGTGGATCTGATTTATTTTCCTGAGTTCAGTTATTTACTTTGATCAAATTTTAGGACAGGTATGGTAAAGAGTTAAAGTGTCCGAATATGTATGATAAATATTGTAAAATTGTATGTATTAAACTGAAACTCAATTTGAACTTAACTCTTTTAACCCTGCATACCAGACCATATACCTTTGCAAACAGTATAGATCTAGATGAGACGGCTCGTGACGAGCCGTCTCATCTGGATCTAAACTGTTTGCAATCCTGTTTTTTTTTATTTTTGAATGACACATTCATTTGCAACAATGAACATATCCAAATTAAGAGACAGAAGAGTCTACTTGAGAAACTCAGGGGTGAAACGGTTAAAATAGCTTAATATTACTTTATCTTGACACAGGTGAGTCAGACATTTAACATATTAGTCATATATTTGTTCACTCAAATATGAATAGGAGATTTCAGTCGAAGCGTTTTATTCCCAAGTGGATGCACTTTTGTAATTTATTAGAAATGACACATCTCGGCATTTACATATAATGAAGTACACCGAAAGCAAAATGCATCTGCAAGGATGTTTGTCACTAATGTACATTGCAATTATATTAACGTCATTTTATGGGAACACAAACCTTCTCTTTCAAATCGGTAAAGTTAAATTCATCTTTTTTCTTGTTTTTTTTTTTTTGTTTTTTTGTTTTTTATAATTTAAAGCAGGCACATCTGATAGCCTTCTATAGTCATACTCTCCCTGCCGCTAATTCAAGAAGGGCAGTTGTCAGTCATCACGAAAACATACCTATATAATTTTGACCCTCTTAAACCCCACTTTTATATAGTAAAACTGGGGTTTACAGGGGTATACATTATTTTTCTTATTTCTGCTGAAAACATAGATTGTGGGTACTCGTTAGAACCGCCTCGGCGAGGCGGTTCAAACGAGTACCAACAATCTATGTTTTCAGCAGAAATATGAAAAATATCGGAGTTTTTTATCTGAAAATTTTCAATTTTTGGAGACGAAATTTCTTATATATTTGAATAGGCGTGTTTTCATAATGTCTTGGAGAAAGATCGGCTCGATATGGCTTTAATAGTATTGACTGCGCCGTTTGACTCCAACCCAGCCAACATCTGATAGCCCTAGCAAACATTTTTATGAATCAGTTAATTTCACAAGAGAAGACAATTCAACTGCAATTGTCAGTTCCAGCCATGTTACATCAACAGCCGAAGGTACGTTTCCTGACGTTCTGGCTCAGATGTATGCGAAAGTACCAGACATGTTGCAACAGCATGAAAAGGTACGTATTAAGTTCCAGACATGTTGCAATAACAATCGAAGGTACGTTTCCTGACGTTCTGGCTCAGATGTATGCAAAAGTACCAGACATGTTGCAACAGCATTAAAAGGTACGTAGACATGTTGCAATAACAATCGAAGGTACGTTTCCTGACGTTCTGGCTCAGATGTATGCGAAAGTATCAGACATGTTGCAACAGCATCAAAAGGTACGTATTAAGTTCCAGACATGTTGCAACAACAATCAAAGGTACGTTTCCTGACGTTCTGGCTCAGATGTATGCAAAAGTACCAGACATGTTGCAACAGCATCAAAAGGTACGTATTAAGTTCCAGAGATATTGCAATAACAATCGAAGGTACGTTTCATGACGTTGTGGCTCAAATATTTACAAAAGTTCCAGACATGTTGCAACAACATCCGAAGGTACATTGCCTAACGTTTGGCTCAAATGTACGCAAAATTCCAGGTATGTTACAACAACCGAAGTTACGTTTCCTGACGTTCTGGCTCAAATGTATACAAAAATTCTAGACATGTTGCACCAGCATCTTAAGGTATGTTTCCTGACATTGTGGCTCAAATATATAGAAATTTAACAACAACAACAACCGAAAGTACGTTTTCCGACGTTGTAGTTCAAACGTTCCAGACACGTTACAGCAACAACAACAACCAGTGGTACGGTTTCTGACATTTGGGCTTAAATGTTTGAAAAGTTCCATACATGTTTACTTTCTGCTTTGATAAATAATATAATGGATGCTTATGATACTACAGTAAATACAAGACCGAAATTCATTAAACAAGATATGCCAGATCAAAACACTGTCTTCCCTTTTCCTCCAAGACTACCTTCCCATCACAAGACAGATCTGATTCTGAATTAAGTTTTTTCAACCCCGAGTTTCTAAAGTATACGCTTCCATCTTTAAATTTGGGCATGCTCATTATTGCAAACAGTGCATTACGAAAACACGCCTATTCAAATATATAGAAAATTTCACCTAGATTAAAAACTCTGATAATTTTCGTATTTCTGCTCAAAACATAGATTGTGGGTACTCATTAGAACCGCCTCGTCGAGGCGGTTCTAACGAGTACCCACAATCTATGTTTTGATCAGAAATAAGAAACTAATGTATACCCCTGTAAACCCCAGTTTTACTATATAAAAGTGGGGTTTAAGGGGGTCAAAATTACATAGGCGTGTTTTCGTGATGGTATGGGTCAAGAAGGAATGGCAAACAGTGTAGAATAAAAATCTAATAGGTTGTCTTTTGGCAAAAGAGCGAAAGTTGGAGACTCGGTTTTATTAAGTCTCTTCATATGCAGCTATGTAGTTTGCGAGACTGCATACGGCCCCCTTACGAAAACATGCCTATTCAAATATGTAGAAATTTTCACCTCCAAAAACTGAAAATTTTCAGATAAAAAATCTCTGATATTTTTCATATTTCTGCTCAAAACATAGATTGTGGGCACTCATTAGAACCGTCGAGGCGAGGCGGTACTAATGAGTACCAACAATCTATGTTTTTGAGCAGATATAAGAAAAAAGTATACCCCTGTAAACCCCAGTTTTACTATATAAAAGTGGGATTTGAGGGGGTCAAAGTTATATAGACGTGTTGTGATGCCTTGCATCGCTTTAAGCGGTATTCGATTTTCAAATTAAGAAGAACGGGCTGAATGATCCCAAAGGAAATAAAATCACAGTCTGCACTATGGTGAAGTACGGAGAGACTCTTCGGTCGCCACACGACATTATGAGCTATTTCTTCTTGATTTACTCAGTTTGCAAAAACAAAAATCTGTTTTGGTTTGCAGGGTTGAAAGGCTTAATCACGGTGGCGCGGCGAATAAGATTTATTTTCACTTAGTAAACCTAATATCGATTTGTTTAGTTTAAGAAATTGTATTTTTTATATCTATCACAACATATGCATAGTCATAATTGTTAGCATCTGTGCCATAATCGGTTTCCGTTTGTTAGAATATCCACACATTATGAAAACACGCCTATTCAACTATATTGAAAAATTCACCACCAAAAACTGAAAGTTTTCAAATAAAAATTCTGATATTTTCCATATTTCTGCTCAAATCATAGATTGTGGGTACTCGTTAGAACCGCCTCGGCGAAGCGGTTCTAACGAGTACCCACAATCTATGTTTTTGAGCAGAAATAAGAAAATAATGTATACCCCTGTAAACCCCAGTTTTACTATTTAAAAATGGGGTTTAAGGGGGTCAAAATTATGTAGGTATGTTTTCGTGATGATGTACATTCGGAATAAAAATTATAGGGAAACTGATAAAATTTCAAAAGAGGCAACTGGTAAAATTGTTTTGCCGCCCTTCCGAAAAGGGATCTTATCCAACAGAAAAAAGATGATTCCCCTGGGATCTATTCTTTTTCTTTTAGAATAGACCTTTTTTTAAAAGTGGAATGGTGTGCAGGAAAGCGAGCTTAAAGTCACAAAAGTTGTCACCATTATAAAACAATTACTGCTTATCTACCAGTGGGTATCCATTCATAGTAAACGCTGGGGGTGGTTAGGTGAGGCAAAGATTTCGTGTATCTTACGTCACGAGGGCGTCCAACTGATATTGGCTTACAGTTTGGCAAGGCCTGCTATCCTTGCAGCAGGTAAGTGTAGAGGGGGGATGTTTTTATTTCTTCTGTTTCTTCACATTCATTCACGAGAAAGGATTGCCATTTAAACTGCTACAACCCTATCTAATTCTGGTAAAGATAATATTAGCCCCAATATCAGAAAACATACCTTTCGACACGTGCACTAGGGGATGATTCAAATCAGCCTGCACATTCGCGCACTTTTGATTGCTAAGGATGCAAGTTTCTTCATGTGAAAAAGGAGATTTTATCCGCACTAGCTGTATCTGTATCAGTTGTTTCTCAAGAACCATTTAAGTATAAATCGGTATCAACTTCTCAAGAACTTTTCAAATGACTGGATAATACCTAAATGTTTATCTGTATCAATTGTTATTCTCATGAACAATTAAGAGTGTCAAATAAACCCTAAGTATTTATCTATAGTTATCATTTCTCAAGGACCGTTTAGATGAAAGGAGACCCTTAAACTATTTATCTGTAACAGTTATTTCTCAAACAGTTCTGTCCACAAAAGAATACTTGCTTATGGTAGGTGTTGCATTCAAAGGATTGTTGGCTCGAAAAGAAATATTATTGAAAAGCATAGTACAAAACATTACATTATTTACAGGAAATCAAAGCTTCATGGCTTCAAAGAGTTGAAGCTTTCAGATAATTTGTGTACACTGCATTTTATTCGTCAGTTCTGAAATATCTTTTGGCAGTATTAGCTATATATCTTTTTAATTATTGTATTATTATGTTATTACATGGTGTTGCTTTGGCAGATACATTACGAAAACACGCCTATTCAAATATATTGACAGTTTCCCCACCAAAAACTGAAAATTTTCAGATAAAAGTTCTGATATTTTTTATATTTCTGCTCAAAACATAGATTGTAGGTACTCGTTAGAACCGCCTCGCCGAGGCGGTTCTAACGAGTACCCACAATCTATGTTTTTGAGCAGAAATAAGAAAAAATAATATATACCCCTGTAAACCTCAGTTTTACTATATAAAAATGGAGTTTAAGGGGGTCAAATTTATATAGGTATGTTTTCGTGATGAGAGTGAAGTTTCGCGAGAGTTAGACTGGTTTATGTCTCTAGCGCCTCCAACTGTTTTTTTCTGCTTCGATTTCTCTGTTACAGCTATCAATTCTAAGTATGTTGATAAATGTCCTGTTTTGTTTCGTCACGAATTGACCAACACTTCTTCTTCTTTCGATGCCTGAGGAAGACTGTGCTTCGTGGATTTGGCCTTTCCTCTACATTTTTAAGTTCGGGAACAAAACAGTTTCTTTACAGATCGGAGACCATCAGTAGTGACAAAAAAAAAAAAAAAAAAAAAAAATTAGAACATGTTCGTATTTTTAGATAAGTACCTAGCAGCAGAATCATCACGAAAACATACCTATACAATTTTGACCCTCTTAAACCCCACTTTTATATAGTAAAACTGGGGTTTACAGTAGGGGTAGTCACAATTTTTCTTATTTCTGCTCAAAAACATATATTATGGATACTCGTTAGAACCGCCTCGGCGAGGCGGTTCTAACGAGTACCCACAATATATGGTTTCAGCAGAAATATGAAAAATATCAGATTTTTATCTGAAAACCTTTAGTTTTTGGTGGTGAAATTTTCATTATATTTGAATAGCTGTGTTTTTGTAATGAGCTTGGAAGTTGCGATGATACAGCAGGAACACATTGTATTTATCCTAAATATTGGGACACATTTAACTCTAAATACTTGTCATAAAATTTGAACAAGTCTATTTAATACCTGTTGATGTGTACAAACTCTGCTAGAATAGTGGCAAACGGTGTAGATCCTGATCAGACGCCAAATTCTGCGGCCTCTGATCAGGACTTACATTATTTGCTCAGGCCTGTCTGTTTTCCAAATATTAAGGGTACTGAGAATAGAGTAATTACATTTCTCAGATTTTATTAGAATGTGTAATTGATAAACCTATTATAGGAGATTGTAACAGCTTGGCATCGGGCCTGTGGGAAAGCAAAAGCAATTACGATTTGTCATTGTTTACACTCATTACGAAAACACAGCTACTCAAATATATTGAAAATTTTGCAACCAAAAAAAGCAAACTTTTCATGTAAAATTCTGATATTTTTTTCAAATTCCTGCTCTAAACATAAATTGTGGGTACTTGTTAGCACCGCCTCGACGAGGCGGTTCTAACAAATACCCACAATCTATGTTTTTTAGCAAAGTAAGAAAAATAATGTATACCCCTGTAAACCCCAGTTTTACTATATAAAAGTGGGGTTTAAAAAAAGGGGGGGAGGTCAAAATTATATAGGCGGTTTTTCGTGACGGAACTGAAAATGCTCCACTGCGATTGCGTAAACAATCTTTTTTATGCATCTGATGGCAATATGATTTTAAGTGGTACGCTGAATTAAAGGAAACTAGAAATTTTCAAAGAAAGAAATATACTTCCTGTTACACAATCTTAATTATGGAAGATGCCCGGCATAACATTACGTTAACACATCTGTTGTGCTTTCAACGTCCTTTGGAAAGTCATTTCTCGTTAGGCGTTTTATTCTAAATAGAACGTTTTGGTTCTTGTTGGCCGTATCTTATCAGAAATTATTTTGCTTTCCTGTTTCTGTGCTTTGTTCTTAATTGTATACTATGAAATTAAATTTACGCCTTTTTTATTTTGCATTTTAACCTTTAACCTAAAAAACTGTTTCTACTTTCCTCTATTGATTGTTAATTATTGGTTAAATATTGTGAAAAGTTCAGAAATTTTGAACAAGTGAAGCATGTTGAATATTTGCTTCCAATCAATTTATCCTACAGTAACCATTATTTTTCATAATTTGTAGTCATTATTTTTGCTGTGGGAAAATTAAAAAGAAATCGATTTTTGGAAAACCAATGACTAGAATAAAACTGTTTGTCCATATGTTGTTACGACAAAAAGGTTTTGTATTAAATCATAACAGAAGTTTATAAATTTACTTCTACCAAGCATAAGACAGCTTTCTGAATGAAGTCGAAAGCATAGTACGTAAAATGTCTATTTCTAAGCCATCGCTCCAGACAGGACACATTTATTAAGCTATTATTGCATTAAAAGCAGTGTCGCACGTTATTAACAGCCGTGCATTAACCGGCGAAAAGCCGTGTATTAACAAGGCAATTCACGCGCTGTTAATGCACGGCTACGCGACTTTTAATATGCTCGTACCGGGGCCACAGATTTGCTGCCGTTACGAGATATGTACTGCCCGGCCCTAGAAGGAGCATAGTCCGTTCAAATTACGTTCGCGAGACATCGGTGAAAAGGCGAAACAAAAAAGTGCAAGAAATAACGCGAAATATAGCAAATATTTTCAGCTTTTTATGCAAAAATAGCGATCGAACATGGTTTTTCAATGCATTAACATTCGCCAGGTCCCTTGGGAGGTGTTGAAAACCGCGGCCTTCGGCCTCGGTTTTCAACACCTCCCACGGGACTTGGCGAATGTTAATGCATGAAAAACCATGTTTGATCCCTATATTGATCCAGCGCACGACAAAACCTACAATAAGACCTGTGTAACCAGCAAAGACTTGGATCAGCCTGTACATCAACCCAGTATTGCAATGATTCTCGTTCATCCCTCTTTGGATAAGCCGGAGGCTGTAGACGGCACGTGTGATCAGCGAAGGCTGATCAGATTGCGCGGATATAGGTGATGTTTCAATTTTGATGTTTTTTCAACAATCTCCTCGAAAGCATTTGTTGTGGATACCCATTAGAACAGCCTTCTCGTAGGCACTTCAACTGAGAACCCACAAAGTATGTTTTCGTGGTGAAATTAATATATTCCTACTATATAGTAAGGAAAAAAGGAGAAAATGTAGTTACTAAGTATATGAAGTCACAATATGCAGTATAAATGAATGACAGAAATAAAAGAACAAAGTAATTCAGAGATAAACACGGAATACTATGAAAAAATCGGTTAATACTTTTTCACTATACATTATGAGGGAACACGGGACTACACATTATATGGTCTTGTTAACACAACGAACTCATTATTACGGAAATCCCATACTTTCATATAATTAATTAAGCCACGTTTTATTTCCAATAAGATGAAGTGTCCGGGTCGCCGAATGGTTAGCACTCCCGACTTCGGATCACGATCTCCTGAGTTTGAGCCCTACTGGAGACGAAACTTAGCTCATGACTGTACGACGCATCACTGCACAGAGGCTCTCAAAATCCCCGTTCTATCGTTTCAATATGACTTAATGTTGAATGGGACATAAAACACCAAATCATCATTATCACCATTATTTCCAATAAGATACTAATCCAATAAGATACTAATACTGCAAAGCCTAGCATACTGACTGGTCGAGTTTACAGGAAAGTTAACAGGAAGTCACAAAAAGTTAGTTCTCTTATATAAAATGACGGACAATTACCAAGTTGTATCCATTCCCCTTGAAAATTACCTTATACCAAGGTAGAATTTTCAGTCACAAATATTAGCTCTCTTATATAAAACGGCGGACAAATTACCAAGTTGTATCCATTCCCCTTGAAAATTACATTATACCAAGGTAGAATTTTCAGTCACAAAAATTAGCTCTCTTATATAAAACGGCGGACAATTTACCAAGTTGTATCCATTCCCCTTGAAAATTACCTTATACCAAGGTAGAATTTTCAGTCACAAAAGTTCGCTCTCTTATATAAAACGGCGGACAATTTACCAAGTTGTATCCACTCCCCTTGAAAATTACCTTATACCAAGGTAGAATTTTCAGTCACAAAAGTTAGCTCTCTTATATAAAATGGCGGACAATTTACCAAGTTGTATCCATTCTCCTTGAAAATTACATTATACCAAGGTAGAATTTACAGTCACAAAAGTTAGCTCTCTTATATAAAACGGTGGACAATTTACCAAATTGTATCCACTCCCCTTGAAAATTACCTTATACCAAGGTAGAATTTTCAGTCACAAAAGTTAGCTCTCTTATATAAAATGGCAGACAATTTACCAAGTTGTATCCATTCCCCTTGAACATTACATTATACCAAGTTATAACTTTCAGTCACATATTTGTGGAGTGCGCATGCAGACTTTTGCAAGCAAGAGGAAACTAAAGCAAGTTAATCGGTCGGTCCACAGGTTCTAACATTAATTACGGTCCTTCTAACATCACGCAATCCACGCAAAGTTGTCTAGGCAATGACAATGATTAATGAATAAGTAAATATTATTTAACGCAATGTCTGCAGGTTCAAAGTTGCCCAGTGGACATAGGCGTACAAAATGGTACATTATATTAAGACTAGCCGTTTCATCCCAGAGTTTCTGAAGTGAGCCTTCTTTGAATCTGGACAGAACCATAGTTCCAAAATAGAGGTCTCAGTCAAAAATCAAAACAGAATGACAAAAAATGTAGATCATGATGAGATATATTCAAGAAACACATTGTATTTACCATGCCACACCCACTTCTAATTTCCAGCCAATCAGATCACTTGATCCAGATTTTTGATAGAAATTCACATATAAGATGACAAACAGTGCAGATCCAGATCAGTTGGCTTCTGCAGAAGCCAACTGATCTGGATCTACACTGTTTGCTAAGACATGGCAAATCGTGTTCAGGAAGAGAAGGGTTAACAACTCTATTTTACCACCTGTTGATGTGTCATAAAATTGCTGGATGAGTAGAAAATAGTGTAGAGCCTGATCAGACGGACCATCGTATAACTGTTTCGATGCTGTGCCAACCAAGCTCACAATCCGATTCATTATGTGGAATGGTCTAAGACATATAGCTAATAACTAGTGGGTATATGGGTGACCAATATATTTTGTGACTGCAGGGAAACTGCAGTAAAGTTTGAAGTTTATTGAATATACAGTTTATTTGGCTATATCGGACTTGTTGATCTCTCTCTCTCTCCACACACACACACACACACACATACACACATACACACACACACAGAGAGAGAGAGAGAGAGAGAGAGAGAGAGAGAGAGAGAGAGAGAGAGAGAGATAAATATACATAAAGGAAAATAAAGTCTGGGAAAATATGAATCCTTTGAAAGCTAGGCAAAGAAACTGCTCCAAGTAAATGTGTAATTGTTTCAAATTGTTACAAAACGTCTGGCCCAAACACTGTGCGATTCGAAACGAAAAAAAGTGATTAAACATTCTGTGGTAAAATTTTGCATAAGATATATTCAATATTTTTATTGTAATAAAGAATTTCTATGCTTTTTAGCAATTTTAACAAAACACTTGTTTTTTACAGCCGGCAAACCGCTATTCGAAAAGAAATATTTTTGTTTAAGTATACATTCTTTTGTAAAATGTGCTTTAGATCTAGATATATCGAATACATTTATCATAATAAAGAACTTTTATGTCTTTTTAACAATTTTAACAAAATGCAATTTTTTTTTTGTTTATTTTTTTGAAAAGCCGGCAAAGTGGCTGTTCCGCGTCATGACAAATTGTATCTTCGCGCTTGAGCGCAGGTTGCCGTAAGTGGCTGTCTGCCTGTCCTACCTTACTTGAACTTCGCGTGTTTCGATGTGACATCGCGAATGCGCGCTCTAATCCGAGCATGCGCAATTTGCGTATATTACCGAAGCCAGTTTTTGTCGTGAAGCGCCTAAAATGTTCTATCGTACTTTTTTACTGTCCCCATTGTGGCACTCAGAGCGTCATACTGTAAGTATGGGCGAGAAAACATTTGACAAATGGTGCAATAGATTACATATCGTTGTCAGTTTAATAAAATACTGCGATAGACAAACCTCGCGGGATTGCGAAAGGACTAAACCAAAGTATGGCGTTCAGTGTTTTTCCACTTAATTCCGTTTCGCCATGAATTATTGACGAATATATCATTGGGTAAAAGCCTGTCACTGCCTCTAGAGACCACTTTCGATAATATGTATTTTATTCCCATAATGCTGGCGTTACAAATTGAAAGGTATTAATAATTGATTACCAGAAGCTAGCTGAGCAACATTTTTTTCTTCTTTCCCAATACATGTGTAGGAGTCACAGCTTGGAAAAATGTAGCTTCGGAAATGTGCGCTCTGCGTAGACTCATATCAGCCTGCTCAATAGCTTTAAATCCATTACGAAAACAAGCCTATTCAAATATACTGAAACTTTTATCACCAAAAACTGAAAACTTTCAGATAAAAAAAATCTGATATTTTTCATATTTCTGCTCAAAACAGAGATTGTGGGTACTCGTTAGAACCGCCTCGGCGAGGCGGTTCTAACGAGTGTCCACAATCTATGCTTTTAAGTACAAATAAGAAAAATAATGTATACCCCTGTTAACCCCAGTTTTACTAAATAAAAGTGGGGTTTAAGGGGGTCAACATTATATAGGCATGTTTTCGTGATGCAAACCATGGATCCTTGGCTATCCAAAGAGCTCGCAGCGAAGACTGATCAGACTGTGATAATGTGCAGGCTGATCTGAATCTTCGCTGGTCTTTTGTAAAGTAAAGGCAAACAGAGTCTTGCAGAAAATTCAATACTATGTATACGTCTGTCATTGAGCATAATAACTTTTTTACTTTTATTTTAATCATAGCGTCAGGTTAGAAGACAGATGAGGATGCTTTAGGGATGTAGTTTCAATTTTCTATATAATAGTGTTGTTGATGTAGTCATTAGAATCTAATACATCTAATTCTTATGAATACACACATTTTTTATGATAAAATTAGGAAAAAAAAAATCCCTAAAACATCCCTAAATATTTATTTTCTAGAGCTATCGAAAGAATTTTCTAGGGACTCTAAAACGAGTTCAAAATCAGCCACGGTAAACGGGCCATCGGTATTCGAGTCTTTGAAGTTTTGATGCAGTTAGATGGACTTGCTTTAATTTAAGGTTGTGTACAATAAGGAGATACAATGTCCCAACTAGAGGAAATACGGTAATCACAAATTTTACTAAAGCGTATAAAACGTTTCAGTACGTACCAATATAAGATGTACGCTCCATACTCCATGTTTTAATTCCTTGCGGACCACTTTTACTGATTAAAACAAAATTACACAATTTTGATATTGATATTTACGTTCCGGCTGCCGTCATATGTTTATTCAAGTCTTTAAAACCATTTCGAACAACTTAAATGAAATTTAATGTGTCGCAACGTCAGAAAGTGCATCTTCGGACATGTGCGCCCAGAGAAGATTTGGATCAGACTGCGCTTTCGCGCAGTCTGATCAGAATCTTCACTAGGCGCATGTTGGCTACCCGAAGATGCCAGTCTCTGCATGCGGACAACGGAGACTCTGATCAGACCGTGCGGATGCGCTGGCCGATTTGAGTCTTCGTTGGGCGCACATGTAAGGAGGTACGCTTTCTCAGGTTCATGTTCATATGTTTAGTTAAGGCTGTATAGCCATTCCGAACAACTTAAATGAGAGAATGTATGTGACAGCTGGAGTCAGGAAAGATATTATGAAATTCATCCTATTGTGGCTTTTAAAATATCTGAACCTCTAGAGACCGCTAACGTAACTCGATCCAGATATGTCTTCCTCTGCTTTCGACGCGTTTATGGATGAAATGTGAATTATTGACGGAAATATAATCGTGTAAAACGTCTGTTGTTTTCCCACGAGAGCGTTTTTCGATGATGCTTAATGGTACAAACTGATAGAAATGAATAATTGATGGCGTTGTTTTACTCAGAAAAAGTGGCTTTTTTGCGTTATTAAAAGCAGTGTGATTTAATGTGTTCGCACACAGTTTACAATGATTGGCTAGAGGATGGTATAATCTGATTATACTGATGGTTTTTAATTATAAGCAGTACGGTAACAGCTCCATATGTAAAGTATGTCAGGGTTCTGTATATTTGTCTCATTTTGGACAATAAATTCCCCCTATACACTGTAGAGTCGAATTTCAGTTTTAGGGTATGTCAGGCTATGTGATTTAGATATTCCTAGAGAAAAATAGCGGCGTCTGATTTTGGTCTGCACTGTTTGCCATTTACCGTTTTAGGGGTCTCCAGACTAAAATGGGTCATGTACTATGGATGAGCCAAGCATGAGGAAAGGATCCTTATCCAATATCCGACCAATGAAACCCAGATCGGCCATTACAATCGCGCAGTTTGATTAGGGTTTCGTCGCCAACCTACAAAACCTCTCGGCCCAGTTGTTCAAAACTAACGATGCCGTAAAAGGGGACACAACCTTAAAAAGTATTGTGTTTTAAAGTAAAGAACTTCACAAACATAGAATTTTGACATAAATTGGATCAAAATCGCTGGAAAATTAAGTAAGTTATAGACAATTAAATATTTTAACATTGGTGGAATGGGCGCCGCCATTTTGAATATTTAATGAGGTTTCATAAAAATCAAAATTCGTTTCATAAAAGGTAGTAATTCTCATAAAGTTGATTTATTTCTGAGGAAATGATTGTTTGTCACTAAATGTCAACTAAAGTTATTCTTAAAAACCCTTTATAATTTGGTTTTGCATATTTAAATTGGGCTGTGTGACATCACAAAGCCTAAATATGGCGGCATCCATGACAGCCATTTTAAACAAATTCAAACAACCATAACTTCCTTATTTCTGGACCGATTTTGAAAGATCTTGCATCAAAATAAATGACTAATTAAGCACTTTATTCCAAGATATACTTACAACTTATATTGCGTTCCCCTTTAATAACGTATTGTTAAAACTTTGATCATTAAATATGGCATATACCCTAATATTTTTGCGGAAAAAATGTGAGGATTTGCAAAAGCTACTCACATTCTTTTTAGCAAAAATACCTGTGAATTCAATATTGTACTTACTAGAACAGTTAACATTTTGAACCACTAACGAGCTCGTTAAGCTAACGATGCTTTGAACAACTGGGCCCTGACCGCTATAAAGTATACACAGTATTTAACTAAGCGTTCGGACAGAAATACACGAGCAAACAGTGCAGACGCAAAGCAGACGCACAGCATCTGATTAGGTTCTACTCTGTCACTCATCCAGCATTTTTGCAGAAACATGAAGTTCTCAACCCATTACGAAAACACGCCTATTCAAATATACTGAAAATTTTACCACCAAAAAGAGATAAATTTTCAGATAAAAAATTCTGATATTTTTCATACTGTAGGAACTCATTAGAACCGCGTCGGCGAGGCGGTTCTAACGGGTACCCACAATCTATGTTTTTGAGCAGAAATAAGAAAAATAATTATACCCCTGTAAACCCCAATTTTACTATATAAAAGTGGAGTTTAAGGGGGTCAAATTATATAGGTATGTTTTCGTGATGGGCTTTTTTTTCTGAACATTAGAAGAGGTATGGCAAGAAGTTAAGGTGTCCAAATATTTAGAATAAATGCGGTAAAAAAAAAAAACAAACAAAAAAAAAAAAAAAAAAAAAAAAAAAAAAAAAAAAAACAACAAAAAAAACAAACAAACAAAAAAAAACAACAACAACAACAAAAAAACAAAAACAAAACAACAATAACAACAAAACATTCCTGATCAAAACGCACGCGTACATAGGCAACACAACGGGCATCTGGCTTTTGCTAGTAGTATATGATCTAAGGGTGTTTTTTAGCTCCCTTTGGCCGAAGGCTCCAGGGCAGCTTACAGGATAGTAGTCCGGCCGTCGTCCGTCAGCAGCTTTGACCAGTTATCTCCACAGTTTGCAGGCTGATTTCAATCATTTCATACTTGTAACATGCCTCTGGCGGGGTATTGATAACATAGGCTTTTCATGGAAATCAAATGAAACCTGGGCCCAGTTGTTCAAAGCGTCGTTAGCTTAACGAGATTGTCAAGGGTCATTTCGTTAACTGTTTTAGCGGATTCAATATACAATATTCTGATATTTTTTTCAGCAAAAAATTTCAGCATATTTGCGTATCACTCGATGTAAATTTCAACGAATCGTTAACTAACGACATTGTTAGTTTCGAACAACTGGGCACTGGTTCCTGTGGCAACCACAAGGTCCCATGGACTTACAATGGAAAAAAAAATGCTTTTCATCACCATAACACCTTCAGTTTTAATCAGACGTTCCTGAAACTTGCATTTAAGATGGACATGTATAAAGTCTCGGACAAGTTCGAAAACTGGTCAGATTAGGTCGTTAATTTTAGAGTTACATTCCCTTGATTGCTGAAAAAGCCTCTGTGTGACATTGTCGTCAATATAACTCTCTCAGTTTTGATTTGATTTCTCTGAAACTTGCAGATAAAGTTGACAAGGATAGAATCTCTTTAAGTTTAAAAACTGGCCAGGTCGGATCATTAATCTTAGAGTTACGTTCCCTTGAGTGCTGAAAAATCTCTGTTTGACTTTGTCATCAGTATAACTGATTCAGTTTTAATTTGATTTCCATGACACTTGCAGATAAGGTGGACATGGATGGAATTTCGGAGAAGTTTAAGAACTGTACACGTTTGATTATTAATCTTAGAGTTACGCCCCTTGATTGCTGAAAAAGCCTCGGTTTGTCATCAGTATAGTTCATTCAGTTTTAATTGGATTTCCATGAAATTTGCAGATAAGGTAGACTTGGATGGAATCTCGGACAAGTTTAAAAAAACTAGCCAGGTCGGATTATAAATCATAGAGTTACGCCCCCTTGATTGCTGAAAATGCCTTTATTTGATTTTGTCATCAGCGTAACTCATACATTTTTAATCGGGTCATACTAAAACTTGCAGATAAGGTGGACATGATTGGAATCTCGAATGAGGTCGAAACCTAACCTTATCAAATCATTTGTCTCGGAGGTACGTTCCCTTAATTGTTGAAAAAGCCTTTGTTTGGCTTTATCATCAGCATAACTTATTTAGTTTTCATCAGATCATCACGAGACTTGCAATTAAGGTGCATATGGATGAAGTCTTGAACAAATTCGAAACTGTCCCGATCAGACTTTTTATTTTAGAGTCATATTTCCTTGATTGCTGAGCTTATTTTGACCTTGTCATCAGCATAACTCCTTTAGGTTTGATCAATACTTCTTGAACCTTACATAAAAGATCGGGTTGAAACTTGGTTGACAGTTACACCATTAGGTGATACAGCGCATATTGTCTTGAGGTTAAAATACACCAAATTTTGATAGAGTTATCACAATATAAGATTTTCAATACATGGCTTCGTTTCCAGAAAACTTCTACAGTTTTCATCAAATGAGGTTAAAACTTGGTAGACAGTTAGACTATGAGTTGGCACAGTGCATATCATTTCAAGGTTACAGTACACAACATTTTGATAGATATTACTCTTTAAAGATAGCTCACACACAGCTTCATTTCTGGCCAACTACTTGTACAATGTTCATCTATCAAGCTGACAGTTATTAATTAGTAAGACCTTGTTGTGGAGCATCCTGTATTCTATAGAGGTAACAGTACACCAAACATGTAGAATGCTACCCTTTGAAAATTTCGAAAGAGGTTGAAAACCTACACAATATGATATATAGAGTTGAGTCATTCGATTGTTAAAGTGCCCATAAATAGCCTTTTTTGCTGCATAGCTCCACCGGTTTTAATTGGCTTTTCTTAAACGCAGACGGGTGGGGGCAGGGGAGGGGGGGGGGGATGAGGGGAGGGGGGGGGGCATGGATATCTTAAAAGTTATGTCCTCCAGATTACTGAATGTTGTAGACATTGAGTGACCTTGACCTACTTTTCAGCACAGGTGGGCGTTTAGGACCACACGATCCTCTTCTTTCATCACTTTGTGGCTCATTTAGTTCTGCTGGCATTTAGCGACTTGTTTCTTATTTTATGCTACTTTAACCTTTACCACTCTGTGAGCAGATTCAACAGAGGACAAATTGATATTTTTTTTCTATTTTTTTCCAGAAAAAAAAAAGATTTGCTATTTCATGCAAAGTATCTCTTAAGGAGGCAATTTGCATGAAATATCAAATCCTTTTTTCTGGGAAAATAGGAAATACTATTTCAAAATGTCGTCTGCTGAAATTTTAGCCACCATGCTAACCGTTAAATGCTATCGGGTATCACTTCCAGACACGTTATCCAGCAATTAATCTTTCGAAAATGGAACGTATCATTCTAGGACATCTGACCTAGGAAAAAACATCCGGTAACGAATGTACCACAATTCGATATCAATATATTTTAAAATTCCCCGCAGACAACTTGTACAAATGTACAATATACGGCTTTAGTGTTTTGATTCCTGTTAACCTTGCCATGCTGAATAAGTTATGGTGCCATGCCCACTTCTAATTTTCAGCCAACCAGACTACTTGATTCAGGTTGTTTATACAAATTTACATAGTAATGACAATCAGTGCAGATCCAGATCAGTTGGAAGCCAACTTATCTTGATCTACACTGTTTGCAATGGCATATCCGGGTTCAGCAGGGCCATTGTTAAAATATTTGCTTTATTACAGAATAGACGACAAAACGTATTAATCCTTTCAGCCCGGCAGACTGAAACAGATACCTGTACAAACAGTGTCGATCCAGATGAGACGGCTCGAATGAGCCGTCTCATCAGTATCTACACTGTTTGCCATTCTGTTTTTGATGTTGCATGTATAATGAAGCACCTTATTGCATCAGTGGACATGTCCAAATTCAAGGATGGAAGAGTCCACTGCAGAAAAGATTGACAGGGTCAAGGTGTCCTTCCACAGTTGATTCGGTGGCGGGATCTTTCCAAGAATCCCGGATCCACTTGTGAAGATGGAATAGGCAGACTTGTCAGAAAGAAAAATGTATGATAAATAGATTATGATATAGCAATTTTCATCAACCCGCGACACCCATATCAGCCCAAGGCCCGAAGGCCCTCGGGCTGATATGGGTGTCTCAGGTTGATCTGGGGTATGATATGAAAAGTAGCAAATAATAATCTCTACTTAACAGACTGGAAATAATATAATACAATATAATGTAGTTTATATATTCTGGTCCTTTGTGATCAATGAGCCCATTCCCAGGTTTTCTGAAAACTTGTATACTAAAATTTCTTCGCCTTGACCGGGAGGAGCTTAATTATGTACTGAATGCATTCATTTTTAAAATCGGCATTTAGATTATACCGTATTTACCCTTAGTATTGAGACACCTTGTCTACTTACCATACTTGTCCCAAAATTTGAAATAAGTCATTATATAACCTCTTGAAGTGTCTGAAATATTGCTGTAATAATGGTAACTTTGTAGATCCTGACAGCGTACAGTGGCGTCTGATCCTGCTCTACATTGTTTGCAAAAGTCCAGTCTGTCCCAATACTTAGGGTTATTGAGAAGATAACTGTATACTTCAATAACCATCTCTCTTGAAAGCGTATTCATTTTGCCATCCCAAGAATCCCGGATCCACTTGTGAAGTGTTTTGCTTTTTTGTCATTCCTTTTGGATTCTTTGTTTGATTTGGTTTTACGGTCCAGCCGAGGCCGTTAGGGTCATGTCGGGCTGGTCAGGTAATCAACTCATCTTACCATATAAGCATACCGAGTCTCAAGGCCGTACATTTAGCTCAAATAATGTTCGAGATATCTTGCTGACAAGATTTTATTATCATTATATTACAAGAGGCATCATTCCGTAAAATTCAGTTAATCAGGTAATTGACTCATCATTCCCAATCAGCATGCCAGGTTTCAAGGTTCTAGCTCAAACTCTTTTCGAGATATGTTGCTGACTAGAGTCTATAATGCCCGTCGGTAAAACAGACATATTTCTGCAAGTCCAAGTCCGACAAAAACATACGTGTTCAGTTATTTTTATCCTGATTCCGTAGATAAAAATTCAAGATCCTATCTCTATGCACAGTGTGTCCAGCGACCGTACGAACGAACGAACGAACGAACGAACGGACAAACTACTCAAACGCTATTTATCCCTCCGACTTCTTGTCATTATTTCTTTTTTTCCTTTTCTTATTTCTTCATTATTATGTTTGGTTATGTAATTCATAGTTCTGATGTCTAACTCGGAATCGAGTGGCCCTGAGTCCAAGTTCTTCGACAGGTGCTAAACAAGGACCTTTAAACGCTTGAATAGAACCTACACTGTGTACATGAAATAAGGCATTTCTGACAAAAAAAATAAATAAACTATAGATGCCCCTAAAATCAGAAATGAATCTGTCCCATCTATATGGAAGATGATTTTAGTTGTATAAGAGGGTTAAGCTATATGGACGAGGTTAACGACGAAGAATGCCGGACACATCTGCGGCAAATGCAAATACAAAATTTACAACCATTACGAAAACACGCCTATTCAAATATATAGAAAATTTCATCTCCATAAAGTGAAAATTTTCAGATAAAAAAACTCCGATATTTTTCCTATTTCTGCTCAAAATATAGATTGTGGGTACTCGTTAGAACCGCCTCGCCGAGGCGGTTCTAACGAGTACCCACAATCTATGTTTGAGCAGAAATAAGAAAAATAATGTATACCCCTGTAAACCCCAAGTTTACTATATAAAAGTGGGGTTTAAGGGGGTCAAAATTATATAGGTATGTTTTTGTGATGCAATTGCGTCTACCAGGCGAGGTGTAGCCATTCATTTGAATATGATAACAGTAAGCATGCCAACGTAATAGAAATGCAGTGCAACCAAATTTATGGATAGACTGAGCCATTTTGACAGTTATAAGCAATGCCATTTGCTAACATTTGGACCACGCCCGGTCTAGAACTTATAACCGGAGTATATGATCGTCTCTTATGAGGCATAATTGGCCAGAGCTAGCCTTGTCCGGTCCAGAAATCGTCGTCACTTTAGTCATTTTTATTTGTGCGTGTGTGTGCGCGTTGATTGCCATCAAAGATTATTTCTTTATAATTCATCATATGATAACCTATATTATTCTGTATGTATAGACGATTTATTCGTTGCCTAACTGAGAGCAAGATGCTAATATATTTACTACGTTAGCGCAGGTGTTTTTCCGGTCAGAGTCGTCAAATATGTAGAGTATATATTATGTTTTCACACACACACACGCACACACACACACACACACACACACGCACACACACACACACACAAAGAATAACTTAATCATGCCATGAACAATTTTCTCCCTCATTGGTGATGTAAAGGGACAAATAAGCAACACAGTTTCCAATAAGCCGCGTCAAATGAAGAGGTGTCCGAGTGAATGTGATGTGCTAAGACGCAAATCACTCTGTTCATCTGCATATTCTCATCCGGGCGTCTTCCATATTTACTCTAAAAATTCAGACACCCAAACGTTTTAGCATACTTAGCTTAATAATTAAACAAGTCCGTTGACGACCAGGGCCCAGTTGTTCAGAGCTCGTTAAGGGTCGTTTCGTTAACTGTTTTAACGGATTCAATATACAATATTTTGATATTTTTTGCTGAAAAAATGTGAGTAGCTTTTGAACTGCAAAAGCTACTCACATTTTTTTCAGCAAAAAAATCCAGCATATTTATGTATCACTCGATGAAAATTTTGACGAATCGTTAACTAACGATATCGTTAGCTTTGAACAAGTGGGCCCTGGATATGTCTCTAAAATGGCAAACAGTGCAATATGACCTTGGCTTATACTGACTGATGGTCGTCCAAAAAGGGTGTTATCTTGAACTCACCTTCTACAACATTGAAACTCCCTAACCCGCCTTTTTCACCGTAGCATATGCTGGAGAAAATTCACCATAAACTTCAACCAAACGTTTATAGATATTTTTTGCCTTAAAGCCGCAAACCAAGGTTGTGGAAATACTATGCCCAACTTGTCCTGTTTCACTGAAGACCAGTAAGAATTTGAATTTACTTGTCCTGTGACAAGGACTTCACAGCTCTAGCTAAGTAGAGTATCAAGATTATGGGCTATACATTTTTCTTATTTCTCGAAGAAAACATATGTTTTGGGTACGCATATTAAACGCCTCACCGAGGCGCTTCTAATCAGTACCCACAGCATATGTTTTCTTTGTGAAATAAAAAGCGTCATTTTTCGGTCAAGTAAATGTTGGCTGACAAGTGGATTTCGACCATTTACTTGTCCATGGACAAGTAATAATTTTTGAAATTCTACAACCCTGCTCAAATTGTTTATCGTTATCATGTACTCATTTTATTAGCTCGCCGGGACTATGTCCCTAGAGAGCTTATGTTGTCACCCAGTCGTTGGCGTCGACGTCTGTCGGCGTCCGCGTCCGCGTAAGCACAATGTTAAGTTTTCAAAGGTGTGCATAGTTTTTTTTTAAACTGTTTAAGGTACTGCTTTCATATCTGGCCTATACCTATCTTAGGGTCAGACCTTTCAATAGCATACACCCCCATTCCCAAGTTAGACCCTTTATGTAGGTCAAGGTAAGGTCTTACTTTATCATTTACACCCATGTTTAAGTTTTTCATTTAAGTTTTGAAAAGTGTACATAACTACTAAAGTATTCAAGATAGAGCTTTAATATTTGGCCCACACCAGCCTTAGCGTTAGACTTTTCAATAGCATATACCCCTTCCTCAGTTTGACCTTCTGCGTAGGTCACGGCCATACTTTGTCATTTTAAGCCATGTACGAGTTCTATGTTTAAGTTTTGAAAAGTGATTGTAACTGCTGAAGTATTCAAGACACCGCTTTGATATTTGGCCAACACCAACAATAGGGAAAGACCTTTCAATAGCACACACCCTTTTCTCAGTTTGATCTTCTACCTAGGTCAAGGTCAGGTCATACTTTGTCATTTAAACCCATGTTTGAGTTCTGCGTTTGAGTTTTGAAAAGTGTTTGTAACTGCTGAAGTATTCAAGATGCCGCTTTAATATTTGGCCCACACCTACCTTAGGGTAAGAGCTTTCAATAGTACACACCCCTTCCTCAGTTTCTACACCTTCTGCCTAGGTCACGGTCAGGTCATACTTTGTCATTTACAGCTGTGTTAAAGTTTTGAAAAGTATACATGACTGTTGAAGTATGTAAAATAAGCTTTCATATTTCGTCCACACCATCCTAAAGGATTCAGCATGTAAGATAAAGCTTTCATATTTTGTCGACACCAACCTAAGGGAAGACGTTTTAATGGCATATACCCCATCCCTCAGTTTGACATTCTTCCGACATCAAAATCAGGAATCAGGTCATACTCTCTCATTTACAGCTATGTTTAAGTTCTGCATTTAATCTTTAATATTTAAAGATTGTTTTCTCATCCGGTCAACTCTTTCAGGCGAGCTGCGTTGTCTTCTGACAACTCTTGTTCTTTTATTTTTAGTGAGGATCGTGATACAAAAATCGTTTAAAAGTCTTTGACAACACGCATACTAGGATTCTTCAAAACCTGTAAACTAAAATACTTCTGTTATTCAGTATTAAAAAAGATTAAACATAAATTTCCTAGGCTAATGAATCAGGCTCTAAACTTGTTGATACGCTCGTATACACTCGTTAGTATCTGTACATACCAAATGAGTGTCCTTGGCTCGGGCACTATGTTCTTGCTAGCTCTTATACAATAGCACTGCATGAACAGCAAGAATACAACTCGAGAACATCGAACTCTGGTCGTTTGTACGACCGACTTTTATGCAGCTCTGAATCGGGAGCGCCAAGAACAAACATGGTGGCAACGTGACGGAAGTAAGGACTGTCAAACATCTATCAAGTAAATTGCTTAAGTCTACAATTAATAATTAATTATCACTTTAATTAACATTACTCTTTCTATATATATAGGGGTAATTTAAACAAAACAGATTCTGTGATGTATATTTTAAATGTCATGCAACTCCGGTATTGAGTGCGCGTTGTCTTCATTAGACTGATGTTGGACTATTTGAGATTTGTTTGTGCAATTTTGGTTGTTGTCCCATCCGAGTACGACAATGTCGCCCAAGGACACTTTATGTACATTCTGACGCTAAATATAATCTGAACCCGTATAAGACCAACTTTGGCTCAATATTCTCCTGTCAATCCATCATTTTACATTTGCACGAGTTTGCATATTGGAACAGCTTAAGTGCAATCGGTAATCATTTCTATATAAACTTATTTATTATCTTAGAGAGTGATCGATGTTTATATCTGATCATAAATAAACCAGGGACCGAAAAAATCTACTTACTGTCATTCGTGAGTGTCTAAGGCACATTGACCTGTCTATTTATCTGCTTAGCTTTATCAGGTATTTCATTTTCGCATTTCATTATCTGACCTTAGGATAACAACCAGCGAAAAGCGAAGAATTAAATAAGTACAGACAGGACGGAAACTTTTCAGTTCCTTCGTATGTCATCCTGGGCCTTTTTCTCCGGATGTTTCTGCTTATATGTTTAAGCCATTGCAATCAGTCGGCTGAAATTGACATTGATAGTAGATTTATATTATTATCTATGAGGGTGATTGATGTTATCTTTGGTAATATTCATTTCCATATAATGATGCACCACATAGTCTGTTTACTGACATTTTTCTAGCGAAATCTGCCAGAGTAACCAGAAAAGCAATATCATTATCACATCACATCCACTACAGCCAGAAGACGTATAATGCGAAACAAGAACAGTCAAAAAAGGAGTTAAGATGGGAGTATTTGATGATAATTTTGGGATATATTTTCTAATTTGTTCCATAACATATGTTGCGGGTATTCATTAAAAGCTCCCCGTTGAGGCGCTTCTAATGAGCACCCACAACGTATTTTGTTTCTATAATAACAATAATAATAATAATAATAATAATAATATAATAAAACCGAAGAAAATTATCCCACAATTATCACCTAATACAACTGCTTAACAACTCCTCTGAAATCTGTGTTCTGTGCAGACAACAAAGATCAGTCAGGCCTACGCAGTCTGACCTGCACGTTCAGTTATAAAACCACAGGACATTGTAGAATATTTCACGGAACAGAGAATGCCACGATCGGACAGCATGGGTGTACAGGTTGATCTGGGCCTTTGATTTATCTATACGGATCCAGTGTCATTTTTACATCTAAGAGTCTATGATTTAAGGCCAGCTGTAAGAAAAAGTCGACTTAAGTGTTCGCGGCGGCTTGCCATTGTAATATAAATAGAATCTATAAAGTTTGACTGCGCATAAAAGAACGAAAGTAGGAGTCTCGGTTTAATTCCGACGCTCTCTCTTTATACGACAGCATTGTAGTTTGTCGGGCTTCACTTAAAAGCAAAAAACTAATCTTTATTCTGGTCTATCAAAGTAAAGTACCTATTATCATAATAGAATCACTGTAAGCAATGAATATGCTCACACAAATGAAAACAGCTTACGTACCCAGTTTACTGGACTAGACTAGCTGTCTTTTTATTTATTTATTTATTTATTTTTTTTTTTTTTGGCCAACTAGCCTTCATCAGTGACCTTCCTATAAATTTTCAAAAATCACGAAACGGGTTCACCCATAACAAACGACCAAAAAATATAAGCCACACTACACGTGAAGTACTGGATACATTTGATGACACCACAGCACTCACGCCACCAGCAGTAGTAAAGATAAATACGGTGAACCCTGGTTAAAACGACAGCATTTGTTACCACAGAAGTCGCCATTAAAATGAATTTGCTGTTATACAGAATATTTAATGAGCAGATTGATTCGAAAGAAAGTTCTTGTTTTGTTCTTATTTCCTCATAGAACATATGTATTGGATATTTGTTAGAATCGCCTCAGAGAGGCGATTCTAACAAATATCCAAAACATATGTTTCTTTAGAGTATTAGATACAATATTCTTGCATTATTTGTGACCAACTGTTACCCCTTAAGCGAAGGTTTCGTGACATTCAAATTGTCATTACGACGAATTTTGTCGTTGTATCGAGTGTCGGTGTAAAGAGGTTGTCTGTAGCTTTAAAAGGAAGTCTCGAATATCAAAGCAAATCAGTTATTATTGTTAATCTAGACTATGACAAAATAGCTGCAATCATTTGCCGGACTATCAGAGACGATTAGTCGTGATTCATTAGCTCTGAATAATCCACAGAATTAGCTATAATCGTAAGGCTGGAATTTACGGAAGCCTGGCTGTAATCATAAGCCCGAACTATCAAAGATGTTACATTCGAATATCAAAGTAAACTAGCTGGAATCATTAGTCTAGACTACTAAAGTAAATGAGGTCCGGTCGTTTGTCCGAACTGCCATTGAAATAAGCTTTGATTCATTGACCAAAGACTATCTAAGAGACATCTGTAGTCGTAAGTGTGAAATATTCACGGCAAGAAAATCAGGTGTAATCACTATCCCGGACTATCAAAGAACATGAGCAATAAGCATTCCTACTATTCAACCAGATCGTGTAATCACAAAATTTACTATTCTTTCAAAATCCGAAAGCTCAGCTCAACCAACAGCAGCCATCAAGGATCAATATGATCTTAGTTGTATAGAATGTCTACACCGAGAGAGACTTCAATCCAATCCGTTATAAAGAACAGTAATAATTTTTATTCTGCAGCCATAACCACCATACTAAACAAACCACATAACATTTTTTTTCAAGACTAAACAAACCACATAACATTTTTTCAACCCGTTGTAATGTTAAACCATTTTAGTTAGAATGCGCTGCAAAATGCGGCGTCTAAGCAGGGCCTCCACTGTTTGCGAATAATATAACTATTTTTCTCTAAGAATATCTAAATTACATACCCTCACATACCTAAACCTGAAATTCGTCTCCTGAAATATATATATATATATATATATATATATATATATATATATATATATATATATATATATATATATATAGAGAGAGAGAGAGAGAGAGAGAGAGAGAGAGAGAGAGAGAGAGAGAGAGTGTGTGTGTGTGTGTGTGGGGGGGGGGGGGGGGGGGGTGTTGAGGGAGTGTTCAGTCTAAAATTGGTTAAGAATATTAAAATAACTGAAATGGATATCCCGTTATGGTCAATACTGCCTATATCTGTTAATTCTTTATCACAGACACATTGAAAGGCAGTCACCATGAATCATGTTTACAATAATCATGAAGCAGCTTAAACATTTTTGGAAGTGTTTTGAATGTTTTCCTATCATTGAACTAACCGTTTAATGCCTAATTATTTATTGGTCCTTTGTGATTATTGAATCTATTTCACTTGTAGTGAAACCTGTGGTTTGCTCAACCAATAGCAGTCAAGGAGGAATATCTGATGACAATTCTGGTATATTTTTTCCATAAAAATATAATGTTTTACGTGCTCATCGAAACTCTTCTAATAGGCACCCGCAATATATGTTTTATGGTAAAAGAAATTGTCCTAAAAATATCATTAAATAATCCTCCTAAACAACTCCTCTGCATTGCGAAAACACTCCTATTCAAATATATAGAAAATTTCACCTCCAAAAACTGAAAATTTTCAGATACAAAAACTCTTATATTTTTCATATTTCTGCTCAAAACATAGATTGTGGTATTCGTTAGAACCGCCTCGGCGAGGCGGTTCTAACGAGTACCCACAATCTATGTTTTTAGCAGAAATAACAAAAATAATGTACACCCCTGCAAACCCCAGTTTTACTATATAAAAGTGGGGTTTAAGGGGGTCAAAATATTATAGGTATGTTTTCGTGATGGTGACAGCTCATTACATCAATTATATTCGTACTTTACCCAGACCGACATAGAATTAAGGTGCAACATTTCATGCATTAGTCTTAACGAAGGATTTCTAATAGCAGCAGTTTTCTAAAATACTGGCTGTATCTCCGAAATTAATGAATCCAACTAGAAATACTAAATAATGCTGTTCAATCAAATACCTTACCAGTAAAGACCGTCTAATGGAAGAGAAATTGGATTTGTTTTCTAAAAGAAGCTCAGTTTAATAAAGTTACTTTTAACTTTATTGAAGAACAGTTTTCCAATTCATTCAAGATGATGTCATGTTCCAGGCAAGCTTATGCCGTGGCCTGTTGTCCGTCGTCCATCCATCAGTAAGTCCGTCGTTAACTTTTCACACCTTCGACATCCCCTCCAGAATCGTAAGTCGGATTGAGCTGAAACTTGGAGGGAGGCATTGGGGCAACATAGAGATTCAGAATTGCTATTGTTGCGAGATATCATGGCTGCCATCTTGAAATTGTTCAAATGACATTTCCTCCAGAACGTAAAGTCGGATTGTGCTGAAACTTGATGGGTACGAGTACTCGTGGCTAATTCTAAGTCGGTTGATTGAGCTGTTCAGAAAATTAACGGGAGGCATCAAAGCAACATGCAGATTCAGAATTGTTAATCTGATCTGATAGTCAAAATGACCACCATGGTACAATGTAACATATCACGATCAGTCTGATCCAGGCGAGCGATTTTTGGCCCACTCGGGCCTCTAGTTCTTTGTTTTATTTGTGGAAGACTCTCAGCAATATTTCTGTGTGGCTATACAATATCATCAAGGAAGAAAATAAACATACTCATTACGAAAACATGCCTATTCAAATATATTGAAAATTTTACCACCAAAAAATGAAAATTTTCAGATAATTTTTTTTGATATTTTTCATATTTCTGCTCAAAACATAGATTGTGGGTACTCGTTAGAACCGCCTAGCCGAGAAATAAGAAAAATAATGTATACCCCTGTAAACCCCAGTTTTACTATATAAAAGTGGGGTTTAAGGGGGTCAAAATTATATAGGTATGTTTTCGTGATGTGGTTTCAAGAAATGCGTTTTATGAGGAGAATCTATACACAAAGGCCAATATTTTGTAGTCGGCCGCCTCGCTATTTTAGTTGCTATGCTTTCACTTAATCAGCCTAACTTTATTGGTTGCAGGGACACCACGGATAATTTGGACATTTCTATCTCCGTTTTTGACGCGCTCTAACTGCACTTTTTGAGATGGCGAAACTAAGACTAGTCCAGCTTTTGATATTGTCTTTCCATCTTTTCTTCTCAGTTGTCCCATGGCTAGTTGTCTTGCCAAGTCAGAAAACTTAAGATGTAACCTTATCACCTCAGATTTCGTTCTTGGATCACTATGTGGAGATAATCAGGGCAGCCGATGACATCTTAGACTTTTTGTTACACCACGCGTCAAAAATGTTTTTCGCGAATACGTTATATTTCGTAAAGAGAATGTTCAGACAATTTAATTTGGAAAAGACAAATGAGTTCTCAATTTGTCTACTAGCCTAGTCGGACCGACATATTGACTTTTGATACGCATCCTATGAAAATGTACCTTCAGATATATGCGAGCAGTAACGATCCCGATGAGGCAGAGACGTTATTATTTAATTAGAGACTTCCCTGTACGTCGTTACTTACCAATAACTATTTAAGGAGAACGCAAAGACCCTGATCAGATGCACAGGCGGATCTTGGTCTTCGCAAGCCACATTTTCCCATGGTACCAAAGACAAATTTCCTTATGGCGCCAAAGAGACGTATATGTCATGGCGCCGAAAACATATTTTCCCATGGGACCAAAGACACATTTTCCTATGGCGCTGAAGACTTATTTTTGCCATGGCCCTCAAGATACATTATCCCCTGGCGCAAAAGACCCATTTTCCCATGGCCTCAAATGCATATTTTTCAGTGGTGCCATTTTCCATGTCCTCAAAGGCACATCTTTCCATGGCGCCAAAGACACATTTTCCCATCAAGCCAAAGACATTTATACCGCCATGACGTCAAAGGGGCGTTTTTCCCAAGGCACCAAAGACTCATGGCTCGAATGACGATTTCCTATTTAACAAAGACACATTTTCTATTGGTGCTAAACAGCGCATTCTACCATGGCGCTGAAGACACATTTTCCCATTGCACGGATCATTTGTATATAATGTGAAAAGCCAGAAAAGGATTATTTTGTGTCATTACGTTAAGAAGTCTAAGTAAGATACCCTTGCTCCCCTATATTATATACTACTATACAGCACAGAGCCTTTCATGATCACCCTTCTGTTGTCTCGGTAGGACTTAAATGTTGAAAGGAATGCAAAAGAAAATCATTACGTATCATTATTATATATAATGAAAACAGGGATGTGTAGACATTGTTACCGGGGTTCAGAAATTTGAAGTCTTTTAAACTCTTGTCCTGTTGAACCCGGATATACCCTGCCTTTGCAAACAGTGTAGATCCAGATCAGTTGGCTTCTAGAAGCCAACTGATCTGGATCTGCACTGTTTGCCATTAAGTATGTGCTTTTATATCAGTAATCCAGATCATGTAATCTGATTGGCTGTACATTAGAAGAGGACGTGATATCTTAATATATTCAGCAGGACAAGGGTTAATTAACCAACTTTTCAGTTGGTTGATAACTCCTAAATATTTTGCTTATTGCATAAATCATCCTTGATATGCTTAAAATTGAAATCTTTCCCTTTTATTATATAGGGAAAACTATAGGGCTTACATGATGAAAGGGTCTCAGGATTTTCTATTTCTCCTATTTCGCCACAAATCTATGGAGGCACTTCTAATAGGTATCCACAACCTACTTTTTCTGGACGCGCACCAAATGGGTAACTACAGTATAAAGAAATAAGAAAAATACAAATATGAAAGTTCATAAAATTGGCTTATCAAGATCTATGGATATTTCATTTCTGTCCGAACTTCACCAGTGGCGTAGCCCAAACGGAATTACTTTTACGCACATCAAGGAAAACTCGAAAGTGAAAAAAAATCTTTCTTGTATCGCTTACAAAATAAATAGGGGCTGTTCTTTAAAGCTTGGCACTCTCGGTACAAGTTTCAGCAAACGGCATTTTAAAATATTATATTTTTTCTTCAGACAACAGGATTTGACATTTAATCAAATGTCTCCTGTGGAGACAAGTTATATGAATTGTCACATCCTATGTTCTGAAAAAAAAACAACAAAAAAAAAAAAACAAAAAAAAAAAACAAAAAAACAACAACAACAAAAAATACAAAACAAAAAAAAAAAACAAAAAAAAAAAAAAAAAACAAAACAAAACAAGAAGACGCAAACCACAATGCGCACAGGCTGACCAGTTTTTGCTGTCCGCATGAAGATTGTATCCTCGGCTACCAACAGAGTGCCTTAAGAAGACTTATCAGACTGTGTGGATGTACAGGCTGATCTGACTCTTCGCTGGCCGCACATACATTCGCGTAGAAAATGCTCTGTCCAAAATTATTTCCTGTTCCTTCCGGAATACCGTATTTACACTAAGTATTGGGACACCTTATCTACTTACCATACTTTTCACAGACTTAAAAAGTCCATCTTATTACCTCCTCATATGTCTAAAATATTGCTGTATGTATGGCAAATAGTATAGACCCTGATCAGACACCGCATTCTGTGGCGTCTGATCTGGGTCACATTTGCTTAGCCCCTTCTGTCCCAATACTTAGGGTTGTTATGGTATTAATAAAGCCTGCAAGCTAGAGCGCGTGTGCAGCATGCAGCGTTCAGTAATTCAATACTCCATGTGAACTCAACCGAACTCGATGGAACTGTGTCCGTTGTTTTCATTTTTTTATTTTTTTTTATTTTATTTTATTTATTTTTTTTTTTTTGAGCGAGCCTTAGTTTCAAATGGTCCCTTTATAAAACTAAAATATATAAACTTTGACCTTGGAAACAAAGACCACTTAAAAAAAAAAACGAAAATAAAGTCTATTTTTAATGATACTCATTACATATCAGCAATGTAGTTTGTAGGGCTGCTTACACACAGAGCATTGGCCCAAGATATCACAAAAGGCTTAGTGATCCCAAATAAAAAAAATTAAAAATAATAAATGCATTATGATGAAGTTAGTAGCAACTGCAGCGAAATCAAATCATCACGAAAACATACCTATATAATTTTGACCCCCTTAAACCCCACTTTTATATAGTAAAACTGGGTTTACAGTGGTATACATTATTTTCTTATTTCTGCTCAAAAACATAAATTGTGGGTACTCGTTGGAACCGCCTCATCGAGGCGGTTCCAACGAGTATCCACAATTTATGTTTTCAGCAGAAATTTGAAAAATATCAGATGTTTTTAAACAGAAAATTTTCATTTTTCGGTGATAAAATTTTCAGTATATTTCAATAGGCATGTTTTCGTAATGTAAAATCTATACAATTTGCGTTTTGAAACAAAGAACGTATCAGAATCTCGATTTTTATTTCCATATGTCCGATCATTCCAGAGACGGCGGTTCAGCGCTACCGAAAGTCAAATCAAATATCGAATTTAAAATTCTGTAGACATATTCAAATAACCATTGCGTGACATGTCATTTGGATCTGAATACAACTATTTACTTTTCGTTGTTTGATCTGATAATCACCATCTTTATATTCGGCACATTTACCACTGTCAAGTGAAACAGGCATACATACACATTAAGCACATTCAAGGAAAAAAGTAATATAAATACAGACAACGACATCAGAAGTACGTGCTTAGAAAAACGTATGTTGTGGGTATTCATTAGAATCGCTTCATCGGGGCACTTCAAATGAGTACCTACAACATTAATACGCCCAAAAGTAACTGAAATTATTAGAGGACCTCCTTGACTCTATATCAGTAAGCCCCTGGGACGCTCACTTTTAGACTCTTGGGAAAAACCCTGGAGATAATTCTCAGAAAGATGGGCAGATGCTAATGCATTACGAAAACATGCCTATTCATATATATTGAAAATTTCACCACCAAAAACTGAAAATTTTCAGATAAAAAAAATCTGATATTTTTCATAATTCTGCTCAAAACATAGATTGTGGGTACTCGTTAGAACCGCCTCGCCGAGGCGGTTCTAACGAGTACCCACAATCTATGTTTTGAGCAGAAATAAGAAAAATAATGTATACCCCTGTAAACTCCAGTTTTACTATATAAAAGTGGGGTTTAAGGGGGTCAATATTATATAGGCATGTTTTCGTGATGGCTTCACAAATATCAAGCCTACAATATGTCCATGCAATCATTCGCACTTGTCAGGTAAAACAAGTGACACGAAAATAGCGCTTTTGAAGTATATTTTGTTTATGACTTTTGAGACTAGAGCAGTGGATTGAAATCATCACCTGATTTTAAATCTTTCAAGATTTGAGGGCCAGGCAATATGATTGCGAAATTCGCTCATATTTTTTTACTAAATGCTGCATTTTCATTGCTGTTTTAGTCCTGTAGTTTTACATTGTCTATATCAGATCAAGTGTGGGGATGGCTGGGTGAGGCAGAGGTGTCGTGTATCTTAACGTCACCGGGGCGTCCAATTGATATTAGCTTCCAGTTGGGCAAGGCCTGATATCCTTGTAGCAGGTAAGGGAAGAGAAAGAGGGTTTTTATGTCTTCTGTTTCTTCATTTTCATTCATTTTCCTTTCTCCCCTGTCCCTCTCTTTCATCTCCTCCACTATTTCTTCTATCTCTCTTCTCCCTTTCTGTGGGAGACGACACAAACTGACCCTCAAGGGTTGACGTGTCGTTAAACCCCAACTCAATCAATCAATCAATCAGTCAATCAGATCAAGTGATCAATGCATGTAAATAGAACAAAAATATTAAATTTTAAAGGTCATTTCTCCTATCATATGGATTGTTAAAAGTCTGTATCATTTTTGCAACACGTAGAAATACCTGTGAAAAATATTTTATTTCAAATGAATTTTGTTTTCCGCAAAATAATAGTGTGATCGAAAACTGGTACCCTAACGAGTAGCATTGCTTATTATTTCCCTGTGGCTTCGGTGGCTCAGTTGGATGCGCGTCCGACTGGTAATCAGGAGGTCGCGCGTTCGATCCCCGCCGGGTTCGGCAACATTCTTGCGAAGAGATTTTCTACGATCATACCCTCCCTTTCGCTGATTCAACAAGGGCAGTTATCAGTTACCGGTTAATCGCTTAGAGGACTAAGCCTGCCCAGGAACTGTGTGGTTTTATTTTTATTTTGATATACAGTTGAATATAAAAGATAATGAATTTATCGTTTTCTCTTTCATTTTGCATTTAATCTTTTTCTTTTTACAATAAAAATAGGATACAAAATGGACAGGGGTTTCTAACTCTTTTAGTCCTTCACAGCAAGGGTGATACCTAATGTTAAACTTGTCGTATATGACATAGTATCCTTCCTCTGATGTTTGAGAAGTACAAAATACTTGCAGGTATACCGAATACCTTACACCACCGGCGATTATTGACATTACTATTCTAGTTGGAATAGGTGTCGTTTGATTCTGTTTAAAACCGTTGATTAAATGTCCGCGCATAAGTACTGTATCTTATTTTTGTGCGGCTGGACCTGTTACAAACACCTCTGCAACAACAGTTGCTATTGCATATAAATCACAGTCATCGCTGTTGTTTTGGCATGCATAGTCCTTGAAAGTTAGAGGGTTTTATCAATACGTTTGGGTGGAGCATCTCTTTACAACTGACAAAAAAAAAAAAAAAAAAAAAAAAAAAAAAAAAAACTTGCTGGATAAGAAAATTCAAGCTGGTAAATGTTGTCTTTTGTATTTTAATTTCACTGGTTGATTCCACATTTTTGTCAAAAGGATCAACCAGTGAGAACCACAATTTTGTGGATCTCTGTTTACTATCTTAACGAAGCTGCCTCGTGCTTTCTTTAATGTAAGGTCACTTGTTTTTAAACACGTATCGAGTCCTTGTACATGTTCATAATTCTAGATAAGGGGAGCTTCTATTTAGCACCCACAACAAATATTTTCGTGGAGAAATAAGAAAAATATTAACCTGGTACCCAATATAGACCTATGGTGTTAACTTAAAATTTCAGTAATTCTCGGGCGGCGTCAATTCTGTCATTCAAACAAGCGTCTGGATATACTCTTCGTCCTTTAAAGTGATTATTCCTATTGTAAGCCAATCTGGTATCCATTTTCTTTTTCTTTTTTTTTTTTTTTTTTTTTTTTTTTTTTTTTTTTATGTCGACAGATTTTTCCGGTTCTGTGACGAGGATGTTTTCATCTGTGACGTTTTCCTTCGGCCGTTTTTTCTCATATCCGTGACGGAATCTCCCGGGACGTCGTCTTTCGTTTCGGGTGTAAGTTTCCCTTGGTTTATAGCTGTATGAAAAGAGACAATTGTCCTCCTTGAGGGCAAAAAAGTAATGACGGCAAGGGATTGGATTCCGGGTCCCTAAAATTTTCTCGTATTGCTTCAGCTGAAAACTGCATCACGCGTTTCATTTTGGTAATCTTCATAGATAAACGGCGCGTATGTTTACCACGAAGCCAACGTCATTACCATTATAAGCTGACGTTACGGTTATGGCAAAATCATACTTAGCATTACGGTTTTTTTAAGACAAAATAGAAGCGCTAGTATCTATTTACATTCCTTGATGTAATAGAAACAACTTGTGCCCCAGATAAGGAAATCCTGGATTTAACCCTGGATACAAATTCTTATATCTTATTTACATTCCTTGATGTAATAAAAACAACTTTTACCCCAGATAAGGGAATCCTGGATTTAACCCTGGATACAAATTCTTATCCTGCACAGGTTATCCTACCCAGGGTAAGATACAAATCGAGATTTCTCACGTATTTGATACGCACTGATTATAGTGGACGTCATGTATGCCATCGTTACGATTTACGTCACTGAACGTAATGTCATCACAATTGAAGATATTGCATTATTAAAAAAATCTACGTCCAGAAATGAAAGACGTGCATGAAAAAGAATCTATCTTAGGTGTGAGGGGTAGAGAGAGAAATCCATCCCTCGCGATCACAGTTTGCCAGACAATGATCCTCGGGACGGATATTTCTATCTACCTTTCACACCAATGATAGATCCTTATAATCTGTGACGGCTCATTTGAATTGCCGTGACAACCAGTGACGGCTCGCTAGATTGTCCGTGTTAACATACGGCATTGTCTTAATGGTATTTATAAAACCCGCCATAACCTTTCACAATACCATGACTGTCTCGGGTTTTAGTTGATCTGTTCCATTTGCATTTTCGGAGCAATACATAAAATAGATCGGTTGTTGTTAAAAGTTCCCAAATCAACTGGAAGTAGGCCGTGGAATCAGTGCCATAGCTTACGCGGATACACGTTGCACTTGGCAGACATCCAAGACCCTGTTGGCAACGTTAATCTGAATGTTTGTGTTAACTTCGGGTTTTCTGTCGAAACCAGCAACAAAAATAACCGTAGTTTTCCTTTGAATTTTCAGAGGAATACATGATTCTTCAGTCTCTGTTACACATTTCCAACTTAGCTGGAAGTAGGCTGCGCAGGCGGATTAGTGTTTACTCGGACGCATGTTTTGCGTGGATGACATACACTTAAGTATAATCTGTACTTTGTAGTCTCGAAATTGGTTTAGAAAGACTGTCAACCAAAATAGTTTCCTTTTGGATTTTCGGAGGGACACATAATAGTTCGGTAGTTATTAAAACTTTACAAATAAGTTCGAAGTTGGCCGAGTAATCAGCGTAATAATTTACTCGGATACTTTTTGCACGTAGAAGACCTACATGTCACTGATAGCAACGCTAGTTGTAAATCGTTAACCTGTATCTTTTTTTCTGGAAGTTGGGCTAAAAAGACTGCTAACCAAAACAATTTGAATAAGTTTCCATTTAAATTTTCAAATGGATACGATAATAATTTGGTTGTTGTTAAAATGTGCCAAATTAGCTCGAAGTAGGCCGCATGTGAAGGGTTATAATTTGAAAGATCTACATATCCCCTTTTGGCAACTCTAATTATTAATTATGTTTGTGTCTACTGTACTTTTTCTCTAGACATTTGTTTAAAACATTGGTAACAATAAAACCTAAATAAGTTTGTGTTTTATATTTCAGACATATAGTTCGGTTAGTAAATTAGTTCGAAGTAGGCCGCGTAGTCAGGTTTATGGTTCATTCGGACGCTTGTCGCACATGGAAGATTGCCATTGTTGGTAACAGTTGTTGTCAATTTTAAACTGTAATTTTTTCCTCGGAATTTGTTTTAAAACAGTTAAAATAGATTACCTAATTAGTTCCACGTTTGTATTTTCAGAGGATTACATAATAGTGCGGTTATTGTTAATCTTTGGCAAATTAGCCCATAGTTATCAGGATTTGAGTTTATCTGGACACTTGGTGTATATGGAAGACTTACATTTCCCTGCTAGCAACACTAGTGGTTAATTATTTGTGACCTTTTTTCTCGAAATTATTTTAAAAAGGTTGACAAACAAAATAGATTCGAGTACTTTAAAGCTGAAATTTTACTTTCCAGCTGAGGAATACATAATATGAGGAATACATCATAGTTCGGTTGTTAAAAGTTGGCCATGTTGTAAAAATGATAGTTTGTTGTAAAAATTATAGTTTGCTCGAATATATTTTGCATGTGAAAGATCTACTTGTCACTGTTGGCAGTGCTTATTGTGTTGTGTGTACGTTTTCCTGTATTTTTTCTCTCCAAATTGGGTTAAAACGATTGGCAACAAAATAACCTGACTTAGTTTATGTTTGAATTTTCTGAGTAATACACAATGATAGGTCAGTCGTTGTTAAACGTTTGCGAATCAGCTGGAAGCAGGCCGTGTAGGAAGGGTTATAGTTTATTCAAACTCTTGTTGCACGTGAAAGACCTACATGTCCCTGTTGGCAACGCCAGTTGTTAATTATAATCTCTGTCTCTTATCTCTCGAAATTGGGATAAAAGATTGGCAACCAAAATAACTTGAATTAATTTCCGTTTGAATTTTCAGAGGAAGTCGTTATAGTTCGGTTGTTGATAGAAGTTTACAAATGAGTTTGAAGTAGGCAGTGTAATCAGGGTTATAGTTTACTCGGACAATGTTGCACATGGAAGACCTATATGTCCCTGTTGGCAACACTCGTTAATTATAATCTGCAATGTACTCTTTCTTTTCTCAGGAAATTGGATTTAAAAGATTGGCCACCAAAATAACCTAAAGTAGTTTCTATTTTAAGTTTCAGAGAAATTCGTTATAGTTCGGTTGTTGTTAAACGTTTGCAAATTAGCTCGAAGTAGGAAGGGTTATAGTTTACTCGAACTCACGTTGCACAAGGAAGAACTACATGTGTAACGTTCTTCACTTGTACCTTGCACTCACAACAGTGCAAAAGCGACATACGTTCAGTGCTGATGCTCTCTGTTGGCCTTTAGGTATGTTATTTGAAGTTGTCAGGTTGTAGTACAAATGCCCATGAGTTTGCAAGGCCCATTATATTTCACCGAAGATACGGGGTATGACAAATTGTGCCAGCCGGTCAGTTTTAACAAGGCCCATATAATGGGAATCATCTGGCGATGGCAAGCTCAGTCCCTAAATATACGGACTAGTAACAAGCAAAATAAAGGACTGTAACACGTATTAAATCTACTTCAAGGGACCAAAATCATTGCATAAACAATATATTTGTTGAGATCAAACAGCCCTAAATACAGTAAAACCTCAATAGCTTGAACATGGATAGCTCGTTTACTGTGGATGATCCAAACTCATTTTCGAGTTCCTAAGAAATTCTTCCGATAGCTCAAGAAAACGAATATTTAGGGATATTTTAAGGAAATTTTCTTATTTTTATCACACTATTGTATGTTGTGTGTACTCATTATAATCGCTTTATCGAGTCAAATCTAATGAGTACACACAACATACCATTATTGTATTAAAAAAATCCCTAAATTACCGCCATTTGATTCCTGACCTGGCGTCACGATTATCTTGTTACGGCCAATCACCCCTACCTTCGATTATCTGCTTAGGCAGACTTCGCATCGCTTGTAGGTATATAATCAATCTCTGACAGGTATATAATCAATCTCTGACAACTGCGTGAGGGGTCGACTCTTTGACTCAGTGGTTAGAGCATTGGATTTTTATCAGGGCAGAACGGGTTTGAATCCCAGGATAGGCGGGGATTTTTTTCAGCTATGCTCCATTCTTTTATAACGACTTTCATGTCGTAGAAAACTCTCAGTGGCTCGATCTATTCATATCTTAAACTAATTCCCATGGTCCCAAAGATGTTCGAGCCATTGAAGTTGGACTGTACAAATTATGGGACGATCTAAACACGGGAGGGGTGAGTTCAGCTTGCCTTGCCTCGATACTTCAACATTCAAGATAAACAAACGCGCATGTAACTGTCAAAACCTCTGAATTGATTTGCCATGTGTGCTTTTATATTTAGAATTCATGTCGCAAGACTGCCGAAAACCGGTGCGATAAACATGCTAAAGAGGGAAGATAACTAAATATACGAAGCTAACGCATATCACGGCCCAAAGTTCCGAACGTATTTTCTCAGTAAAACTGAAGTAAAATCGTGATAATGTGACTTTTCCGGTCTAATCTAGCCTTCGCTGGTCGAATACGTTATGAATGAATTCTAAAAGAGTGAATCCTTTGAAAAACAACAAAACATGAATGCAAGAAAGTAAAAAGAAGGGAATGCACACGAGACCAAAGATAGGAGTCCATTTAAATAAGCGTCTTCAGTGTAGTGTAGTATAAGGTTCTTTTTACGTCCCTGAAATACTAGTGTCAGCAGTACTCTACTTTAAACTGCACGTGAATGAGTTCTAAGATCTCGGAAGACAATATAGCATAAACTACAATATTATATAACATAATCGTTTTATATAATAGACCTATAACATATAACTGTTATAATGTAACAACTAAAATAAAGTAGATTTCGAGTAGACAGCCGTTTAATGGAACTAGATACACTTGGTAGAGGTTAGACCATTAAACACAGTGGAGACAACTTTTGTTACTTCCTGTTGAATAGTAATGTAAAATGTAACATCACGTGCGCCCTTGTAACAACCTTTTGAGAATACTACTTTCATATTAACACGGAACGGACTCAGCGGCGCCAAAGGATAAAAATGCATTAATTTATGCATTTTCCTCTGCTCATTACAAGAGTGATGAAATCAAAATGCAAGAGCAAAACAAGTGTACATGTTTATGATACAACAGAAACATTATGTAGAAGAACAACAGCAGTACATGCAAGAAGCACAAAGTGTAAAGACAAGTGTTAAAATATTATAAAAAAACATACAAAGGGTATGCGTAACAAGTTAAAAACAACAACAGAAATGGAGCCTAAGAAGGTTAATACAAATCCGATACATTGATAAAAATGAGCTCTTCAATATGTGTGATAAATATAATTAATTTTCAGATTTCAGTCTTAGACGTACATCTTCGGAAATGAGAAAGATGACATAAAAATCAAAGACAATATAGCACGACTGTCTAGTTATACACTAATCGATGTTCTCAGCTGGTGATAATGAAGACCAGTTGACGCCTAAAGCACTAACTGAGATTACTTTCGCCATGTTTGGAAATGTCAATTAATCCTACACTGATTTTGTCGCAAAACTCAACAATCGAAGCCAAGATACCTGCACCCATACAAGGCTTTTAATGAACATGTCTGCCGTAACAGCTCGGTAAATTTCCATCACCAGACAAATTTGATAGCGGAAGTTTCCTTAAACCCCTTCGATGCTAATGCGGTAATGAGAAATTTAACAAATAGCGTAATGTACATATGACTCGAAAAGCATCGACTCACCTATGTCTGCACCGTTTATCATCCTGTCTTTGGATATTTGATAGTACTTTGATTTTAACAAATCTCTTGTTTAAAAGTTGTAGACAACACTCAATACATACTTCTAAAATATATGATAAATAGTCTTTAGCATAGTCAAGCAAAAATGAGAAGCTACGTTTTATTTACTTTCGAGGAAATAAGAATTGATGTTTTTGCTGAATTTTATCCTAAAGATCCTCATAATGAAATATCAATTTAATGAATACGCTTAAAATATGAAGCAAGATGAGACGATTTTCGAGATCTATTTTCAGGAAAATAAGAAAATAAAACTTTTTTTTTTTTTTTTTTTTTTTTTTTTTTTTTTTTTAATAGACTTTCTGATATGAGGTTTTCTCTATAAGAGGATTGGGTCCACTGTGGTATCTTTGAGAATGGAGTTCTGCTTATGTATACACTAAAGGGCGACAACAGTGTTGCACTTCATTACTGCTTATGAAGAGTCTCAGTAAAACCGGAACTCCCGTTTTCTAATCTGTAGTGTGTTCTTTGTTTCCAAAGGCAATCTTTTTTATGTTTATTCTGATCTTTAACATTCTGCAATACGAGCAATGAACACTTAGGATGGAGGGGTAATGGGTGCACTATTAGTAACTGTCAATATTTTACATGCGCCATCCTCTTTCAGAGAAGACTCCATTTCAGAAGGGGTACAGGAAAGTAAGTAAGAAGTAACAGATGTTATCTTCTTTGTAATCGATAGAGGAAAATCTATGAAATGTATGAAATCAACACTGCAAATGTTTGGACCTGACAACAAGCGCGCTTGTCTGATAAGCATCGTTTGGATAACCATCCTGTTCTCATCACGAAAACATGCCTATATAAATTTCACCCCCTTCAACCCCACTTTTATATAGTAAAATTGGGATTTACAGGGGTATAATTTATTTTCTTATTTCTGCTCATAAACATAGATTGTGGGTACTCGTTAGAACCGCCTCAGTTTTTGGAGGTGAAATTTTCTATATATTTGAATAGGCGTGTTTTCCTAATGTCTTTTCATAATAATGTCTGTAGTATGATGTCTTCTTTGTGCAGTCAGACGTGTTTGCAGTATATGTCGTGTAAGTCTGGCATCAATAACAACCGACTGCTACAGTAGAGGAGACTGATTGATGGTATTCGCGATAATGTTTAGTTTTGACGTAATGATACAAGCACCGATATTTCTCTGTCATAGACAATGTGACACTTGTAAAAAAAGATTTGTTTTACAGACGAAACTTGAATGCTTCCGCATCAGTTTGATGTAGACAGTGCATTTTGTGAAGAAACCAACAAAATACACTGCAATCGCCCTACAAGAGCAACCCTTGGGAGAACTAATACTTACCTGGGTGTTGTGGAAAGATGGCTGTTTCTTTGAGTCAAATGCGCGCGCGTGTGTGTGTGTGTGTGTGTACGAAATACTTACCTGGGTGTTGTGGAAAGATGACTGTTTCTTTAAGTCAAATTGTGTGTGTGTGTGTGTGTGTGTGTGTGTGTGTGTGTGTGTGTGTGTGTGTATGTGTGTGTGTGTATGTGTGTACTGCTAGTCAAAGAGCAAAAACATATAGTTAATATTTATATGATGGAACATATTTCTGGCATGTGTAAGGGAAGTTTTTCAGAGTATAAGCTAGAGCATGGCTTTATCACCCTGTCAGTGGTTTTATTTGATTTACTGTTTTTTTCTGTTATGTTTAACTGAATGAATTAGGAAGCAACTTTGTGATTTGATGATTTGTCTTTTTTTTTTAACATTTGAACCTCGGATTGAGATTTGGTACCTGTAAAATCGATGTAACCCATCACGAAAACATACCTATATAATTTTGACCCCCTTAAACCCTACTTTTATATAGTAAATCTTGGGTTTACAGGGTATGTTATTTTTCTTATTTCTGCTCAAAAACATAGAATGTGGGTACTCGTTAGAACCACCTCGCCAAGGCAGTTCTGCCGAGTACCCACACAATCTATGTTTTGAGCAGAAATATAAACAAAAATGTCAGAATTTTTATCTGAAAACTTTCATTTTTTGGTGGTGAAATTTTCAATATATTTGAAGAGGTGTGTTTTCGTAATGCCTGACCCGGTAGTTTTACCACTAACCGTTCAAAGGCGCCGACTCTTGCGTCATCCGTTCTTTGTGGAGGGGTTTGTTTTCGTGATTGATCCTGTTTAATGTCTTGCTATGTTTTGGCAGGTCCTGTCTGGCATTTTGTTCACATCGCTGGGGAAAAGTAAGCAGGTTGCTTTACTTATCTTTGTTTCCTTACGTATATACTATCTATCATAGTTAGTTTACTCTTCCGCCTGGTGTCATTGGTTATGTTCTGTGAGTGCGGCGCTACTTGTACACCCTCTGTACTATTTTGTACCCAACCACAAGGGTCTTTAACAAGAGTTCTCAGTGCATGGCACATGCATGAAAATAAACCATCTAAATAACGAAGGTTCGAAACTATCCAATTGTGGTCTGATTTAATGCTTTTTCTATACATTCTGGTACACGTAAATCATTTCAAACTTAGATATACAGTTTCATACTTTGAAACAATATCAATACTCATCCAACATTGTTAATCAGTAGTAATTTGCGTGGGATATAAACAACAAGATAGGAAGACATAAGTAGAAATGAATCGGAACGTCAAAAAAAAAAAGGATCTTCGGACATGTGCTGTGCGCCCAATGAAAATCCTGATAATGCCTACGCATTCGCACAGTCTGTTCAGAATCTTCACTGGGTATATTTTGGATAGCCAAGGAAGCAAATTTCTTCATGCAGACAATGCAGATTGATCAGACTGTGCAAATGCAAAGGCTGATCCGAATCTTTGCTGGGCGCACATGTCTGAGGGTTCGTTTTCTGACGTTGCGGCTCAAATTATTTGCATTACGAAATCACGCCTATTCAAGTATACTGAAAATGTCACCACCAAAAACTGAAAGTTTTCAGATAAGAATTCTGATATTTTATCATATTTCTGCTCAAAACATAGATTGTGAACACTCGTTAAAATCGCCTCGCCGAGGCGGTTCTAACGAGTACCCATATTCTATGTTTTTGATCAGAAATAAGAAAAATGTATACCCCTGTAAACCCCAGTTTTACTATATGAAAGTGGGGTTTAAGGGGGTCAAAATTATCTAGGTATGTTTTCGTAATGGAAGACATAGTGCTAAAATATCTGTAAATCAAGCAACATCAATTTGTAATTCTGTCGCAATATCAACTTTTGTAGATTTAGGCACATATACATGTATGTTTCCTACTCGCTTGATAAATCGAATGTCTCAAAACCCAAGGAAAATTAACTGAACATGATTAAATTAACATGACTAGATACTGAAAGGAATGACCCTTGATAATAATGTACACATACACAAACATGAAAACAGCTGAAGAGTCGAATTCACTACAACCTGCTTACCGGGTTCGTGATTCTCAGGTCTGGCTAAGTGAATCAAACGTTCTGTAAAAGTGCTGACAGAGCGAGTCTTTGTCCAGATCGTATACAAGTTATCAAATTTAAATTTGCCGATTCAGATCTTGCTGCCGTTTGCACTGTTTCAGGCATATACAGTGAAACTTCAGTAAAACGACAGCATTTGTTCCGAAAGATGTTGCCATTAAAATGAACTTGCTGTTGTAAAGAATCCTTAACGAGCAGAATGATACATAAGAAAGGCCTTTTTATTCTTATTTCCTGATAAAATATGTCTTGGATAATTGTTAGAATTGTCTCAATGAGATTATTCTAACAAATATCCAAATATGTTTCTCGAAGTACTAAATACAGTGTTCTTACATAGTTTCTCTTTAACTGTCACCTCTTGAACGAAGGTTTCATGCCAGTCAAAGCCATTATAACGAGTTTTATTGTTGTAGCGAATGCCGCTATAAAGACGGTTAACTATAAAACATTTACGTAGTCCATGCGTTGTATTCGTTTTTTTGTATGTGCTTGGATAAACCAATGTGCATTATATAAGGTGAATGGGACATCAGATAACTCTATCATAACTGAAACAAATCAACTGTCAGATGTCTACTAGTGGTAAAACTTTGATATTAAACATTTGCAAAAACTGCGTACAAATGAACCTTATGTTTTTTTTTCTTTTTCTGTAAATACGTATCCCCTTTTAAAGACATAACAACAAGATGTAGCTTAGTCATTAGTCATATCACTGATAAGAGAATAAATTCTAGTATACTGACAGTAAACGATTGACAGGTATATGCACAATAGGGGAACTTAGTACTGACTTATTTATCTGACCCAGGTAATATCCCCTCAAAAATATTTATTACCCAGCAGAAGGCTTTTACCACCCCTGCTAGGATTTAATAATCATCTCTTTATGAAACGCTTTTCTTTCTTACATAGCCCCTAGGTAGGGGCAATATAATCATAAGTGAATGGTACCATTTTTTGTCTCATTTTAGCTACTCGTATGTCTTTAACACTCCTCTAAAGAACCCTTTCAGCAATCCACATCTCTCTCTCTATCTCTCTCTCTCTCTCTCTCTCTCTCTCTCTCTCTCTCTCTCTCTCAGACAATTACGATGACGCTGAAACTGCAAAATGACACTACTGTAGTTAACAGTTTTGTTTCTACTTCATTTAAAATATTTATCTATCATTTCGAGAATGCCAACCTCTTCAGATTTGATATGTTGGCAAAAAGCCAAGCATCGATCTTATGCATTATTAAAAATAAATATCGTCATCAGTTTATGCTAACGTTTCAATTATACTCTTTCAATTAACAAAATTATTGATCTTATATAGAGACAACTATGAAATCAAAAACTGTAGTAAAAGCAAACAAATAAAATCGTTTTATAGTGAGGAATTAAAATATCTTTACGCTAAATGTATTACATTAGTCATGAAGGACTTTGTTATCATCTGATCTGCAAGAGGACTATGTCAGAAAAAAGGTCTGTTAAGCAAAGAGAATGTCAATGGTCAAGATTAGCATGCACATTCGCGCGGTCGTATCGTCACTGTAGGCCTAACATTCTTGGGATCATATAGCATGTCTAGGCGAACAGCAAGTACGCATTTTGATCATGGTCTTGTTAATGTTTTAGCGGAATTATTGCATAAAAAGCAGTGTCGCACGTTATTAACAGCCGTGCATTAACCGGTGAAAAGCCGTGTATTAACAAGGCAATTCACGCGCTGTTAATGCACGGCTACGCAACTTTCAATATTCTCGTACCGGGGCCACAGAATTTCTGCCGTTTCGAGATGCATACTGCTCTGCCCTAGAACGAGCATAGTCCGTGGAAATAGCGTTCGCGCGACATTGGGGGGAAAGGCGAAATAAAATAGTGCAAGAAATAACGCGAAATGAAGCAAATGTTTTCAGTTTTTATACAATAATAGTGATCAAACATGGTTTTTCAATGCATTAATATTCGCCAGGTCCCTTGGAAGGTGTTGAAAACCGAGGCCGGATGCCGCGGTTTTCAACACCTCCCTCGGGACCTGCGGAATGTTAATGCATGAAAAACCATGTTTTATCCCTATACTAATAGACATTCAAGGTAGACATCTCTGTTTCGCTTTTGAAAAGGGATCTAATCTAAAAAGGAAATGATTTGGTGCAAACTTTTTAAGAAGTAGTCTTGTGTATAAATGACCAACCAGGAAGTCACAAAAGTTTGCTCCTTGTAAGACATAGTGGAATATTTTGCCTCCCTTGTAAAATGAGATCTAATCTAAAACGAAAGGATACGGGAGCAATTTTTGTCTTTTAGAATGGAACGTTTTCAGAAGGGATTGTGTGTGTTGGAAACCAAACAGAAACTCACAAAATAGGTATCTCTCTAGTTAAAATGGCAGAAAATCTGCAAGGTGTTTCCGGTACCCTTAAAGATTCCATTCGTTAGGATAGATCCAATTGATTTTAAATACGAGATAAACAAAACAATTTGAGTTTTAAAGTCGTTATTGTTATGTAAATAATTCATCGTATCAATCAGCGTATATGTGTTAAAATGGAAATTAACTGATCGACATCGACTAGTTAATTGAATTTCTAATGATTTGCTTTGTTTTGTATACCAGTTACAGTTTTATGTGTTATATCGCCATCTGTTTTCATTGCGCCCATTCTAGTTACTCTGAAAATCGAATACCGATTAAACCGGGGCTAGCGGGGTGGGGGCTTATGCATTCTCACAAATTACATAGCTGTATATGAAGAAACGCAATATTTTCTATTAATGTTCTTTCGTGTGTATCTTTGTATCAAAATGCAACCTTTTAGATTTTTATTGGACTTCACTACAGCTGGTGGTAAGTGCCGTGTAGCTGCCGTAAAACGTCCCACCATACTTCACCTTAGTGCAGATTATATTTGTATTTCCTTTGGGATCATTAACCCATCTTAATATAGGGATCATGTATTAACATTCGCCAGGTCCCGTGGAGATGTTGAAAACCGAGGCCGAAGGCTGCAATTTTCAACACCTCCCAAGGAACCTGGCGAATGTTAATGCAGTGAAAAACATGTTCGATCGCTATTATTGCATAAAAATTGAAAACATTTGCTACATTTCGCGTTATTTCTTGCACTATTTTGTTTCGCCTTTTCACCGATGTCTCGTGAATGTAATTTCCACGGACTATGCTCGTTCTAGGGTCGGGCAGTACACATATCGTAACGGCAGCAAATCTGTGGCCCCGGTACGGTCATATTGAAAGTTGCGTAGCCGTGCATTAACAGCGCGTGAATTGCCTTGTTAATACACGGCTTTTCGCTGGTTAATGCACGGCTGTTAATAACGTGCAACACTGCTTTTTATGCAATAATCAATGTTAGCCAAAGTATAATTGTTTCATTAAGTTATGCTACATTCTATTACCAGTTCTCGCTTAACCCACTGATTCTATAAGGCTCCTTAGCAAGTCCATTTGCTAGAGTTTAATAGTGATAATCTGGTGCGAAGGATAATTATTTATATTTGTAACGGTCGAAAAATTTTTCGCTAATTGACTACAGAAGAGAATTTTGACCCCGTGTGTCTTGGGTTAATGAAAAATGGCAGTTGGCAATTCATTTGGCTAAATCTTATCAATATTACTGCGTAGACAATCTTTTATTGAGTTCCGTATTTTCATATTTTAAATGGCTTAGCCCTGGGCAGTGAAAAATACAGCTGAGAATTCATTGGCTAGATCTTGTATCAGTCAAAGAAGCACTGTGGTCTGAACAGCGTAGTACGATTTTAAGGGGAAATGGATACATATCTTTGATTTCCCGCCATTTTTTACAAGACAGACAAATGTTATGACTTCCGGTTTGCTTTCCTGCACACTAAGTCCTTCTGAATAGGGGTCTACTCCACGGGGAGCAAGTTCTTTCCTTTTAGAGAAGACTGCTTTTCAGAAGGGAGAGGGTGGCAAAACAAATGACAGAGTTGCCGCTTTGGAAGTATATCTAACCTATTAAGTTATACACATTTGAATATAGTATATGTTGGCTAAAAGGCGAGCATGCACATGCGCAAAGTATGTAGTCACGTCTTAGAACGTGCAGTTGGCATATACAGATTTATTTTGACGTGACTGGTACAAGAATAAACGAGGTTCCACTAACTCCATTTCGCCTTGAACATGACGCCGTGATTCTGAACTTTACCTTGGTGGTCCCATACAGTAAAAAAGGTAAGAGAAAATGACTCGAACACCGATGACTCGTTTACCTTAGATGATTCGAACTCGTTTTTTAGTCCCTTCGAAATTGTTCTGATAGCTTAAGAAAATAAATATTTAGGGAATTTGTCTTATTTTATGAAGAAATAGTATGTTGTGTGTACTCGTTAGAATCGCCTCATCGACATGATTCTAATGAGTACACTCAGCATAAAATTATTGTATTGAAGACAAAAAAAGACTTCCCAAAAATATCGACATTTGCTTCTCGACCTGGCGTCATGATTAACCCTCAGTGGCTCGAACTACCCATGTCTCGAATAAATTTCTATGGTCCCGAAGATGTTTGAGCGATTGAGGTTTATCTGTAATTAGGTTTTGTTCTGCATTGCCATGTGGCAAATCGAACGCAGAGTTTTTTTTTACTTGCATGGAAAAATAGTGTCCCTCGATGCTTCTCCTAATAGTATAATGATAGCCGTCATGGAAACCCATATTTAGTTCATATGCGGACAACAAATGTGAATCATGCATTGAGATTATAGCATGAGCGTGCACTTGGAAAGCTTAAATAATATCTCTACAGGCTGTCACTGGAAGCAAAAATACACACACACACAAAAAAAAGAAATCCAGAGTCTCGGTTTCAAAATGATATTCAAAATAGATTTATCAAATTAACTGCGAATTTCTAACTGTCCTATACCGCCACATTTATTAAAAAGAGTCTTTAAAATACAAGTACTTAAATGTGCTATTACAACAGGGCGGTCGCCATCTGGTCGGTCTTCTTTAGCTTATTTATGGCCAATATACCACAAGGAGACAGTGAATGTAAAGATTAGCTTGCTCATTCTCACGGGCTAATAAGATTTACTAGAATTTGTATACTTTTTATAAGAAAAAGGACTTCGTTGAAGTTTATGTCGCACCTGCGTAGTAAAATGTGAAAATTTTGGCCAAGGACACATGATACAAGAGTGAATGTAACCTTGTTTAAACAGTCCGTGAAGTGAAACTCACTGTAAAGTTTTACAATTTGTAGACTTCATTCAGGGTGAACGTAAGTACACTGACGAACAAACGGACGGAAATTTGAACGCCTAATTCGTCCATGCTAAAGCAGGTGCCACATAAATACCAAAGGTCCTGATCCCCACGCTGATCTGAGTCTTCGCTGAGCGAACATGCTATTTTGTTGGTTTTGTCATGAGGTGGCTCAAATTTCTATGCACCAGCCGCATGCTTACAAATCTCTATGTAACAGCCGCAAGCTTACTCATGTCTATGCATGAGTGTGTGTTGTCAGCTGCAAGTATAAATGAATGAGACAGCGCACGGCAAAACCTACAATAAGACTTTTGCGCCCTGCGCATAGATGTAGTCTGATCAGAGTCTTGTCTGATTGCATGTGCTTTCCACCGACTCCAGGCTATCCAGAAAGGGATAAATGAGAACCCTTGCTATACTGAGTGGATGTCCATGCTGATCTGAGTCTTTGCTGGTTAGGAGGCTAAATAGATATTAACCAGCGCATGGCAAAATCTAAAATAATACTTGTGCGATCAGCGAAGACTCAGGTCAGCCTGGGCATCCACCCAGTCTGATCAGTCTTCGCTGCCCGTATGAAGATAACTTGGGTCCTTAGCTACCCATTGAGCTGGGTGCCATTTTGTAGGTTTTGTCGTGCGATGGCTCATATAGAAAACTATGAAAAATATTTCAGTTTTAAGACTGATTTTTTTTAGATTTCAGGATTGTTTTTTCTCATCCCCGTAAAAAACTGGAATGCTTAAGAGCATCAGACAAGTGACTTTTATAGGGGGCGGCCATTAGTGTAGGTGTCACTATATAATGATAAACTAAACTTCAAGTACGCATCAGCATCGCAAAATGCATGAGGTCTTTGAGAGATAATCCACGTCAGATAATTTAATAGACAGTTTGCGTTAAGTAAAAATCAATCAAAAAAGGCGAATCAGTCAATTAGGTGTTCCTGTTTCCAGCAATTAGGTGTTCCTATTGCCAATAATTCTGTCGAACATCGATATATGAGAAAATATGTCTGATTTTCAGTGCCCTTATTATAGGCTGAAGAAAAATACACAGTAACCAAATATTTTCTGGCATTGATACTAGCTGCTCGTTTGCATGGTGCTATGGATTAGGAAGAATGACTAGGACAAGTCACGCCGATATCAGTATAATGGGACTCATCAAGAAAACATGCCTATATAATTTTAACCCCCTTAAACCCCACTTTTATATAGTAAAACTAGGGTTTACAGGGGTATACATTATTTTTCTTATGTCTGCTCAAAAACATAGATTGTGGGTACTCGTTAGAACCGCCTCAGCAGAGTTCTAACGAGTACCCACCGTCTATATTTTGAAAATATCAGACTTTTTATCTGAAATTTTTTGGGTGGTAAAATTTTCAGTATATTTGCATAGGCTTGTTTTCGTAATGTGGCGGTATAGATAGCATCACTTTCATGTGTCTTTGGTGTGAGACTTTAGTGAGGTGGCACTTTAACACGGACAGTTCCCACCATCACAGGCACGACATAACTGAAAGATAGTTGGTTAGGTTTTGCTCTTAAAGAATTGTTTCGCCGACAAACTCGGGAAACCGTATATTATAAATGAGTTTTAACATCTTTGTTGCTTATTTATTTATTTATTTGTTAATTTATTTATTTATACTATGTTAAAAGACAGTGACACATTTAGCTATAATAGCTAGTCTACCTTTTGGCCCTCTGTAAAAGCTAAATATATAAATAGAAATAAAAAAGAAAAACAAAAAGGATACATTCCCTATATTTACACATATATACAGTAAGAATTAAGATATAACATTACCATTGAGAAATCTTAAAATTGGGACTCTTAAAATTGGGACTCTTGATAAACAATTCCAACAATCCTTTCACTGCCATAGGCGATGATAATAGGCTTTTGCAAATAGCATAGATTCAGATGAGAGACGAGCCGTCTCATCTGGTTCTACGATGTTTGACGTTCAGGCTTTCAACTACATATAAACTTCATTCCAAGCAATAGTTTATTAAAAATCAAACAAACAAAATGGACTTATATGTACGGTTCTGCTCTATTTTGTTGTACTTTGTTTCTATTTTTATTTTTACTTTCGTCTAGACCACTTTCTGATATCTTCCACTTAAGCCGTTGCATATGCAGCACTTTGTATTTTACAAAACTGTAATTTGTAGAGTCTCAATAAAACTTTAAAAAGAGACTACGATTTATATTCTTTTATGTCTTTTTATTATTATTATTATTATTATTATTTCGAAGGACCGATTTTAAAAGATTTTATTTGGATTTGAATTTTATTTGGCAGATTTTTTTTACAAACTTTATTAGTTTCTTAGGCCTTTAATCATGGCTCTACTCTAGTGTTTAGAATTTTGTACACAGCTCTGCTATATTTTTTCACCTTTATGCATGACTTAAATCTGCCAAGTAGATAGAGAAAAGAAGTCGAAGGCTGGAGTTTGTGCATGATGAACGACTATTTGTTGGGTCTTTGTGCACGCTTTTTTGTTATACCTTTGTACACAGCCTTTTTTTTTTTTTGTTAGACTTTTGTATACGGCTTCGTTCTTTTTTTACCAGTATACACGACTTTGCTCTATTGTTTTAGACTTGTGCACGACTCTGCTCTGTTTTGTTAGACCTTTGTATTCGGCTCGATTATTTTTATATACCAGTGTAAACGGCCATGCTCTATTTTATTAGACTTGTACACTTTTCTGCTCTATTTTGTTAGACCTTTGTACACGGCTCTATTATTTTTATTTACCAGTATACACGAATTTGCGCTATTGTTTTAGACTTGCAAACGACTCTGCTCTATTTTGTTAGACCTTTGTACACAGCTCTGTTATTTTTATTTACCAGTGTACACGGCGTTCTTCCATTTCGTTGGACTTGTACACGTCTCTGCTCTATTTAGTTAGACCTTTGTACACGGCTCTGTTTTATTTGTGTACCATTGCACACTGCTCTGTTCTATTTTGTTAGATCTTTGTACACGGCTCTGTTTCATTTGTTTACCGTTGCGCACTGCTCTGTTCTATTTTGTTAGACCTTTGTACACGGCTCTGCCCTATTTTGTGACCTTACACGGCTCTGTTATATTTTTTTTTAACTTTATAGACGGCTCTGCTCTGCTTTGTTGGACCTCTATACTGTATGTAAATATAGAAACATTGCATAAGTAAAATGTATTTTACGTGCCTTATCCTCTTATGGTAATTACTTGTAACAAAAGGAAAATTACTGATTCCATTTCGTGTAATGCGGAAGCATCAGTATTTGAGTCACATCGTGAGATAATGTACCTCATGTCTTGTGCGCCAGGTCAAGACTCAGATCAGCCTGCGTATCTGCGCTAACAGATTAGAATTATCGCTATCCGCCTAAGAAAACCACGGCTATTCCAAGATCACATAGTGAAGATTCAGATCAGCCTGCGCTAATGCGCAGGCTGATCTGAATCGTCACTGTGCGCATATGCGATAAGGTACATGTTCTGACGTGGTGTTTGACATCAATCGATGTTATAGGAATTGCAAATCTGCCATTTAAATAGAGAAAAGAAGTCGACGGCTGGGGTTTGCTACAAAACAATTAGACTGGTAGTTTCTTTTCGATGTTTAACATTTAGAGTCTGACAGACCAATACAGATACTTGTGCAAACAGTGTAGATCCAGATGAGACGGCTCAAAATGAGCCGTCTCATCAGGATCTACACTGTACTTTCATTACGAAAACACGCCTATTCAAATATATTGAAAATTTCACCACCAAAAAACACAAAGTTTTTAGAGAAACAGTCTGATATTTTTCATATTCCTGCTAAAAACATAGATTGCGGTGCTCGTTAGAATCGCCTCGCCAAGGTGGTTCTAACGAGTACCCACAATCTATGTTTTCGAGCAGAAATAAGAAAAATAATAGGTATGTTTTCGTGATGTCTGTTTTATTTTATTTATTTATTTATTTTTTTCCCCATTTTAGACTAAAACCATTTTTTGCATCAATGGACATGTCCAAATTCAAGGAAAGAAGAGTCTTCAGAAACTCGGGGGTGATGAAAGGAATACTGTTTTATAGATGTATACTTTTTGTTTCTTTTTCTTGTATAGTCGAGTGGATTGTTTCTATGTATTTAATAGTTATTTAATAGTTATTTATACTGATATACTTGGTAGATATTCAGCGAGTTTGACGACGGAGAAAACATTTTTCACTTCTTGTCTGTCTTGCTGAACACCAAGCACCTTTTGCAAAAAGGTCTACTTCAAAATGAAAGAATGTGTTCCAAAAGGAAGAATGTGTTCCCAAAGTAAGCAATTTCTTCCCTTTCAAAGTACACATCCTGTCAGAAAGGAAGGACTCTCTTTCAAAAAGGGCAGTAAAGGAAGTCTGATAGAATTGCCTCGGGGTTGGTAGGATGGTGCGAAGGTGTCGTATATCTTATGTCACCGAGGCGTCCGACGGAATTGGCTTACAGTTGGGCAAAGCCTGTTATCCTTGTAGCAGGTAAGGGTAGAGGGGGAATGTTTTATTATCTTCTATTTCTTCAATTTTATTCCTGTTCCTCTTTCTTCCCTGTTCCTCTCTTTCATCTCTTCTATTATCTCTGTATCTCTTTTCTCCCTTTCTCTGGGAGACGACACAAAATGAGCCACAAGGGTTGATCTGTCGTTAAACCCCAACGCAATCAAATTAATCAATAGAACTGCCTCCCCTAAAAAGTGTACTCATTCCCCTTAAAGTGAAAATAATTTTTTCAAATGAATCTGTTCTTAAAGGAACGAAGTTACTTCCCTAGGATCTAATCCCAGGACCAATCACTTACTTCCCTGGGACCAAATTCCTTGACCAATCACTTTAAAGTTATTTACTTCTTTAACCCTTGTCCTGCTGAACCTGGATATACCCTGCCTTTGCAAACAGTGTAGTTCCAGATCAGTTGGCTTCTGAAGCCAACTGATCTAGATCTGCATTGTTTGCCAGTCAGTATATTAATTTAATATTATCAACAATCTGGTTGGCTGACAATAAGAAGTGGGCGTGGCATCTTAATTTATTCAGCATGACAAGCGTTACTTACTGACAATTATCACAACGACCAAACCATTTGGATCCACTTCCCATTCAACATAACGAAAACATGTCTATATAATTTTGACCCCCTTAAACCCCATTTTTATATAGTAAAACTGGGGTTTACAGGGGTACACATTATTTTTCTTATATCAGCTCAAAAACATAAATTGTGGGTACTCGTTAGAACCGCCTCGTCGAGGCGGTTCTAACAAGTACTCACAATCTATATTTTGAGCAGAAATATGAAAAATATCAGAATTTTTTATCTGAAAATTTCATTTTTTGGTGGAAAATTTTCAGTATATTTGAATAGGCGTGTTTTCGTGATGAACAGCAAACAGGAAGATTTAAAAACAAACTTGCAGCACATTTATGTTTTATTTAGCCGTTACAATTCACTGGACTAATTCATTATATTTTTCTTGGTTCTCCCAGAAAATAGGCTATGACAGCTCATGCAAATTGTTCCTGGGGAGACAATTCGCATGAAGTGTCAAAGCATATTTTCTGAAAAAAAAAAAAAAGAAGAAAAATACATGTATTTCAAAATGTCATCTGCTAGAGTGCTAAGCGTTTAACAATAATCTATCATGTAATTACGAAAACACGCCTTTTCAAATATATTGAAAATTTCACCAACAAAAATGAAAATTTTCAGACAAAAACTCTGATATTTTCCAATTGTGCTCAAAACATAGATTGTGGGTACTCGTTAGAACCGCCCCGGCGAGGCGATTCTAACGAGTACCTACAATCTATGTTTTTGAGCACAAATAAGAAAAATACTGTTTACCCCCTGTAAACTCCAGTTTTACAATATATTAGTGGGCTTTAAGGGAGTGGGGGGTCAAAATTATATAGGCAAGTTTTCGTGATGTAAGTTAAATAGTAGAATACAGTACAGGACTTGGCGGCAAGTCGACGCTTATTGATGCCGTCTCCCCTACATTTACTACAGTCAAACGTCAATGGCTCAGATATCTTTGGGACCGTAGAAATTTGTTCTAGACATGAGTAGTTCGAGCCACTTAAGGTTTATCAAAGCAGTAGATCAGGAAGCAAGTGGGGATAATTCAGGAATGTTTTTTCGTGCTTCTATACAATAATGATATATTTAGTGTACTCATTACTCATTATATATTGTAAAACTGGGGTTTACAGGGGTATACATTATTGTTCTTATTTGTGTTCAAAAACATAGATTGTGGTACTCGTTAGAACCGCCGTGCCGAGGCGGTTCTAACGAATACCCAAAACCTATGTTTTGAGCAGAAATATGAAAAATATCAGAAGTTTTTTATCTGAAAATTTTCATTTTTGCTGGTAAAATTTTCAGTATATTTGAATAGTTATGTTTTCGTAATAGGAAGAATTTACTAGGGGCTCAAATAAAAAAAAAAAAAAAAAAAAAAAAAAAAAAAATAAAAGCGAGCTCGAGCCAATCATGGTAAACGAGCCATCTGTATTCGAATTATTGAAGTTAAACTTATTATATAACATTTTATATAATATCACTACGTTAAAACTACGTTAAATATAGTTATCACTTTTAAGACGTTGTACAGACGCCTATTCACAACATGTAAAAATATATATATACATTCGTTATGAACTGAGCCCGGAAATGAAACAAATATGACAATGAGAGATTAGAGATTATACACTTAGGTAATGTTGAATTCATGTCTACATCAAAATGTTGCGTGGTTCAATTGTTCCTTACATAATTTTCATATTTTATCATGAAAAGGTATGTACTCATTAGAGGCGATTCTAATGAGTACACTCAACATACCCATCTCGAAAACATGCCCATATAATATTGACCCCCTTTGACCCCAATTTTATATAGTAAAACTGGGGTTTACAGGGGTATACATTACCGGCGAAGCGGTTCTAACGAGTACCCACAATCTATGTTTGGAGCAGAAATGTGAAAAATATATGAATTTTTTATCTCAAAATTTTCGTTGTTTTGGTGGTGAAACTTTCAATATGTTTGAATAGGCATGTTTTCGTAATGCCATTATTTTATAGGTTGAGAAGATATCCTTAAAATATCCCCGTTTGTCCTCTTACTGGCTTGAACCACCCATGTTTAAACAAAATTCTATGGTCCCAAAGATTAAGCCATTATAACTCGACTGTAAATTTCGTCTTGATTCCTTCTTAATTATACAGTATTATTCGGCATGTGCTTTGTGATACTAGTAACAGAAACGTATTTCCTAAAACAGCATTCAAACTACAAAAATGCAGCAAAAATAACTTCTGTAATGGTACAGTATTATTCACCATGTGCTTTGTAATGCAAGTAACAGAATCATATCACAAACTAAAAAAAAAAAAAAAAAAAAAAAAAAAAAACAAAAACGCGGTAAAATTAGCTTCTATGATGTTACAGTATTATTCACCATGTGCTTCATGATACAAGTAACAGAAAAAAATATCACCTGAAAATAGTCTGTTGTTTTAAATAGACTTACGTAATCTTTCATCATCGATGTTTAATCGATCCTCGATCAGTTTCATCTGCCGACGATTCAGCGTAAAAATTAAACCGAATCTGACAGGTACGAGGATCCTGCAAAAAGTTTTGTCACTGGGTTCGGATTACTTCAGTGCTACGGTTTATCAAACATATTTTTATTACAAACCTTCAAATTACACCCCCCGCCCCCCTTCCCTTTACTGAAACACATTTTTGTAACCTTTTTACCCAGTCGCGAAAAGCAAGAAAAATAGTCTTCTTTTGGTATCTATTGAAGACACTGATAAATAGCACTGCCAAGAGAACTTATAGACGTATACTTATTTCAAGAAAGCATTCTCTTAAGCCTTGGAAATAAAAAGAAGTCACAGGGACTCAGGTCAGGTGAATAAGATGGATGGTTTAAAACTTTCACCTTTTCAGAAGCCAAAAAAGACTTAACAACCTCACACTTATGAGAGGAGGCGTTGTCAAGTAAAAGGTGGACTCCTGACCATCCCTTGCTTGGTCTTTTCTTATTGTAAAACTCTTTCACTTTCTTCAGTACAGAATTCTTGTAGAATCGGCCAGTGACTGTATGACCAGATGGACAAGGCATTTGAACGACTGGCCCACTTGAATTAAAGAAAATTGCGTACAACATATTTTTCGAACTTATGGTTCTCTTGGCAATACATGGGCGTTTTTGTCGCACCTGCTTTAGCATGGGCGACTTAGGCGTACAAGCTTCCGTCCGTATGTCCGTTCGTCTTTCCGTGAACATTTACCCTGGGTGTCTTGTAAGCGCAACTCCTCCTACAGTCTTGTACCGATCATTTTGAAACTTTGCATATGTTTTTTACATGGTATGAAGATATGCATGTAGTTTGGATATAATTGTTAGATTATTTTTTGTCACTTTTTCCACATTGTGAACTTAGTCATTTTTTCACTTCAATATATAGACAGTGGGTACCTCTTGTGAGCGCAACTTCTCTTAAAGTTTTATACTGATTGTTTTAAAATTTTGCATGTGTTTTCTTCATGGTGTGAGGAAGTGCATGTGGTTTGGGTATAATTGTTAGAACATTTTTGTCACTTTTTCCACATTGTTAACTTAGTCATTTTAACCCTCAGTTTATAGACAGTGGGTACCTCTTGAGAGCGCAACTCTTCCTACAGTTTTGTACCGATCGTTTTGAAACTTTGCATGTTTTCTTCGTGGTATGAGAATGTGCATGTGGTTCGAATATAATTGTTAGGTTATATTATGTCACTTTTTCCACATTGTGAACTTAGTCATTTTTCACCCTTTATATATAAACAGTTGGTACCTCTTGTGAGCGCGACTCCTCTTACAGTTTTGTATCGATTATTATAAAACTTTGCTTGCGTTTTTTCATGGTATGAGGATGTGCATGTGGTTTGGATGTAATTGTTAAATTGTCTTTTTTACTTTTTTCTATATTGTGAATTTAGTCATTTTTCACCCTCAATATATAGACAGTGCTACCTCGTGAGCACAACTCCTCATACAATTTTACACTAATCTTTTTGCAACTTTGCACGTGTTTGCTCCATAGTCTGAAGATGTACATGTGCATTTCATATAATCCTTGCCATATTTTTGTCACTTTTTGTACTTTTTGAACTTTGTCATTTTCTGACCTCAAATTTACAGACAGTGGGTACCTTGTGATTGCAACTTTTCATAGAATTTTAAACCGGTCTTTTTGAAACTTTGCACATGTTTTCTCCCGTGTCTGCAGAAGTACACGTGGTTTGGATATGATTTTTAAATTTTTTTTTGTCAATTTTCCCACTTTAACGTTGTCATTTTCTGAACCTCAGATTGTATGAAAGTGTACAGACTTTGAGTACTTTTTGAGCCCAATTTCTCATGCATCATATGAGAAAATGTATATGCTTTCAATGAAATTCCAACATTCATATGATCCTTTTCTTTAATTTTTGTCACTTTTCCAACTAAGCACTGCTAAGAATGAAATAAATTTATTTAATAACCACGTCCTGTGACTTTTGCCCAGCAGGTGCGACGCCGCCTTCCGCGGAATTCTGGTTGATCTTTTCGCTTCCATTCCTTATTATCAGCCCTTCTTTGTGGCTCAAACATGTGCACCCAGGTTTCATCACCTGTTAGCAAGTTTGAAATAACCCGACTATTACAGCCTTTGTATGTTTTAAAAAGTTCCCGGGCACATTTAAGGCGTTGTGTCTTTTGCTCCTCAGTGAGCAAATGAGGTACCCACCCAGCGCAAACTTTTCTCAGGTCCAAACGCTTTTTTTCAGAATTGTTTGCACAATGCCTTCTGATATGCCAGTACAACTAGCCATATCTTTGACAGACAATCGCGCATCCTGTACGACCACAATCTTTACAGCAGCGATGTTAGCCTTGGTAACAGAGGTTTTAGGCCTTCCAGGACGGGTATAATCTTCAACAGAAAATTTCCCAGCTTTAAAAGTTTAACCCATCTAAAAACTGTACGCATTAAAATGTTCTGAGGTCCATATATACCACAAAATTCGTTAAATATCTGCTTTGAATCTATATAAAGCCTAATGCGGCATTTAATATAGCTACGAATTTCAGTCTTCTGGTCCATGTTCAAATGTAACAAGTAAATTGATCAGTGTATATGACTGCATCTATTTCAATTTGAAATAACTCGGTCAGTTTGAAAGCAATTTGCACGAAATAAACGAGTATAGTTAGCTATTCAACACACCATTCAAGTGCAGTTAAGCATTATAAAGAATTGGCTATAGCCTGGATATTATGCGGCAGACTGCATGCCTAGTTGTCAACCCAATCATTGTTGATGGCTATGCTTCACTCTTTAATTGCACGACGGCGGTTCGGGCCTCAGACTCAATGACGGCCTCTTCGTAAAACTTTAACCAGTGGGGTGGGGCTTGACGATATGTCTTTGGCTTGGCCCGCCGTGGTTCAACTATTGGTTTTCATTTACTCTGGCATACAGTAGAATTAGCCATGAGTACTCGTCTTTGTTTATTATAGTGATTAATTTGATTTTTATGTTTTCGCTTTGATGCATTGACTGAGTTGGGAGCCTTTATGCGAACCGAATTTTTATGTATTTCTGTATTAAGAGTAGCATCGGGACCCAGGGTGAAGTTAGCTAGCTGTAAAAGTGCTTTAAACCCCCCGGTGGTTTGCTCTACCGACCGTTCTAAGGCGGTGGTCCCGGTGTTAGTCTTACTCTTTGTTGCTTTGTGGTTTATTCTACGAGACGATTTGTTGTATGTCTTTCAATGTGTCGTTTTGTTCTTGTGTTTTTCAGTCCTTTTAGTATTGCGATTACCTCGCTTGGGGAAGAGAGAGCTAATCTTAGTGCTTTTCGTACGTTTATTCGGTTTGTGCTTGTTTAGATTTGTCGGTTTCCTCTTCCTCTTGGAGTCTGGGAAGGGCTGCGGTTTGTGATTTTGGCACTCCCCGGACTTTTCTCTTACCTTGTTTTAAAATATACCTGGGATAAAACAAAGGAAGCCTGTTAGTGACAGAACTTTTTGCACGACATACACATGAAATTACTATTATATCAGATTTAATAGATCATTGAGCCAAGATACCTTGGCACAATAAATCAGTTATCCATACAAAAAATGTGTGCGAGGCATGATAGCCATTTCATCCCTGATGACCAGAACAGAATTATGCAAACAGTGTAGATCCAGATGAGACGCATCAGGATATATACTGTCTGCCATTTTTGTTTTGTTTTCGGCTGATTTCGCTATTTGCAATAATGGATGTGTCCAAATTCAAAGATGGAGGAGGCCACTTTGGAAAGACAGGGTTGAAAAGGTATACGCTGATATTGCTTGCATGATGAAATGTATCCATCTGCAAGCTAAAGATAAAATCTTAGACGACAAATATCTTAGATTGTGCTCTTCAAGGATAATTCGAATGAAATAAATCGTGCAAGCCAAAAAAAACAAAAAAACAACAACAACAAAAAAACAGGAATCTTAGAGATCATATCGAGGGTTGAGCGCAAGACTGTAGTAACTCAAACATATTTCTGAAATCCTTGTTTAGGGGCAACTTGGACCCCTTTGTAAACAATGCAAATTTAGGTGTCATTGCTCATACGAGCAATGGCACCTAATTTTCATTGTTTACAGAAAGAAATGTTGTAATTTTCATAATCGCCTTCATGGTGAGGAGATTAGGTTTGGGGAAAAACAACCATCTGACTTACGCCAGTCTTGCGCTCAACCCTCGATATGCATTTGAGTATTCGTTGTCCGTCTACAGAACTTTTGCATCCTTCGCTGTCCAAAATGCGCCCAGTAAAAATTCTGATCAGACTGCGCGAATGCGGAGACAGATGTGAATCTTCGCAGGGCGCACTTGTCCGAAAGTACGTTTGCTGACATTGAGGCACCCTTACCGTATTAACCTGTATTGCGACAGACAGGCCTGAGCAAATAGTATAGACCCAGACCAGACGCCACAGCAAACGGCATCTAATCAATGTCTTCACTATTCGATATTCATCCAGCAATTATATACAAATCGACAGCCAGTCAAATGGACTAGATTATATTTTATGGTAAGATGTTAATGGGGAATGATACACTGTCAAGGGAGGCAGCTCTATCCAAATTAAGATACTCCCCACCCCCACCTAAAAAAGGGTCTACTATAAAAGGAAACAATTTGTTCCTAAGTGGGTCTGCTCTAAAAGGAAAAACATTGCTCCCTGTGGGAGCAATGTTTTTCCTTTTAGAGTAGACCCCTTTTCGGAAGGGGATTAAGTCACAAAAGTGTCTTCCCGGTAGAAAATGGCGACAATGTAACAAGTGTATCGAGTCCTCTTCAGGAATAGGAATAGTTCTGGTAAATGCGGTAATACACATCATAAAGTGTATAAACACACATGTACTGCGTCATGTAAACAAAGTCTATGTGGATATAGCGAGCGGCAAGAACAGCTTGTACAGCTGGGGAGCAAGATAAAGTTTTTCTTTTTTTGTTTTCTTTTGTTTGTCAGCAGATTTTGTAGTCTTCAGGACTACGCTCAAATTTCACGGACCTACCTGCCAATCTTGATTTAAACAATATTTTATTCATTTAAGTTCACATAAATACATCGCATAATGTTATATGGTACAGGATTTGCCTGCCAATCTTGAATTTTCGTTGTTCGCATATATAACATCGATTCCTCTTTTTCACTTATCGCGACTAACGTAGCAGCTGCCATCTCGTCTCAATTTAGAGTTCGATATTTAGCATTGTGTCTGGGTGTAACTCGTACTAAGACATACGCTAGATATGGAAAAAAAAAACAAGTTGAAGGTCTAAAAAAGAAATCCCCAATTATGGTGAATTTGCATTTTGGGGTCGAGCTAAGGTATACATGGACCAGAATTTCCTTAAGATTCACGTGATTATCTATGATCAGTGAAATCAAACCGCGCGTTGTAACGGTTATGTTTAGCCGCGCTATTCTTGTCACTCCGACGTCAGAATGCCGTGTAAAGAGGATTATCTGTAAAACCTGGACGGGAACACTGGCAAACGGTGCAGACCCAGATCAGACGCCACAGAACGCGGCCTCTGATCAGAGTCTGCAATGTTTGTTTAAATTACAGGAAGTTAAAGGTTAAATGAAACAGCCCAGTTCATGACCATTTACTCAGCCTGCACTTAAAGACAGTCGACCTATCAATGCTGTCAGTGCTTTGATTTTTCTGAGTAATATTTTGGTCGATTTATATTTCTTAAGTAATCAGTGTTGCCAGAAATTATGTTTGTGAAGGAGAATGATACACTTTCAGGGGTAAGCAACTCTGTCTAAAAGTTTTTACCTCCCACCCCACCCCTTCCCCCTTCTGAAAATGTAGGTTTCACAACTGGTGTAAGCCCTTCAGTATTTTCCCCCTCATCACAAAAACATACCTATATAGTTTTGACCCCCTTAAATCCCACTTTCATATAGTAAAACTGGGGTATATAGGGGTATACATTATTTTGCTTATTTTTGCTCAAAAACATAGATTATGGGTACTCGTTTGAACCGCCTCGCCGAGGCAGTTCTAACGAGTACTCACAATCTATGTTTTTGAGCAGTTATATGAAAAATATCTGAATTTTTATCTGAAAAACTGAATTTTTGGTGGTGAAATTTTCAATATATTTGAATAGGCGTGTTTTCATAATGGCTTGTTCTATGTCCGCTCCTCTGTTACAGTTCTTCTTTCTTTTTGTGTCTGTCTGTGGTTTCGTATGTGGCGTTTGTCTTATCTTTACCATTTGCAAAGAATGGAAACCTGATAAGAAGCCGCATTTTGCCGCGTCTGATCTGGGACTGCTCTGTTTGCTAATTACCCTTTTAGAGGTCTCCAGACTTCCATGGGTTAAATATCGATGATCAGAAAACGCCTTGATTCAGTCTCCGCGGATGCTGAGTGATACAGATATCTGTTGTTAGCGTATGACAAATTAGCCATTATCACACGTTCCGGCTTATAATCAGATCTTTTTTTAGTTATGGAGTCTTAGGGAATGGATACAGTTTAAGGGGAGGCAACTGTACAAATAGGTTTGGCTCCTTTCTGAGCAGAAGTTTACTCTTAAAGGAAAGAATATGCTCCTTTTGGGAAACGAATTCCTACCCTTTAAGGTAAACCCCACTTCAGAAAGGGTTTGCTAACAGGTTATTACAAAAGTATAAATATTGCGGAAAATCTGACAAGCGTATTCGGCCATCTTGGTTTAAACATATTTTATTCAAAAGTATCAATTTCGTTCTGATCCTATTTCTTATGTGCTACAATGTGTACTGTTATGTAATATTTGGAAAAATAAAATATGTTTAAACCAAAGTATATATTTAAATGTAACTATTGTAAACAATATAATACAGGATTAGATAGGAAGCATACATGCTTATATAGTTCTTCTCCATACAAAATCGGCATTGTAAGTATATGGCAAGTTTTTAGTGAAAAAAAAATAACATGGTCCATTATGAAATTTAGAAGTAATAAATTTCCTGATGTAGCAAATACAGCTCACTCGCATTATCTCGAACGCTGATAACTCTAACCAATACATAGACCAAATCAAGTCCTTGGAGTTGAGACAATTAGAGTAGACTCTAACGTCAATTAAGTTAATATGATATGTCAAAATTTTGAACAAAAATTAAGCAGAATTGCAAGACGGAAATGAACAGAATGGCTGCTTTTAGGGAGGCAGTGGAAGGGGTTTGTGCACTAGGAGCATCATGACTTTCGAGGGTTTGTTCTGTGACAATGTTGAATACCATCGCATTCCTGATTCTGTAACAACATATTTATTTATATTATGTAAACCGTGTCTGAACATTATTGAATATAGATATGTTTATGTCAAGAGGGAGTGTACAATCTCCAAATAATAAGAGTTTGAGCATTACTGTCTGGCACTGGGCGACAGAATTTAATAGCGTTGTTTTTAGCTCATTATAATACGATCCTGGAGAAAAAAAATGGTTGGTATTTTCCACAGATCATAGAGGGACAATGGAGAATCAGTTAAGTTTTCAGAATAAAGATCGTTATTTAGTGAACTACAATTTGTACGAAGTCGTGTGTGCAGTATCTGTGCTTTCCTTGCGCCACTGTAGAAACGTTTCGGAACTATAGTTCGTTCTTTGTTAAGATTGTATTTGATTGAATGAAGCGAGTCTGGCTGTCAAACGGCGTTAGTTAAGTCGTTCCACTCTCTAACTATCGATGGAAAAAATGAATTGTAATACTGATTCGTTCTTGAGGCTACAGATTTCAGGTCATTAGCAGTTCTAGATTATAATGGGAAATGGTGTTTACAGACTGGGGCACTAGATCAGAGAGATAGAAAGGAGATAGATTGTTAATCATTTTGTAGAAAAAAGTAAGTTTTGATTGTTTCGTCTTTTTTTCTCCAGTGAATCACATCCTGTCTCAATATACAGTAAGTTTAAAGATATTAATTTGGTGGTACCAGTAACTATTCTAGCTGCCTCAATTTGTACTTTTTCAATTTCTTGTTTTTCATATTGAGAGCAGTTATCCTAAACAACGTCACCATATTCCAAGATTAGTCTAATAAAAGCTGTGTATGTTATTTCAAGTGACTTTCTGTCTAATCTAAATTTTAGTTTTCGCATACTTATTCTTCTCCAGGCCTTCTCGAGTTATAATTAATTTGGTCGTGCCAAGTTAAATTATTTGAAAAGTCAAGTCCTAGATGCTCATGGGATTCGACTTCAGTTATTTGTTGGTTTTGCATATAAAGAGGTGGGTGTAAAGGTCTGTTAATTTTACGGGAAATTAGAAGTGATTCGTTTTTTGTTGGAATAAAGGACACAAGCCATGTTTCTGCCCACTGGAGAATTTTGACTAAATCTGCATTAAGCTATTCGGCGCATAATACAGGGCTTTCAACAGTCATAAAAAGGCTAGAATCGTCAGCAAAAAGTCGAATGTTGGAATTTATTTCGTTTACAATATCATTTATGTAAATTAAAAATAATAACTGGCCCAGAATTGATCCTTGCGGCACACCTGCTAGAATTTTGGACCAATCGGAATTGACACCAGGTAGTATTACACGCAGTTTTCTGTCATATAAGTAGTTCTCGAACCAGGCAATGAGTGTTCCGGTAACACCAGCGGCTTTGAGCGTGAATAAGACCTTTATGCCACACTCTATCAAATGCTTTACTTATATCACAGAAGACAACTCTAATCTCTTTACCAGCGTCCAACGCTTGGCAGAAGATATTGTATAGAAAAGTGAGCTGATTTACAGTAGAGTCGCCTGATATGAATCCAGACTGTAGAGGTGAGAGTATATTATTGTCTTGTAGATGATTGAATAATTTTTTGAAAACTATCCGTTCAAATACCTTATCTTTGGAATTAAGTAGTGATATAGTCGATAACTAATGCCTAATGAAGAGTCGTCTTTTTTGTTAACAGAAACAAAAGTTTGTTTCTTTGTATGAAATCGGAAATACAGTCGAACCTTGTTATCTCGAACACGCTTATTTCGAATTACCACTTATCTCGAAGTGAAAATCTGGTCCCTGTTTTAACATAAAACTATGACAACAGGTAACAAAATAATGTGGAAAAGAAGCGAAATTGCTTTCTCCTCTTTTCTACATTATTTTATATATATATCTTCAGGAGTCAAATTACATATTCATTTGTTAAATGTGGTTGTTCAATTTATTGCTTTCCTCACTCTCTCAACTCTGATATGTCGAAGTACGGATATCTCGAAGTGTTTCAGTGAGTCCTTTGGAATTCGAGATACCGAGAGTCAACTATATTCCTGCACTTAAAGAGAAGTTGAACAGTGAACAGAGGGGAATAGCGAGTTCTTTAGATACTTCTTTGAGGATGCGATTACTTAGACCATTTTGTCCGGAGTCTTTACAAGTGTCTAGGGACTTGAGAGACGATTCAACTTCCAGTTGGGTTATAATAATAGTATCAAACACTGAGTTGGTCGCATGTGGCGTAAAGTCAGGAAGCACGGCATTACTGTCGTCAAGAAAGGATTGACTTGAAAAGAATTCATTCAAAACACGAGTCTTTTCATGATCATTATTGTAAATACAGCCATTGATTTAAGCGGTGGGATAGTGGATTATGCTATTGGAGATATAAAACATTTGAGTGTAGTCTACCAGTCTTTCGTAGTCAAAGAATCTGATTTTAGTTTCTCTGCAATATTATCATAGATTTGGTTTTTGACTTGCGTATCATTGAATTGGTTTTGTTTCTCAGTTTCTTAAATTTGGCCCAAACTAAAAAAGTGCCGAGTCTGAAGAATTTATAGTCACGATTTTGTTTGGTATGCATTCTTTAGCGATAGAAATTATGTGTTGATTTATGTTTTGGGCAAGATATTTATATTTGTATTTTTTAAGGTTTTCCAGTCTGTAGCCGCTGCTTTGGCCCTTAAAAGGTTATAATGACCTTGATTGTAAGTCCAAATATGTCGCTTATAACATTGCTGTTTCTGTTTAGAAAATTTAAATGTGCCATATATTGGACAGTGATAACGCATATCTTGACAGAGAAAAGGGTCTCCCACTCCAGTTGTTACTAAATGGTATTTGTTACTAATAAGAACTAAATCAAGAAGGTATGAGGAGTTGTTAGTAAAATGTGTTGACTTGTTTATTGTCTGGAATAGGTCAAATTGTCTATAGAGCTCTTTAATGTTCCTTGATGATTGGGAATTAAGCATGTTATAGTTAAAATCGCAAGTAACTATTATATCATTTATGCCCGTATCTACAGCTAAATGCAACATATCATCTATTGTGGAATAGTAAAATCCGAGTTAGGTGGCCTGGAGAAAACGCCGAATAATACATGCTTATGTTTGTTAATGAGTTATATCCATATACACTCAGTTTCTCGTGGTTCTAAATCATATCTATGTTTAAAGTAAATGCCCTCTTTTATATGTACCATGATACCGCCATACCTATCTCTTTCACGGTCCTTACGTTCTGGAGTACTGTACGAATGCAATAAGAGGTCTTCAGTCAATATCGCTGGACTTAACCAGGTTTCTGAGAAAGCTAGTATATCAAAGTCTAAGAGCTCTGTGTACAGGACATCTAATTTTGAAGTAATACTCTGGACATTATAGTGAACAAATGATAGGTGGTGATTTATATTAAGAGAGTTTATGATAGAACTAGTAGTACTAGAGGTAGAATCAGATAAGCTGCTAGATGAGGTCGTTGAAGAAGGCCCTGGGTTAGGATGTATATTACTGAACACATCATTAGTATGTATAGCCACGTTGAAGGAAAGACAGTTAAGAAACCTACTGTCAGATGAACTGAAAAAATGACATTTGCTGTAAGACATTTACCGGGTATTACCGCCTTATATAAGTTTCTAGGTAAAGTTTGACTTACTAGATTCGCACTGATTTCAGTTGACTTTTGCAAGGATAAAGTCTGACAAACCTGAAAATGTATATTAATTATTACTAAAAAAATGAATTGTGATTGGCAAGTACCTTATGCGACGGTATATTGGCATGATAGAGATATGTCTTTTCTTGCAGTAGGATTTCATGTAGTTGTTGACAGCAACAACATAGTCCCCATCATACCAACAGTCACATACGTTAGTTTTGATTCGATAGTCAATGACATTACCAGTGCACAACCCAATTTCCAGATCTCCAAGAGAGAAGCAAAGTCATAATAAACAGCAAGGAACAAAACCATGATTATAACATAAATGGAGGAAGTATATATACATCAGCTAGATTTTAGTGTAGCTATTTTGATCTTGGAATATTCTTGTGATAGATTTAATCTTTACCACTCTCAGGGCTAATTCAGCAGGCGATGGTCCAGAATAGCCGGCGCATCCGCTTAAACTGATCAGAACATTCGTTTTTCGCACAGAGAAAGAGTTGACACTAGCTAAAAGGCAAAGGTCCAAACTACACTGCGCAGAGCTTTGGCTGTCGCAAAAACTTCACTGTTAGAATAAGCGCTAAGGTTCCGACGTTCATGACACAAATAATATAATTCACGTACACTCTGAAATATGTGACTCGAAGAGACGAAATTACTTTATATGGGAACTCTTGGGATAAAGTCTCGTCATGTTTTATAATTGCTTGTCACGTGAGATCCACAGTAATATCAGGAGACTGTCTTCTGCATAGAAACATGGCGTAACATTTTACCCTAAAAGCGCTAATCACAATTACAGCAGACAACACTTTGAAATATATTTTGTTGTTTTTAGCTCACCTGCGCCGAAGGCTCATGGTGAGCTTTTGTGATCACTCACCGTCCGTCGTCGTCGTCGTCGTCGGCGTCGTTGCCGTCGTCCGGATGTCCGTCCGTCCACAATCTTTAAACAACATCTCCTCCTAAACCACTGGTGGGAATTTGACCAAACTTCACAGGAATGATCCTTGGTTGGTCCTCTTTCAAAGTTGTTCAAATGGTTCCGGTCCGTTGCATATCTAGGTCACAGGAGCTAAAAATATATTTTTTAATTAAAATCTTAAAAAATCTTCTTGTCTGAAACCACTGGACCGATTTCAATATAATTTTGCAAAAATGTTTCTTTGATGATGCTCTACCACGATTGTTCAAGCCATTTGGATTCGTCAAAAAACATGGCTGCAAGGGGGCGGGGCTTATTTTCCCTATATATCTATATAGAAAACTTTAAAAATCTTCTTGTCCGAAACCACTGGACCGATTTCAATATAATTTTGCAAAAATGTTACTTTGGTGATCTTCTACCAAGAGTGTTCAGGCCATATGGATTTGTCAAAAAACATGGCCGCCAGGGGGGGGGGGGGCGGCGGGGCTTATTTTCCCTATATAATCTATATAGAAAACTTTAAAAATCTTCTTGTCCGAAACCTCTGGACTGATTTCAATATTATTTTGCAAAAATGTTCCTTTGGTGATCCTCTACCAAGATTGTTCAAGCCATTTGGATTCGTCACAAAACATGGCGACCAGGGGGCGGGGCTTATTTTCACTATATATATCTGTATAGAAAGCTTTAAAAATCTTCTTGTCAGAAACCACTGGACCAATTTCCATATAATTTTGCAGAAATGTTCCTTTGGTGATCCTGTTGCAAGATTGTTCAAGCCATTTAGATTCGTCAAAGCCAGGGGGGGCGGGGCTTATTTTCCCTATATATCTATATAGAAAACTTTAAAAATCTTCTTGTCAGAAACCACAGGACCGATTTCAATATAATTTTGCAAAAATGTTCCTTTTGTGATCGTGTACCAAGATTGTTCAAGCCATTTGGATTCGTCAAAAAACATGGCCACCAGTGGGCGGAGCTTTTTTTCCCTATATAACTACATGGAAAACTTTAAAAATCTTCTTGTCAGAAACCACTGGACTGATTTCCATATAATTTTGCAGAAATGTTTCTTTGGTGATCTTCTACCAAGATTGTTCAAGCCATTTGGATTCGTCGAAAAACATGGCCGCCAGGGGGGAGGGGCTTATTTTCTCTACATATCTATATAGAAAACTTAAAAAATCTTCTTGTCAGAAATCACTGTAACGATTGCAATATAATGTGGCAGAAATGTTCCTTTGGTGATTCTGTACCAAGATTGTTGAAGCCATTTGGATTTGTCCAAAATCATGGCCGCCAATGGGCGGGGCTTATTTTTCCTATATATCTATATAGAAAAACTTGAAAAATCTTCTTGTCAGAAACCACTTGACCGATTTCATTATAACTTAGCAAAAAAGTTTCCTTGGTGACCCTCTACCAAGATTGTTCAGGTAATCGTGATTTGTCAAAAAACATGGCTGCTAGGGGTGGAGCTTTTTTTCCCTATATATCTATATAGAAAGCTTAAAAAACTTCTTGTCAGAAACCACTGGACCGACTTCACTTTACCTTGGCAGAAACGTTTCATTGGTGACCCTTTACCAAGATTGTTCAAGCCGTCATGATTTGTCAAAACATGGCTGGTTGGGGCGGGGCTTATTTTCCCTATATATATCTATATAGAAAATTTGAAAAAATCTTCTTGTCAGAAACCACTGGATCGATTTCAATATAACTTGGCAGATATGTTTCCTTGGTGACCCTTTATCAAGATTGTTCAACCGACCATGATTTGTCAAAAAACATGTCTGGTAGGGGCCGGCGGTTATTTTCCCCGTATATCTACACAGAAAACTTTAATGATCTTCTTGTCAGAAACCACTGGATTGATTTCAATTTAACATTGCAGAAATGTTTTTTATGTAACCCTCTATCAAGGTTATGCAAGCCGTCATGATTCATCAAAAAACAGGGCAGCCAGGGGGCGGGGCTTATTTTCCCTATATATCTATATAGAAAAAACTTTAAAAGTCTTCTTTTCAGAAACCACAGGACCGATTTCATTACAACTTGGCAAAAATGTTTCCTTGGTGACCCTCTACCAAGATTGTTCAAGTAATCATGATTTGTCAAAAAACATGGCTGCTAGTGGGTGGGGCTTATTTTCCCTATATATCTATATAGAAAACTAAAAAATCTTGTCAGAAACCAATGGACCGATTTCAATATAACTTGGCAGGAATGTTTCCTTGTTGACCCTCTACAAAGGTTGTTCAAGCTGTCATGATCATCAAAAAACATGGCCGCTAGGGGGCGGGGCTTTTTTCCCTATATGTCTATATAAAAAAACTTAAAAATCTTCTCGTAAGAAACCGTTGGACCGAGCTCAATGTAGCTCGGCAAGAATGTTGCTTTTGTGACCCTCTACCAGGATGGTTCAAGCCTTCATGATACATAAAAGAAACTTGGCCTCCAGGGGGCGGGGCTTATTTTCGGTATATATCTGTATAGAAAACTTTAAAATGCTTCTTTTCAAATACCTCCTGACCAATTTCAATAATGCTTTGGTGACCCTCTACCAAGAATATTCACCAATCCTGATTTGTTAGAAAACATGCCTGCTAGGGGGTGGGGCTTATTTTCCCTCTATATCTAAATAGAAAACTGTAAAAATCGTCTTGTCAGAAACCACTGAACCGATTTCAGTTTAACTTGGCAGGAATGTTCCTTTGGTTACCCTCTACCAAGTTTGTTCAAGCCGTCATAATTCGTCATGGTTATAAAATTTATACATAAATCTTAGAGCAGTGAACTTGGCTGAAACTTCAACATTAAGTATGCAAACCTGTTTGCTCAGGTGAGCGATATAGGACCATCATGGTCCTCTTGTTTTATTTGTGTGCGTTTTTTTATTTTTATTTTTTTACTCAGAAATTTGGCATTTACTGTGAATCGTCTGTAAAATGCTAATCATAACTACAGCAGACGACACTGTGAAATAAATGTGTGTGTGTGTGTGTGTGTGTGTGTGTGTGTGTGTGTGTGTGTGTGTGTGTGTGTGTGTGTTTCAGAGAAAAAAAAACTTTATAGTTCATGTCACTCGGCTGTTTGGCGGACGATTCGTATAAAATGTCAAATCTTATTTTCTCTAAAAAGTAACAATTTCAATTCTAGAATGGCGTCTGTTACAAATTTGCTTACTGAGTAAGCTCTTTAAGGGATATCGTTTCTCTAATGCTTTATACAGCGATTTTTAACGTTTCTCTAATGATTTATACAGCGATTTTTAACGTTTCTCTAATGTCTTATACAGCTATTTTAATGTCTTTCTGATGTTTTATACAGCTATTTTAACGTTTCTCTAATGTTTTATACAGCTATTTTAATGTCTCTTCTGATGTTTTATACAGCCATTTTAACGTATCTCTAATGCTTTGTACAGCTATTTTAATGTCTCTCTAATGTTTTATACAGCTATTTTAACGTTTCTCTAATGTTTTATACAGCTATTTTAATGTCTGTCTGATGTTTTATACAGCTATTTTAACGTTTTCCTTATGTTTTATACAGCTATTTAAATGTCTCTCTAATGTTTTATACAGCAATTTTAACGTTTCTTTAATGTTTTATACAGCTATTTAAATGTGTCTCTGATGTTTTATACAGCTATTTTAATGTCTCTCTGATGTTTTATACAGTTATTTTAATGTCTCTCTGATGTTTTATACAGCTATTTTAACGTTTCACTAATGTTTTATTTAGCTTTTTTAATGTCTCTCTACTGTTTTATACAGCTATTTTAACGTTTTTCTAATGTTTTATACAACTATTTGAATGTCTCTCTAGTGTTTTATACAACTATGTTAACGTTTCTCTAATGTTTTATATAGCTATTTAAATGTCTCTCTAATGTTTCATACAGCTATTTTAACGTTTCTCTAATGTTTTATACAGCTATTTAAACGTTTCTCTAATGTTTTATGCAGCTATTTTAATATCTCTCTGATGTTTTATACAGCTATTTTAATGTCTCTCTAATGTTCTATACAGCTATTTTAACGTTTCTCTAATGTTTTATACAGCTATTTTAATGTCTCTCTGATGTTTTATACAGCTATTTTAATATCTCTCTAATGTTTTATACAGCCAGATTAACGTCTCTCTAATGTTTATTCAGTCTTTGATTCATATCATCATAAATCTAATCAATGATACATGTACATACAATGCAAGTCAGTTGTAATCTTAGAGGTGTTGTGATAGGAAGAGAAATGCTCAATTTCTTTCAAGTTTGAAACAGATGTGTGGACAGAACATATTTTTGATCTGCCACACCCAAACCTATTCAAAGGGTATTTCACCCCATCCTGATTTCATAACCGTCATCGACGATTATGAGCCCCAATGTCAGAAATCGTACCGTCGGATATGTTGACCCAGCGAAGATTCAGAACAGCCTGCACATTCGCATTTTGGATATGTAAGGATGACAGGTTTCCTTTATGCGGACAACGAAGACTCTAATCAGACTGCGCGAATGCGCAGGCTGATTTGAGTCTTCGTTGGGCGCACATGTCAGAAGGTACATTTTCTCACGTTGCTGTTGATATATCAAAAAGTCTGCATTCACGCATTTGCAAACTCCATGGTCATAGTTTATATATACTTTAACAGCGCGTGGAAAAAGACGTCCTAACTTATGACATGTGCGATGCGTTTGTGCATACGCACTGTCTGATCAGTTTCTTTGGTGTGCAAAAATGCTTTTGGTGTGCAAGAAAGCAAAAAGGATATTACAAAAACTGTCTCCATTGTTAAAACAATGGAAAATCTGCCAGATGTTTCCAGTCAATTGATTCAGTTACTCATATAAAGTTTAGGTATGAAAATCATGATTTGAGCCTCGAAGTGAGAAGACGTACATTCTGACACGTGCGCCCAACGAAGAGACGTGCACCCAATCAGAGTCTTCGTTGTCCCTATGAAGAATCTTTATCCTTGGCCATCCAAAATAGCCCATTGAAGATTCTGATCAGACTGGGCGAATGCGCAGGCTGATCTGAATCTTTGCTTGGCGCTTGGCGCATATGCCCCAAGGTACGTTTTCTGACGTCACGGCTTATTTCTAAACATCGTGATCAATATACATGCAAAGAACGAACAATGCTGACAACATGTGATAACGGCTGTTATTAATATTTTCAGTGAAACACGAAAAGGACAATTGAGAATAGCATTTACTCAGACCGGACTGCATGGCTTTCGTGCGAGCAACGTTTAGTCTATGCATACATGTATGAAATCTGAATATACCCAACTGCCGTTGTTAAATAACGGTTCACGTGAAAACTAGGAATTTTGTCATTGCGAAATGTGTCACTGCTTTATGCCGTTTTAAAAGTTGTGTGACGAGCAATGTGACGAGTAGTTGGCTGCTGTCTGTGTACAAGGAAGTGTTAAAATAATGAGATACCCACCCCCCCCCCACCCCTCCACACACACACACACACACACACACACACCTCAAAAGGCACCAAATAATGGTTCAATAGCAAGGAAAAAAGAACCTAAAATATTTAGAAAGCCATTCAATGAGTACATATTTACCATCGGAATATCCATAATTTGCCTGTATATTTTAGTAATAACTTCATTAAATCTACAGTTTATTTGGCGATATCGGACTTGTTAATATATAGCCAATGCCAATAAAAAGTATACAGTTTCGAATCTTGAGTACCACTCGCGTTGTATTTTTTCGTTAAAACGTTTTCATGGTCATTTTTGTCAAACGTCTGTCTTTGAAAATGACAAAGGTAATTCTTTCGCAATCATAAATTATGGATTTATGAGCCCTTAATTAAAAACAGCATCTCTAGTCATAACTCACTTTCTATAAAACAAATGTCATTTTACTTTTCTTAAATGTCTTGGACAAATGTTTGTGAGTAAAACCGCAACGTTATTTAATTCCAAATCCCACCAAATGACGTAAAGCTGAATTTGAATTTCTTTCTCAAATTATCTCCCTTTGAATGAAAAATATAGGGAATTTAAAGAGTCTATATCTGAAGTGGCGTTGGTCGTTTTCACTTGAATGTTTTTTTTTTTTTTTTTTTTTTTTTTTTTTTTTTTTAAATAAGAGTCGCTTGGCTTAGCCTCCTTGTACCACATACAGATGGAATCTCCTAAAGCCGTTCATTTAACAGAACAATGTCAATTAATGTCCCATAGAAATTCAGTGCATTTTATCAGAAGAGGAACGAAAATGTCAAAAACGCCATGTCCTTGTTATAGAAATTTGACAGTGTTACTCTGTATGCATTTGAAGTTGAAACGTGTCCTTACAGCATTTTTATCCTTCTATCGATTGAATGCAATGCAAATGCATAAATGTAAGTTTCTTTGTCCAAATTGCACTATTAAAGGGAAGCTATTCATAAGCAAATGTTGATTTAGACCCCTTTTTCGTTTCCGTAAATATTATTTCCTTGCTCTTTGATAGCATTTTCTGAAAATTGTTGCAAATTATGCGTAAATGATTGTTTTTAACTATGATATCAACGATTAATGTACTGCTTTAAAGATCTGGTGACAAATAAAAAAAAAGTTAACTGTATACTTATTTTTGCCTCTCTGTATATATATATATCATCGAAAAGAAAAGTAAGAGCACATGAACGTTTTGACAAGACGATACAACGGTGTAAAACATCAAGATAAATATAACGGAGGAACAGGCTTTTAGCACGTGTTTAACTCAATATATCTCTGATCTGAACAGTAGGGTGGATGAGTTGTTGGCCTAACGAAAGTTCCTGTTTCTACAAATCATCACCCAAATTGAATTCAACGCTGAAGATGAAGTAACTAAAATACAGTCGAACTTTATAGCTCAAACACCGATGGCTCGTTTACCATGACTAATTCGAACTCGTTTAGGAGTCCTAAGAAATTCTTCCGATAGCTCAAGATGACATCTATTTTGGGAATTTTTTTCATTTTGTCATGAAATTGTATACTGAGTATTCTCATTAGAATCACCTCATCGAGGCGATTCTAATAAGTAGACTCAACATAAAATCATTGTGTATGAGATCGAAAAGATATCTCTAAATTATCGATATTTGTTTCATACCTAGCGTCATGATTAACCCTCAGTGGCTCGAACTACCCCTATCTCGAACAAATTTCAGTGGTCCCAAAGAGGTTCGAGTTATCGAGGTTCGACTTTATGCAGTCGAAACTTAATGGGACAGGACACATAAGGTAGATTTGTCTCTATTTATAATGACGGTGCTGACTTTTGTGGCTTCCACCCAGCTAGCATTCTTTATAAATCTACAGCGAGCCGTTATCGGCCCGTCAGGGTAGCTGACGGGCCGATAACGGCCCGCTATAGATTTATAAAGAATGCTTACTGGGCAGGCGCACGAAATCTGAAAAGAGTTGAACTCTAAAAATGAAAAAAAAAAATGCTAACAAGGGGAGCATGTTTCATTTTAGAGTAGAACCTTTTTAGAAGGGGACAAAACCAATTTGACAGCTGCCTCCTCTGAATGCGTAACCACTTTATGCGCAGAAAATAGCTTTAGTCAAAGGCTTAAATGACTATAAACGTTTAACCCTCTCAGTAAGCATTCTTTATAAATCTATAGCGGGCCGTTTTCGGCCCGTCAGGGTAGCTGACGGGCCGAGAACGGCCCGCTATAGATTGATAAAGAATGCTAGCTGGGCTGAGGTCATTAGAAGGTGGATGCTATGTAGAATCAAAGTGTGCGGTGCTGCAAAAGCATAAAGCTAATTTAAGAGCTAGCTATAAGAAAATACCAAACGAATGGCTTTAAGTCAAATGCTAAATGCAAAAGAAATTACCCTATATTTTAAGCATTGCACATTGAACTAATAACTGGGTGGTTGATTGTCACAATGTTTTTGCTAAAAATCAATTCAAACGTTGAAACTAATTTTTTAACTGGTGACCTTGATCCAGAGGCCATGAACAGCTACATGCTAAACTGACTCAAAGTACACAATTGCAGAAATTGTTAAGCCAAATATAAAATCGAACAATGAAAGGGTGGTCATATTAAACTTGAAATAAAACAAACAAAAAAAAAAAAATAATAATAATGTAATGTTTTCGCTAAAAATATCAACCCAGTAATTTAATCTGCCGACGAAAATGTCTGACAGTATAATAGAACTTGACGTGAACGGACGGCGAATGACAAAGCTAAATTCACCCCCTCTTTGCACATACACATAATTGGTACGAATCACCACTGAAAATACCTACTAATATACACCATTTTTGTGTTCCCTTCAATCCTCTATTCGCGTTGTACATGTTAAGAAACGGAATGTTCTGTTAATTAGTACGTTAATAATTTACAGGGAAGTTCTTGTTTGCAAATTAGAGTTCAAAGATACTTCTCTTAGTTTAATGACACAGAATCAATTCTTTCTTCACGCCGACAAATTGTTCAAAGAAATCTATTCACGGCTGGTATATTAAGTTTCATGGTCAACTAGATTTATCACTTGTCCCTATATATTCGGAACGATTGTCAATAATTATTTTATACGAGATTGACCCTAAAGTTCGTGGACTGTCCTGCAAGTTCTATATAACGTGAGACAATACAGTATGCTTACTGAGTTTAACGCAATTATTTCAGCAATGGGTGTAAAATCTGCTCAGATTGCAGAGATACTGCACTGCAATTCGGGGCGTAATACTGTCGACTCTCATTATCTCGACCTCGCTTATCTCCAGCAATTTAGGAGCAATTTCCCCTCTTTCCCACAATATTTTCAATGCATCTTCAACTTCAGAACACAATTTACATATTCATTTGGGAAATGTGGTTGGTCGATTTATATTTTCTTGAATTCTGCAAATCTGACATGTCGAGTACGGATATTTCCAAGTATTTCAGAGAGTCCCTTGGTCTTCGAGATTACGAGAGTCGACTATATTTGAGCCGCGCCATGAGAAAAAGGTGCCTTCTAGGCATATACGAATGGTGGTGATCCAGGTCAGCCAGTGAGCCACAAAAACAGACACTAGTCATCGCTATCATAGATGTACGTGTACTTATATTATACAATATACCATAATCATTACTCTATTGTGCATGATAACCTACCTTTTTATATATGATATGTTCCCTGTACCTTGGTTATAATGTCGGCGGGAATAGATAACCATGCTTATAAGCAGAAAATGCATTTTGATCAGAAAGCGGTTATTAGACTCAGCGGTCTGATAATCGGAAATCGTGTATTTTGAACGGAGAGGCGTTATCAGAACGTGACGCGCTTTTGCATGAATTGTCATATATTTTAGATATTTTTGGCGATTTTGGACTTCATGAAATAGGTTTGAATATGTGATAAACAGATTGTAACATGATGGTTTGGTTATCGTCCTCTGTATCTCCCCTTGGCTAAAGTCATCGGGCAGATAGTGGGGTTGACACATCGTGCGATAGCCCCCAAAAAAAAAATATATATGATAATCTCTAAATAGCCATTGATTTTGTAAGCGGCCAACGAAGACCAAGATCAGACTGCGCGGATGCACAGTCCAGACTGCGCGATTGCTCAGTCTGATCTAGGCCCTTGCTGGCCAAATAATCCCGAAGACATCTTTTTCCTTGGCGCTGCTCTTTGTCATTGTGGTTACCTATTTGATGATAACAAAATTAAAACCTGTTACAGATGAATTGATTTCCTGTCATATCTTTAAAAGAAGCTATCACATATCTAGATTATTGAATATGGCCGCTAGGACAGATTTTTAATATTTGATAATGCATGAAACAGCTTAACTGCCTGTCAATACCATATTTAGCATAAACATTCAGATACCTTACTTCCTCAGCTGAAGTTCTGATGAAACAATTCTAGGTACAGTCGACTCTCGTTATCTCGAATTCCAAGGGACTCTCTGAAATACTTCGAGATATCCGTACCTCGACATATCAGAGTTGCAGAACTGAGGAAAAAAAATTCGATTAACTACATTTAACAAATGTAATTCTATGTAATTAGATTCTTGAGGCTAGGGATATATTGAAAATATTGTGGAAAAGAGGAGAAATTGCTCCTCAGGAGCAATTTCTCCTCTTTTCCACAATATTTTTTACCGGTTGTTATATTTTCATGTTTAGGCAGAGACCAGATTTTCACTTCGAGATAAGCGGTTATTCGAGATAAGCGAGGTCGAGATAATGAGAGTCAACTGTATTTAACAGCCGAGATCCCTTGCGCAGTCGGTAGCGCTGCCGACTTCAGATCCAAGTGCCGCAAGTTCAAATTCCAGCTCGGCCACATAGCTTTTATGGAGATTGATCATAAAATAATTTCTACGGTTAGTCTGTCCTTCCGCTGATTCAAGAAGGGCAGTTGTCAGTTATTGGCGAAAGCCCGTGCACAAGTACTAGTTAAGCCGGCCTCGGTGGCTCAGTTGGATGCGCCGTCCGACTGGAGACCAGGAGGTCGCGGGTTCAACCCCCGCCGAGGTCGGCAACATTCTTTCGAGGAGATTGATCATGAAATATTTTCTACGGTCATTCTCTCCCTTCCGCTGATTCAAGAAGGGCAGTTGTCAGTTTCTGGCGAAAGAATGTGCACAATACTGGTTAACCGCTTAGAGGACTAAGCCTGCCCAGTGAACGTGTGGTTAGGTAAACTGACCGCGCTCGACATGACCCCATTGGGTTGACTGGGCCGTAAAATCTCAACACAAACAAACCAGCTAAAGGACTACAGTATGTCATTCCAGAAAAAAAAATGAGTAGGTTCAGCATGATATTAACAGTTTTGACTCGGTCGTAAGACTGCAACTCAGACTAACATTGAATGTATGTGACACTGGGCAGGTCAAGAGACAAACCCCATGGTTGCATACTCTTGGTGAAAGAAGTTAGTTGACGTATTGCCGTAATAAATTTGAATTTACGAACACCTGGTTGGAGGCGGAAGCTACAGTCGACTCTCGTTATCTCGAAGTCCAAGGGACTCTCCGAAATACTTCGAAATATCCGTACCTCGACATATCAGATTTACAGAATGAAGGAAAAATAATTCGAACAGCCACATTTAACAGATGATTATGTAAATTGACTCTTGTAGTAAGAGATATATTGAAAATATTGTAGAAAAGAGGAGAAATCCCTCCTCTGGAGCAATTTCCTTCTTTTCCACCATATTTTGTTACCTATTGTTACCTATTGTTAGATTTCCATGTTAACACAGATTTTCATTTCGAGATAAGCGGTTATTTTAGATAAGCGAGGTCGAGATAACGAGAGTCGACTGTAGTTGTTTTGCTCTTCTTTAGTTTGTGGCTTGTGTACTGTCTGTCATGGCCTCGGTGGCTCAGTTGGATGCGCCGTCCGACTGGAGACCAGGAGGTCTCGGATTCAACCCCCGCCGAGGTCGGCAACATTCTTTCGTGGAGATTGATCATGAAATATTTTCTACGGTCATTCTCTCCCTTCCGCTGATTCAAGAAGGGCAGTTGTCAGTTTCTGGCGAAAGAATGTGCACAATACCGGTTAACCGCTTAGAGGACTAAGCCTGCCTAGTAAACGTGTGGTTAGGTAAACTGACCGCGCTCGACATGACCCCATTGGGTTGACTGGGCCGTAAAACCTCAACACAAACAAACAAACAGTCTGTCATGGTTGATTTGCTCTTCCTCTTGGTGTCTTAAGTAGGCTACGTTCTGTGATTGTCGCTCTTCGTGAACAGCTTCTGTACTATTATCCAGATCTTTTACATACTTATACTAAAACATGAACAAGTCCATTATCACGGGCAGTAATCACGTCACTAATGGCCAATTGTTATGCAAAGACATAAGTGACGCGAATATCCGGACATGAGTAGCGCGAGCTAAAAAGGTGGGTATTTCAGGTGGGTTGTCGACAATCTGGGGCTTTTGTCGTCTAGGAGGGCGTTATTTTAAAAATCGCAAAATGCTATACTACGTGGAATTGAATCCCTTACAACCCAGCACCAACAATTTACGACAAAATATAGCTACGATTCTTGGAATTTGTTTCATTCTGACGACAATCGCTCCGAATTTGGTGCCATTTGGACGATTTACCCATTAAAATTAATGTTTTCAGCCATATCTGCATCTTGCGTAACGACTTGAACTGGACAGACGCCGTCATTTGGGATACGTATTACAATCATAACAATGCAAACCATCAATGTTCCCAACAAAAAACGAAAAATGCTAAAATTATAGGGCAAACTGAGCAGCGCGTGCGGTTATGTGTGACGAGACTAGGATTTGAGTGACTAGAGGTGGCAAAATGAAAAAAAGATGGGATTCCGAGTCGGTGCTTGCTGGAAATATTTGTAAAGGATCTTAGTACAATTCCATCTTTTATTAGATACAAATTTTAAGTTCCAGTATAAAAGTGCCGAATGAATTCTGATCGCATGAAAAGAAAAAAATATATATATTGAGAGTATCTTCATTTCATACATCCCGGAAATTTAGCATACTAATACTACATATAGCTATCAAGAAAGAAAAAAAATGCACAATATAAATATCTGCTTTAAATACGGATGCAACATGTATTTTCTGTCAGTTATATCTCTAATTACGAAAACACACCTATTCATATATATAGAAAATTTCACCTCCCAAAACTGAAAAAGATCAGATTAAAAAACTCTGATGTTTTTTATATTTCTGCTCAAAACATAGATTGTGGGTACTCGTTAGAACCGCCTCGGTGAGGCGGTTCTACCGAGTTACCACAATCTATGTTTTTGAGCAGAAATAAGAAAAATAAAGTATACCCCTGTAAACCCCAGTTTTACTATATAAAAGTGGGGTTTAAGGGGGTCAATATTATATAGGTATGTTTTCGTGATGTAAAACCGTATGTTAACCTTTTGTTTGTGCTTTAACGCGTAAAAAAAATCAACAGACGACATTCTGAACGAGTTTTTTTTTTTTTTTTTTTTTTTGAAATAGCTTTGATAGTTCATGCCTAAGGAGACAATTTACATAAACCAGCAAAGCTTATTTTCTGTAAAATAAAATGCAAATAATATATTGTCATTTTGTCTTTTGTTAAATTTACTCAGAGAGCCATAAAGGTATGTATGCTTACTTCTATTCCATGTACCTTTCTGTTATCAGTCTAAATTTGACAGTATTCTGGTAGAGATTCTGATTTGTGTGTAGTTAGTTTGATTCTTAGCTGAATAATACCTCTAAAATCGAAAAATTGTCAAATAGAAGGGAAGGCAATGATCAGGAATCGATACAATTATCCCAAACCTCCCATCAGAGACATCAAAGGGAAAGAAACACAAACACGAAATAACTAGACCCTAATGGAAACATCACTAGCAGAAAGCCAAACGGACAGTTTCTTTCTCACAAAGTGGCCAAATGGCTATCCAAAAGAAAAAGATGTAAGCGACACACACATTCAAAGACGAACTATAACAAAAATAAACCATGGCATAAGAACCGCCTGGTTGGGGGCATGGGTGCTTAAATCGATTTTACGTGGTCACAATCCTCGCCCTTATTTCTGCCGCGGTTTAGACACATAATTTGTTCAGTCCGCATAAAGTACCAACCAACATTACCCAAAATTAAATTTCAAGTAAGCCTTTACGCTGGAATCATCATAGAATATGAGGCCTAGCCCGCCGGAGTGCAATTAAAGAGGGAAGCAAAGTTATTAACCGTGATTGGGTTAACAACCATGCACGCAGTCTGTCGTATAGCCTAGCTACTAGGCCAATATATAAGTATGTTTGTCACTTTTTGTTTACTTATTATTATTTCTTTTTTTCATTTACATTCTACTTTTTTATTCAAAGTTTAGCTTGTCTATGGGTGAACTTTTCTCCTGTGGTTGTCTCTGAAATATTTAGGAATCCAGACCATATTATCTATAGACTAGCCACAGAGCTCAATAAGCCAAAAATATATATGTATATTTCTAAGCCTTGGGCAAGGCTATCTGTCGTTTAACATTTATGTTGTACCCTATCTTTTTATATCGAAGAATGATTTTTACGAAATTGGGTACTGAAGTCATTGCAAGCATATATTTTTTTCTGAATCTATACACTAAGTCACCATAAAATTCGAGTTCCGATAGGCCTTGTTGCAGAAGAGATTTTAGTCCAACATTGAATTTTGAAACTAAATCGGAATGACGTCTATAAAACTTAGAAAAGGCTTTACGTAGTCTATGATACTGATAACCCTGATTAAGAAGTTTAGCAGTTAGCAATTTATTTCGAGTGTTGAAGTCAATTACGACTAGACACTCTGGCAAATCGAATTAATTGTGAGATATAAACACCGTAGGATGCTGCACGAGGAACATCACCATCCAAGAAAGGAAAATCTACAATCTCAAAATCAAAATCATCGCGTTTATCATAAATTTTGCAGGAAACAAACCCATCTACAATAAATAAAATTTTAATGTAAATCCAAAAATGTAACCTACTAGCTATTCGTTTGCTTGACACTCAACATAGTAGAGCTTATACTGGTCAGTCACCAATTGTCAGGATAAAATGACTGAGTAATAGTACAAACTTCAAGCCAAACATTTGTCACATAACATGAAAGAGAGCATTTGCTGGACTGAAAGATTCTCCCACGCAACAGGTATTGAAAGATAAGGTAAAAATATCAATAGTATATAGAACATACATCTTGTAAAAAGATTTCAAAATATTTACTCGGCAGAGAGTAGCCCACTGTTTAATCAGCTTACGTTGTTCATTCCTTTTCGATCAAGTGGTGTTTTGTATGGACATTTCATGTATTTAAGCTATCAACCATAGATCTAGATAACAGAGGGTATCAGGTACATATTGTAAAGCTTTTACGTTAATTACTAACGTCGAAAGCAGATTTGTAGCCCGCCCTCCCCCCCCCCTCCCCCCACCTTCGCCCACCAGGTAGCAGACGACATTCTAAAATTTACCTTATCATATGATGGCGCTTAAGCAGTGGATAACGTTAAGTCATAAAAATCGTATGGCCACACGTTACATAACACTTTGGTTGGAACAAATAACGTCATGACGACTTCCGTGAAAACTATGCATTTTCTGTTGAACAACTGTCAGCTTTAAAGGCAATAATGTCTAAGCTAAAATGGTTATATGATAAACATAACCTTACACTCGTGGTCATTATGTCCCACCTCCCCCGCTGGGTCTACACTGTTTGCTGAGGCCTGTCTGTCCGAATACGTAGAGTATGTACGGTAATATGATTAAATCGAACTCCCTCGGAAAATTTCCTGGATCCGCACCTGTAGAGGCATTAAATGCCAAGATAAGTACTTACTTTTTAAATATTTTTGAAATAAGCATTTGTTTTACGAGCTGAAACATACATCTATTTCCAATTTCGCTGCTCTCGTCACTCATAAAACATCTCGTCACTCATTACCGCACGTGCTGCTCAGTTTGCCCTATAATTTTAGCATTTTTCCGTTTTTGTTGGTTGCATTGATGGTTTGCATTGTTATGATTGTAATACGTATCCCAAATGACGGATGTCTGTCCAATTCAAGTCGTTACGTAAGATGCAGATATGGCTGGCAACATTAATTTTAATGGGTAAATCGTCCAAAATGGCACCAAACTCGGAGCGATTGTCGCCAGAATGACAACAAGTTCCAGGAACCGTAGCTATATTTTGACGTACATTTTGGTAGTGGGTTGTAGGGAATTCAATTCCGCGCAGTATAGCATTCTCCGATTTTTAAAATAACGCACTCCTAGACGATAAAAGCCCCAGATTGTCGACAACCCACCTGAAATATCCACCTTTAGCTCGCGCTACTCATTTCCGAATATTCGCGTCACTTATTTCTTTGCATAACAATTGGCCATGTGTGACGAAATTACTAGCCGTGAATTTATAACTGGTTAAATTGTCTAAAACTGTTAGATGAGCGGCAAACAGTGTATACTCTGATCAGACGCCGCGCTTTGCTGAATCTAATCTAGGTCTTTTGTTTACTCATACTTAGCGTATAAAAATAAAAGTCAAAAAGGATTGCCTTTGGAAACAAAGAACACACAAAATCACGGCGTTTTTCACGGATGGCGGTTCTCACCTGGTCTAACAAGTTTGCATAGTACACTCCAGTTATTGTACTTCTCTTGGGTAAAAGTCCAACATAATAACGCCTTTTGCGTCCCAAAATACTGTGGCCATAACCTTGCCAGCAGATGATTGCGTCTTGAACTTCTTTCGCCTCGGGGACCCAGGCCCTATCCACTGACGACTCTGAGCTTTATCCTCTGGCTCATAATAATGAACCCAAGTCTCATCTACAGTCACCAGACGCAAAAAAAAAATCATCTTTTGACCTAAACGCTTCAACAAGGCGCTGCATACTGATACTCTGGTTGTCATTTGCTCATCGCTAAGGGATTTGGGGACCAAACGGGCTGTTAGCTTGCGCATTATCTAAACGATCATTTAAGATTGTTGAAACGCTACCATGTGAAATTCCTAATGCCTGCGCTATTTCTTCCACCTGAATTCGCCTATCAGAGTATAACAGATCCCGAACTTTCTTACACATTTCTTCGTCGGTGGCATCCAGTGGGCGTCCAGACCTGGCTTCATCTTCTAAAGACGTTCTACCGCGTTTGAATTCCCCTACCAAGAATTTAACCTGAGCATAAGATGGTGCAGAAGACCCATAAACATCGGCTAACTCGCCGTGTATTTCCTGCCTGTTTTACCTTTTAAATACAAGTACCGAATTACAGCACGGTACTCAACTTTGGATGAAAAGCATGCCTTTGCATCACTAGCCATGTTTGACATTCAATATCTTATTAAAGAATGACTCGATACGCGTGCAATTTTGTACCAATGTATAAAACAGATATTGAAACAAAGCATGAAAATCGTGACCATCTCGGTCCATCGGAAATGGGATAGGCTGGTTACTTATTGACTCACCCTCGTAATATCTTGATTGTTCCGTACTAAAGTAGTACCACCCTTGATCACTCATATGGAACTTAACTGTTTCTTAACCCATTTTAGTCCGGAGACCCCCATAATGTAATTGGCAAACAGTGCAGACTCAGATAAAACGTCACAGAGTCAGGGCCCCCACTGTTTGCAAATAGTTTAACTACTATTTTCAAGGAACATCTAAATCGCATGGACTGACATACCTAAAATTGAAATTCGACTACCAATATAGAGTGTGGGGTAGTCTAGTCAGTCTAAAATGGATTAACGATCTTACCTGTTGACAAAAAGCCAAAGAATTTGCGTGTGTACATGTGCAGACGTTTGCTGTATCCCAGTCAGCATTCTACGTAAATCTATATCGGGCCATGACGGCCCGATGTAGATTTACGTAGAATGCTAGCTGGGATATGTCTTGAAAAGTAAAGCGATTAACCCTTTATTCAAATACAATGTGGCACACACCAACGTCAAGCCCTGATCAGTGATTAGGAGCACACTACAGAATAAAAATGATATCTAAAATGATTCAATAATTAACAATGCGTTTGTTCAAAACAGGTTTTGCATATTTTATGCGGGTTTTCCTGTTTGCACGCTAATTTTAAGGGAATTGTCACAGTAAAAGTGAAATAGTGTAAGAAAATTTCATTCCAAATTACTTAGACTGGCGACCAAGCGTTTCACTATTCAAAGTTCATTTAAGGACTTCAAACCTTTTATCAACTGGTACATGTACATATAAGAGTATCATGGGACCAAACATATTTCAAGGAATTAACCATTACTACTCTCTGGGCTAATTCAGCAGACGACACATTCATTTTTTTTTTTTTTTTTTTTTTTTTATTTTTTTTTTTAATTTTCATAGAAAACAGGATTTGACGTATCATAAAAATTGTCCCCATTAAAGTCAATTTGCATCAAATGTCAAAAAATGTTTTCTTGAAAAACAAAACAACAAAAAAAAAACAAAAACAAAAAAACTTCAATATGTCGTCTGCTGAAAATTTTACCCAGAGTGCTAAGCGTTAAACTGTCTATAATACAGATGGCTCTATCCTTTAAACGGTCTATGATACAGATGGCTCTATCCTATCCATCACGAAAACACGCCTGTATAATTTTAACCCCCTTAAACCCCATTCTTATATCATAAAACTGGGGTTTACAGGGGTATACATTATTTTTCTTATTTCTGCTCAAAATGTAGATTGTGGGTACTCGTGAGAATCGCCTCGTCGAGGCGGTTTTCACGAGTACCCACAATCTATGTTTTGAGCAGAAATATGAAAAATATCGGATTTTTTTTATCTGAATTTTTTTTTTATTTTTTTGGTGGTAAAATTTTCAGTATATTTGAATAGGCGTGTTTTCGTAATGACTAACACTTAGCATGCTGTGTAAAAATTTCAGCACACGACATTTTGAAATATTTTTCTAATTTTTCCTAGAAAACAGGACCTGACACTTCATGCAAATTTTCTCCTTAGGAGGTGTCATAGGATCTGACACTTCATGTTACAATTTGCATGAAGTGTCAGTTCCTATTAAAATATCACCAATTTGTCGTCTGCTGAATCTGCCCAAAACGCGGTAAATGTTCAGGCGAGAAGAGGTGGTTCTAACTGGCCTGCGTATAGGTCATACTAGACATACATCAACTCATTCTTATCAACTCAAACGGGAATATCAACCAATTTGTGTAAGCTGTAATGAGCCATTAACCATCACGAAAACATGCCTTTGAACCCCACTTTTATGCAGTAAAACTGGGGTTTACAGGGGTATACATTATTTTTCTTATTTCTGCTCAAAAACATAGATTGTGGGTACTCGTTAGAACCGCCTCGCAACATAGATTGTGGGTTCTAACGAGTACCCACAATCTATGTTTTTGAGCAGAAATATGAAAAATATCAGAGTTTTTTATCTGAAAATTTTCCGTTTTGGGAGGTGAAATTTTCTATATATTTCATTAGGCGTGTTTTCGTAATGAGAGAAACACTTTCTGATCATCTGCATCGAATTTTGTCATATACGACGTCAAATTTTTCCAGACGAATGATTCTAGATACTTATATTAAGCTATATCTCCTGTAATATCCTAACTTTTTTTTTAAAACGCATAAACTGTTCATAAGAAACATAAGTGCTTTATATTTACACCCATAACTGACACAATGTCGTTATCTCACTACTTAACTTATTGAGTCTAACCGGCATCGATGGCTCAGTTGGACGCGCGTCCGACTGGTGATCACACGTTTGCGGTTTCGATCCCCGCCAGGCCGGCAACAATCATAGAGATTGATCATTAAATATTTTCTATGGTCATTCCCTCCCTTCCGCTGATTCAAGAAGGGTAGTTGTCAGTTTCTGGCGAAAGAATGTGCATAATAACAGGTTAGCCGCTTAGAGGAGTAAGCCTGCCCAGTAAAAGTGTGGTCAGATACAATGTACTTGTAAACTGACCGCGCTCGACATGACCCCTTTCGGTTAACTGGGCCGTAAAACCTCAACACTAACAAACCAAGTGAGTCTAATCAGAATCTTCACTGAGCGCAGTTTGACAGCCAATAATGCAGAGTTTCTTTATTCGGACAACTCAGTCCGTTGGGCGCACGTGGCAGACGCTACCATCACAAAAACATACCTAATTTTGACCTCCTTGAACCCCACTTTTATAAAGTAAAACTGGGGTTTAAAGGGGTATACATTATTTTTCTTATTACTGCTCAAAAACAGAGATTGTGGGTACTCGTTAGAACCGCCTCGGCGAGGCGGTTCTAACAAGTGCCCACAATCCATGTTTTGAGCAGAAATATGAAAAATATCAGAAGTTTTATCTGAAAACTTTTAGTTTTTGGGGGTGAAATTTTCGGCGTGTTTTTGTAACGGTTTCACGTTGCGTCTCATTTTGTTTTCTAATTCTTTGGGATTTATATTTTGATCCATATCTGACATACCGGTATTATTGTTATATCTGTCTCAATACAAAACCCAATTATTATACCGTTTTGATACCAAAGTGCCCCCTGAAGGTAGTCTCGTCGTTAAACCGGAATTCATAATTATTACCACACCAGCCCATGTATCCGCGCGGTATGATCTGAGCTTTCTCTGTTCGTTGACATATTATACAGTAATCAATGACTCTGTTAGCGGGCAACGAAGGTCCTGATCAGACAGCGGGCGGTTGCTCAGTTTGTCTAGATGATGCAGAACTATGGATGCTGATTATGTACTTTAGTGGGTGCATATGTACTAAAATAAAATGAACCTTTTTATGGTTTGTTAGTCGATTTAAACGACTGACAAACCATAAAAGATTTAAAAGATTCATTTTATATTAGCAATACATACATACATACATACATACATACATATATATATATATATATATATATATATATATATATATATATATATATATATATATATATATATATATATATATATATATATATATATATATATATATTATTTCATTTAATCTTAAAGCGCTTATCACAACTGCAGCAGACAATTTTACGAAAGAAAAAAGTACTTCAGAGAAAGAAAGGTTTTGCAGACGATTCTCGCGAAATGCCATGAGTATTTTACTTTGAAAACGAAATAAATTAGAAGATCATCTGCCACAATATTGCTTACTGCTCAAAATGTTAAAGTACTTCCCTTTTTCTGCTATATTTACATTACCAAAACACGCCTATTCAAATATACTGAAAAGTCTACCATCAAAAACTGGAAATTTTCAGATAAAAATTCTTATATTTTTCTAACTTCTGCTCAAAACATAGATTGTGGGCACTCGTTAGAACAGCCTCGGTGAGGCGGTTCTAACGAGTACCCACTATCTATGTTTTGAGCAGAAATAAGAAGAATAATGTCTACCCCTGTAAACCCCAGTTTTACTATAAAAATGAGGTTTAAGGGGAACAAAATTATATAGGCATGTTTCGTGATGTATGAATAAATGAAATATGTATGTAATGTTTTAGTAAATAATGAAGTCGCCGTTTTTGAAGTGAAAATATCTGTATGGGCATGTGTGTTTATTTACAAGTAAACGTTAACTGTATAGGATAATAAAGAAAACAATACATAGAAGACGAAAAGGAGAGATCAAATAAAATAGTTCTTGAAATGAAATATTACATTACGAAAACACGCCAATTCAAATACATGTATATAGAAAATTTCACCACCAAAAACTGAAGGTTTTCAGATAAAAATTCTGATATTTTTTTTCATATTTCTGCTCAGACATAGATTGTGGGTACTTGTTAGAACCCCCTCGCTAAGACGGTTCTAACGAGTACCCACAATGTATGTTTTTGAGCAGAAATAAGAAAAAATAATGTATACCCCTGTAAACCACAGTTGTACTATATAAATGTGGGGTTTAAAGGGGTCAAAATTATATAGGTATGTTTTCGTGATGCAAACTACTGCATATTCAAGACCACAAACTTACCCGAGTGCCCTGTCCTCACATAGGAAAATAATTCCAGTGACAGAGCTGTATATTCGAATAATCCTTTTAAAAACACAGATTTTAACTTTAAAGCACTTAAGTTAAAAGCCTTTAAATCACCGATACTTCTAATCAGAAAATGAATGCAACTTCCTTTAACAGGATAACGTATAATCTTGCACGATAATAACCACTTCAGCTCGTCAATAATTAATTCAGAGCAAAAATCATTTATCCTTTCAAAGTATCTTCCAATTAATAAATGTTTGTCTTTAAGAGACCATACGTCTTGTGAAACTCTTGCTGTACAAATTGTCATGGAAACATAGCGACGCTATTGATCGACAGAATCTCTGTGAATGATGATCCTTATAAAGAATAAAAGGCTATCAATATCAAAGATGAGCAAAGGCGGCCTTATTGCAAATATGACCAGAGAAGATCGAAATCAGGCTAAAGTTGCAATCACAACATGATCAGACTCCGCGCTGTTCTTAAATTATTGTGCAGTACGCTATAATTTTGCAAGCGCGATCGGACTGGGCGGACATGCAAGCTGACTGGGATTTCTGAATATGGCAGAAACGCCCTTTGTTCTTGGAGTTGTCTAGATACGCCATTATAGATAGTTAGTAATGGCTGCATGAATTAGATAGGCGTTCTTGAAACTATTCAATATTGACTTTTCATTTAGCAATCCAAGCAACCGCCATAATTGCTCTTTTAACCGCGCCAAGCTATAAGGTATTGACCCGAACGTCAGAAAAGGATCTTCGGACATGTGCGCCCAGCGGAGATTCAGGTCAACCTGCGCATTCGCACAGTCTGATCAAAATCTTCACTGGGCGCATTTTGGGTAGCCAAGGATGCAAACTTTCTTCATGCGGACGACAGACACTGATCAGACTGCGCGGATGCAAATGTCTACGTTAGATGCATATATCGGAAGGTACGCTTTCCTTTTGCAGCTCAGTTGCATTGGACGCGTCAAGTGGAAACAATTCATTACGCTAACAAGTCCATTATGTGTCGCCTCTTCACCCCATGTTCACTCAGGGACATACACGGGTAATCATTTTAGGCGGCTTTTCTGAATACGACAATTTTAAACTAGCTTTTCTTTTTAATTTGTCTGTATTATACAGCAACATTTTTAGTGAATCAGTGTGCTTCATAAACAAGCCTTTCTCATTTCCCATATTATATTTTAAAAATGGTATGGCTTACAAATGTCTAGATATATTTTCAGATTTCTTTGCAAAAACTGTAGGTACTAATTAGACACCACAACGTGTTGGTGTTGTGCAATATCTTTGGTTTAACCTATTTATGCCCAGTGTTCCAGAAAAGGAACATTGGCAAACAGTGTAGGCCCAGATCAGACGCCGCATTGTGCGGCGTCTGATCAGGTTCTACACTATTTGCACTAAATGCAGGAATTTCTATAAACATGGTAATAATAATCAAAGTACTGAAAGTACAGAGGGGCGGGGCATGTAGCTCACAATTCGTTTTTCTTTACAGTGCTTTTACTAAGGAGCCAAATTTTGAGGCTTGCTTTCTTACCAAAGAGCCTCCAGAAGGATGGTATTTGCTGCCGACAGGCACGTACTTTTAGTTCTAGTGATCACTGCTGAATTCCTGACAGAGTTTTTTTTTTCCCCGCAAAGTATCTATTTTTACTCTGCAAAGTATCTATTTTTACTGAGGGAATAAAACCACATGGAGGATGAAGGGACTTTGCCACAAAGTAGCTAGTCTCCCTTTTTTTTAGCTGGGGATATATTACTTTTGTTTTTACCTCCTTGTAAATGAATTCATCTCTTTCGACTAATTTGACTGATGGTTTCAATCATCCATCGCAGGAAATTACACAACTTGTTTTACCATGAAATAGTCATCGCCACATTTTGGATACCGTATTTCCTTGTCCTGCTGAACCCGGATATACATGTACCCTGCCTTTGCAAACAGTGTAGATCCAGATCAGCTGGCTTCTGAAGAAGCAAACTGATCTGGATCTGCACTGTTTGTCATTAAGTTTGTCAATTTGTATCACTGAACAACTTGGATCAAGCAATCCGATCGGCTGAAAATTAGAAGTGGGCGTGGTATCTTAATTTATTCAGCAGGTTTTAAGCTGTCGTCTCGTTGATGTTGCAAAAAAAAAAAAAAAAAAAAAAAAAAAAAAAAAAAAAAAAAAATAGCTTTCCAGTCAAGAACGCACCACACTTCGGCAATGTTGGGTAATAAACAGTCGCTGATCCATTTAAATTTACTGAGTGTCAGAGTTATTTTATTCTCTGTAAGTTTTACAAAAAATTCCTGAAGATAAAGCAAACAGTGATGACCCTGATCAGACGCCGCAGATCTGGGTTTATACTATTTGCCAATGTCCCAAAAATGCCTAATTTGGACTAATATATTTTGAATTTAATTTGTGTCAAACTTGTTTTGTATATTTACATAAATTCTTGTACATTAAGCAAACAGTACTGACCCTGATCAAACTCGGCGTTCTGCGGCGTCTGATATGGGTCTAAACCGTTTGCAAATATCGGTAAAATGCCTTTGGGCGGAACTTTTGTAAACTTAAGGGGTACCTGTTTTGTTTTGTTTGATTTAAGTTTGCAAAAAAAAGAAAAAAAAAAAAGAAAAAGAAAGAAAAAAGAAATCATTTACTGTAAATGAACAGTGACGCCGCGGTCTGTGGCGTTTGATAAGGGTCTACACGGTTTGCCAAAGTCCCTAGAATGCCTTTGAACAGGTACATGCACATTAGACAGATTTGTTTGAAAGTTAAGGAACGCTCGTATGTCAAGGTTGTTTTATTTGTTGTAAATTTACTAAACTTCCTGTACATGGCAAAAAGTATTGACCCTGAACAAACGCCGTGTTCTGCGGCTCTCGGATCTGGTTCTGCACTGCTGAGATGGGGTGCCCTGGATTGTTCCTTTCCTTCTGGACTGTTCCTTCGGAGGACACCATCAGTTGATGTTGGTTTTCTAAAAAGTTCAATTAACGCTTACTATGCTGAATAAATTAAGATGCTACGCCCACTATCAGATTATTTGATTCAGGTTGTTGTTACAAATTCACATACTTAATGCGCAGCTGTATAGATGCCAACTGATCTGGATCTACACTGTTTGCAAAGGCATCGTATATCCGGGTTCAGCAGGACCAAGGTTAACACAATCTTGACCGTTCTATGTGCGAACATCGAGAACCTTGACCATCTTATGCGAACCACGATGTCTCTATTTTCTTCAGTGTGAAATACTTTCATCATCACGAAAACATACCTATATAATTTTGACCCACTTAAACCCCACTTTTATATAGTGAAACTGGGGTTAACAGGGGTATACATTATTTTTCTTATTTCTGCTCAAAAACATAGATTGTGGGTACTCGTTAGAACCGCATCAGTGAGGCGGTTCTAACGAGTACCCTATCTCTATGTTTTGAGTAGAAATATATAAGAAAATATCAGAATTTTTATCTGAAAACTTTCAATATATTTGAATAGGCGTGTTTTCGTAATGTTGTCAAATAACAGTACCCAGATGCACTTATAGGCAATGGTAATTATTCCGTAATTTTACAGTAGTCTGATATATCAAACTGTTGCATTGGAGCCCTATCATGTTGTCTTGTATTTGCTGTTTTTCATTTTTTTTTTTTTTTTTTTTTTTTTTTTTTTTTGGCTTAGATGAGCACGAAATGCAAGATGAGCTATTATGATCGGTCAAGGTCCGTCGTGTGTCGTGCAGCGTCAACAATTTACTTTAAAAGCCTACTCCTCCTTCACCCCTGGGCCAATTGATTCGAAACTGGGTAGGAAGTATTAGGGTGACTTGTAGATAAAAACTAAATATTTTCCGACCAGAAATCCAAGTTGAACGCCATAGCTGTCATCTTGAAAATCTGTTTTGCGCTTCTTCTTTTGAACCAAAAGGCCAATTGACTCGAAACTTGGTAGGAAGCATCGGAGTGGCTTGTATATCAAAAATAGCTAAAATCGTTTCGACCGGAAATCCAAGATGGCCGCCATGGTCGCTATCTTGAAAATCTAATTTGTGCTTCTTCTGAACAGAAAGGCCAGTTGACTTGAAACTTGTTAGGAAATACCGGGACAACCTAGATAAAAATAGCTCAAATTCTTCCAAATGGAAATCCAAGACGGCCATGACCGCCATCTTGATTTTTTTTGCGCTTCTTCTCCTGAACCGAAAGGCTATTTAACTCAAACCTTGGTAGGAAGTTTTGGGACAACTTGTACATCAAAAAGAGTTAAAATCGTTTCGATCGGAAATCCAAGACGGCCGCCACAGACGCAATCTTGAAAATCTATTTTGGACTTCTTCTCCTGAACGGAAAGGCAATTTGACTCGAAACTTGATAGGAAGTGTTGGGGTGACGTAGAAATAGCTAAAATCATTTTGATCAGATATCCAAGACGGTCGCCCTAGCAGCTTTGTTGAAAATCTATTTTGAACTTTTCTCCTGAATAAAAAAAGCCAGTTGACTCGAAACTTCATTGGAAGTATCTAAGTGACTTGTAGATCAAAAGTAGCTCAAATCATTTGATTGGAAATCCAAGATGGCCGCCTTGGTCGCCATCTTGAAAATCTATACTCGTATTGAACTACGTCTCTTGAACCGTAAGGCCAACTGACTCGAGACTTGTCTGGTAATCAGGTGAGCGATACAGGGCCATCTTGTGTTTTTTTTTTTTTTTTTGTTTTTTTTTTTTTGTTTTTTTTAGAACAAAGGGTCTGACATTCGCATAAAATGACAAGCCTTGTCTTCTGGATAAATATTGATAAAATGCTTAAACGGTATTGCAAATTACCATGGTATGTTTGGAGACACATTCAGAGGAGGAGGTAAGTCATATTAAAATTGTTTTGCCTTCCTTCTAAAACTATGTCTATTCTAAAAAGAAAGAACTTGCTGTTCTTGGGGGCAAATGTTTTCCTTTTAGACTAGACTCCATTTTTTTATTTAGAACGGACTTTGTGTGCCAGAAAGCAAACAGTAGTCATCTTCCTTGTAATAATACACGCATAATCGGCGATTTAAAATGGAACTAAAACGACATTTATATCGTAAACGAAACTATCTATCAAGACATCCGGGCGTAATACATTACGTGTCAGTCTAAGATGCATTTCCTAAAACCATTCCGCTAACTAATCGCAGATATCTATTGACGTGTCAATTCGGTATCTAACTAGAATTGAGCCGGCAAATGAAAAAAGGGACCTAATGGTTTTCCGAATCGTGATTCTTCAAATGCGCACGAGCTGTCTCCTATTTGGGTTACAAACATGCGTGTTTTGCCTGAAGCTTCCTCAAGGTCCCTTATATATGTATGCGAACAGCAAAGGCTCTGGCAAGACTGCGCTTTTGCGCAGGCTTGCCTGATCCTTTGTTGGTCGCCTGTGTGATACGTACCACTTTCTCATGTACTGGCTGATTTATTTGTGTAGGATTCCTCCGGGAGAAAAACGGTCAACTTGTATGATAGTTTCAACCATCTGAAACTGATGAAGAACTGTCAGGAGAGTTCTGCTAGGGCAAAACGAATTTCCTATCAAACAATCAAATACAGAACTAATTTCTGTTGAGATTGCCAACAGTAAAATGTCTCTCGCAAGAATATTTGTATAGGATAACGAGAATTAGCCTCTTCACGACAAGTGATGTCGAATAAAGTGCAGGGCAATGAAAAAACACAGTACAGTCTTTAGTTGCTCGAACCTCTTTGGGACCATTGAAATTTGTTCTAGACATGGGTAGTTGTTGATAAAAGCGCCAGGTCAGGAGGCGTCTTCTCGATCTTATATAAAATAATGATATGTTGAGTGTACTCATTAGAATCGCCTCAATGAGGCGATTCTAATGAGTACACACCATACATTTTCATGATAAAATAAGCAAATTTACCTTGAATATCGCTAAATATGTGTTTTTCTGAGCTATCGGAAGAATGTCCAAGGGATTCAAAATCTAGTTCGAATCAGTCACGGTAAACCAGTAATCGGTGTTCGAGTCATTAAAGTTTTATTGTAACTAGATTTATTTGTGCAGGGTTCCTTTGGGAGAAAATCTGTAAACTGTTATGATAGTTATGAAGTCATCTGAAACCAATGGAGAACTGTCAGGAGAGTTCTGCTAGGGCTGCTAGGGCTAAAAGAATTTCCTGTCAAACAATGACTCTCGCTAGGATATCTGTTTAGGGTATCCAGAACCTGACATCCCAACTAGCATTGTACTTAAATCTATATCGGACCGTTATCGGCCCGACAGGACTCCTGTCGGGCCGATAACGATCTGATATAGATTTAAGCACACAATGCTGGCTGGCTGACATGTCACCGGTGAAAAGTAATGTCAATTGGAGAGCAGAAAAAAAACGATAAATACAGTAGTTAACGTGCCTACCCAAAGTATTCGGACTGACAGGCTTCCAGAACCAGTGTACATCCAGATCAAATGCCGCAGAACATGTGTACACTTTATACGCAGTTATCTGATATAGCGATAGGTAGAAAATGATAAACATGTTAGGTCGACCTAATTACCGTACTGTGCGCTTAGGTTTTTCAAAAAGCACTGGAAAACTTGTAGTAAAATATCCACCTAATAAGGGCACACTTTAAAGAAAGATCAACAGAGGACTTCATGAGGAGCGTATTTAATGATGCTTATGCGATACAATTTTCTGTTTTCTTTATAGAAGCGTATGTTGTGGGTACTCGTTTGAATTGACTAATTCAAATGAGTACCCACAACATATGTTTTTTTTTTTACAAAAAAGAACACTGGTTGTAATCTTTCAGATTACTAAATTGCTTGACTGTGCGCGTATAGGAGCATGTGCGGTAATTAGGTCGAATACAGTATTTATGGTAAATACGGTATTTATAGCACCTGTGATTGGATAATAAAGTGATCTAATCTCTTTTTTTTTTATTCCGCCTTTCGCTGATTCAAAAAGAGCAGTTGTCAATTTCTGACGAAAGAATATGCATAAGTACTGGTTAACCGCTTAGAAAGCTAAGCCTGCCTAGGAAAAGTGTGGTTAGGTAAACTTACTGGCTCGATATGACGTTAACAGTGTTGACTGGGCCGTTATACTCCAACCCAACTAAATGATCTAAACTTTTATAGTGTTTAAGGGGAACTGATACATGTGCACTTTCAAAGGAGACAACTCTGTTAAATTGTGTTGTCACTATTCTGAAGAGGAGTCACCTCTAAAAGAAAAGAATTGGCTCCCCTTGGTAATAAAAATCCTAATTTTGAGGAGAGATATGAACAGAAATAGTGTCAAAATTTACCTAATCATGATAACACAGTCACCGAGGTTATAAAACGTTTTTCGTGCCCAACTCAGCTGAGCATGAAATCTGTCCTCCTAATAAATCTCAAATCTTACTGGCAATTGCAAGTTCTTTCTCGCTAAAAATAGCTGAGAATGAAAATTTCTCTGCAAATGAATATGTCGTTAGCATTTTCATATTTATTAGCAGAGAAAATTTCCTGCTCAGATGAGCTGAGTTCTGGGCCTGGTTTCTGCTCTGTATTATAGTGAATATGGGGATCCAGTTTACAGACTTGTTAACGTAATAAGTATCAGAGACTGAAGTATCGAAAGTTTTCTCTATTCATATTGACAGATTTCAAACTCGGTTATAACAGAATGTATTTTGTCTGTCTAGACGTTACAAAGCAAAAGGTAGAATCAGGAAAATTAAAACTCTGAATGCTACTTCTAAAACTGCACATCCAGCGATCGAAAGTGGATAACTGCCATCTGTACCATAAACGGAATTATATGTCAAGAGATCCGGACTAACGTTTTACGTCTCAATCTCAGATGCATTTTCCTGAATAGTTCTATTAACCGATCGCCAATTAGATCAAAGCACTGAGAGTGCTGATGGGGGCGGTTGCCTGAAAATCTGTAGGCCAATAGAACTGACAGGAATATACTTTTGATTAAACACACACACACACACACACACACAAACACACACACACACACACACACACACACAGATACGTCCTTTTCGGTACCCGATAGCCCTTTTTCAGTTTTTTTTTTTTTTCGGGTTACACTTTTAACCCAACGCTGTAGATTTGACACGTTTTATTGGAGTATCATATTCGTCCCCCGATTTTGTACTCAATATGATAAAATTCTTATTTCTTCAAATATTAAAAGTTTTCTTTGGTTTTGTTTATTTATATATGCGCAACATATGTTCCAGTGTGATATATTGAAACACGTTCCTGACGAGTTACCAAAACATGTTTTTATATGGAGAGAGAAAAAAAATGTTTATCAGCATACCCCTTTTATCTAGAGCTATGATTTCTGCATGGTTCCTTTTGGAGGGGAACTGTTAAATGCCATGATAGTTTCAGCCATCTGAAGACGATTGCTTTATAAGGAGTAAATGTCAGGAGAGTTCTACTAAGGAAAACGTATATCATATCAAACAATACTCTGTCTTGATACTCGTTCAACGTATACAATCTATTGTAGCTTAAAATATTCTAATGAGTTTGAGGTTAAAGAAGCAAATACACCAAATTACAACTGGTTGCTGATTCTTATCAAATCTTTGAACTGCATAAATGTCTAAGTGTTCTCAATAATTAAAGAATTCTCATTTTTTCAGTAGTGAAGATTCAGTGATTTAAATATCTCTAGATAAGACGATATCGAAAAAGATATTTAACATATTTCTTCATGAAAATATACGTTGTGGAAACTCATTAGAAGCGCCTCTGGGAGGCGCTTCTAATGAGTACCACAACATATGTTTTTATGGATAAATCGGAAAATCAATATTCTTTAGTTAAAAAAGTGTATTATCTACAGCTATTGAGCCCAAAAGCCAAGACGTATACATGTCACATAGCTGTGTTAACGTTATATAATTTATGCGAAGCTGAGGTGATCATCACTTTCGAGGGTTGACAAATCCTGATTTTAACCTCAATAAAATGCATCTATTGTTTTGTTATATGACCGTTTTTAGCTGCCTGGCAGCAGTAACAAAAGTGATGTAGACCGGTCCTTGAGATTAGCCAGGCTATTTGTTATATGACTATTTCAGCTGTCTAGCAGCGATAATAAAAGTGGTGTTGACCGGCCCTTGACCTTAGCGAGGCTATTTTCTACAAACAGCAGCTAATTCTAGAAAACATCAGGATTTGTAAAAACCTGTTATAGTCTGTTGCAGTCATATAACACATTTGTTTATCGCAAATATAGGCAAGGTGTCCTCGCGGACGTCTGGTTTGTTGCACAAACAGAAGGGTAACTGATAAATAGATATCGACTGCAAGCAGATTTCTATGAATATTTTAGAACTGGTGCAAATTAGGACGAGACAGTGTAAAGTATAACAACCGTCAGGAGCATACTTTTTAACCGTATTGGCGTCGTTTGTACGTTTTTTTTTGTTTTTTTTTTTTTTCAACGCCGAAATTGTTCAGATTTTATGGTACGATCATACAATATTAAGCGACTATGTTTGAGTCGTGACCAGGTTTCTCCTAGAGAGAGAGAGAGAGAGAGAGAGAGAGAGAGAGAGAGAGAGAGAGAGAATGTGTGCACTCATTAGCGTCGCCTCATCGAGGCGATCCCATCACGAAAACATGCCTATAAAATTTTGACCCCCTTAAACCCCACTTTTATATAGTAAAACTGGGGTTTACAGGGGTATACATCATTTTACTTATTTCTGCTCAAAAAATAGATTGTGGGTATTCGTTAGAACCGCCTCTGCGAGGCGGTTCTAACGAGTTTCCACAATCTATGTTTTGAGCAGAAATATGAAAAAAGATCAGAATTTTTTTCTGAAAACGTTCAGTGTTTGGAGGTGAAATTTTCTATATATTTGAATAGGCGTGTTTTCGTAATGCTAATGAGTACACTTAACATACCATTATTTAACAGACGATTGAATAGACATTTCTTCCTAAATTGTCCCCGTTTGCCTCTTGACCCCCTTTCAGTTTTCTCACTCTGTAACATTTGATGGCCAGGTCTGGACCGCGTCCGATAGCATGAAAGGGTATGAGAATAAGTCTTTAAGAGGTTCAAGACGAATCTTAATTAAGCGGGGGCAGGGGATGTGTCAGTGGCGGCGGGATATCTTAATCTCGGAATCGTAGGTTCAGGCCCCTAGTTGGGTGCCATTAAACTAAGGAGACAAAAGTGTGCCCGATGTAGGACTCGAACCCTTGACTCCCTGCTCCCAAGTCAGGTGCTCTACCGACTGAGCTAACCAGGCAGACAGTTCTGCCAATCACAGCGTCAGTTCAAGAGGGTTAAAGCTAGTCATTCGCATTAATCAAAACTGTAGCAGAAGACAGACTCTATTTCCAATGGAATAAGCCTTGTCAGAGAAAACAGAGCTTGGCATTTCATGTAAATCGTCTGCCACGCAGACGATTCACATGAAATGTCAAACTCAATTTTCTCAGAAATGTCGACTTTATTTTCTGAGGAAACTATTTTCTCAGAAAAGTAAAATATGGTTTAGAATGTTGTCTGTTGTTGTTGAGAATGGCGCATTAAGTGTTAAACGATTCGGAAAAATTATCAAGGCAGTGATGAAATTTAGCAGTGCAGCGATAAAGCTACTTTTGACCTGTTTGGTACATCATGGGAAAGACAACAAATCGGAGTACAAGATTTAGAGACAGAAAATGATTTGTAATCTGTTGGCAGCGGAAAGCATCGCGCCAAAATGGATATATGACGGTCACAGAAATGACAGGTAATCCGACACATCGATCAAGCAAAGCTTAATGCGTCTGAACATGTGGGAAAGCACAGATATCAAATATTTGAACAATTCTGGACAATACCAATTGTGGATCGGGAAACGGAACTTGATATGGTTAGAGCACCATAGAATATACATGAACCTAAATTAGGCGAAATAATCTCGTTTTCGGAAACAAAGATCCCAAAGTGCAGACTGAGACACTGTATCCCATATTATATAGCCACTTAGCTCATAGAAAATTCTTGGGATTGTAGTTCATTAGGTTAACAAGTCTGTGTAATTTGCACCCACATAATATATACTAAAACTGGGATTTGCAGGGATCGACAGTAATAGTCTTAGTCCAGTCTTTTCAATGTGCTTTTTAGTTCTAACATCTTTTTCGTAAAAAAAAAAAAAAAAAAAAAAAAAAAAAAAAAAAAAAAACATCTTTTTCGTGAAAAAAAAAACAAACAGAAATGCAAAAAAAAAAAAAACAAAAAAAAAAAAAAAAACAAAAAAAAAAAAAAAACAAAAAAAAAAAAAAAAAAAAAAAAAAAAAAAACATAGGTACTCATAAGAACTGCTTCTGCAAGGTGCTCCAAATAAGTACCACAATCTATTTTAGTGGTGAAATAAGAAACAACTATTAAACTGATACGGCTGAAAAACGGTTGACATACTGCTATGGCTCAAAAAAGTACGTTTTACATAGATATGTTAACACATAGGCCTAGCTCTCATTACGCACATTACCATCACGAGAACATGCCTATATAATGCTGACCCCCTTGAACCCCACTTTTATATAGTAAGACTGGTGTTACAGGGGTATACATTAATTTCTTATTTCTGCTCAAAAACATAGATTGTGGGTACTCGTTAGAACCGCCTCGTCGGGCGGTTCTAACGAGTACCTACAATCTATGTTTTGAGCAGAAATATGAAAATATCAGATTTTTTTCTGATTTTTTTTTTTTTTTTTTTTTTTTTTTTTGGTGATAAAATTTTCAATATATTTGAACAGGCTTGTTTTCGTTATGGCATGTGCGAAACATGCGTAAGAAAACTATTTACATTACATATTGACATTAACATATCTTTTTTCTTTACCATAGAGACTACTCTTAAAAGAAAGAATTTGCTCCCAGAGGGACAAACTCTTTCATTTAAGAGTAGCCCTTATTTTGGAAGCAATTCTAAGCATCTTTTGCACGCCTACCGAACGAAAGAATGCGTAACCGTCGATTAAGAACATGAAACAATTAGAAATACATCAGGTTAGGAATTCAATGACTCAAAAAAGTATACAAACTTTGCATTTTCTGTATTTCATGAGCGATATAAACGCTTTGAGGAAAATATTTAAAAAAAAAATGGAGAATAACATTCAACATCCCATTAATTTCGGCGTGAATTACATTCAATAGCCCATTGATTTCGGCGTCTGTGGAGTAAATCTCAGGACACCTACTTCATATTTGCTGAATTATTTTTTGCATACTGAAGGTGTACCGAAAACCATAGAAAACACGTGAAATTAGTGGTGTTTATTGTCCTTTATTATACCCCCGGCATACGAAGTATGCAATGGGGGTATATAGTTTTGTTGTTCTGGCTATTTGTGTATGAGTAAACATTTATTTTGTGTCAAAGATTTCTCAAGAACTACTGTATCTGGAATCTTGAAATATTGCACATATGAGACCAGGACCTTAGAGTTATTTCCCTTTGTTGTTCTCAAGAACTACTGTACCTAGATTTCTCAAGAACTACTGTACCTAGAAACTTAAATTTAGTACACATGACAAGTATGACTAGTTGTATTGTGGAAAAGAAAATAGGAGCCATGGGACCAGGTTCCTTAGAGTTATTTCCCTTTGTTGTTCTGGCTATTTGTGTGTGAGTTAACATTTATTTTGTGTCAAAGATTTCTCAAGAACTACTACACTTAAAAACTTGAAATTAAGTACACATGACAAGTATGACTAGTTGCATTGTGGGAAAGGAATTAGGAGCCATGGGACCAAGTCCCTCAGAGTTATTTCCCTGTGTTGTTCTGGCTGTTTAATTATGTATTTTTGTTTATAAATTCTATACCTATTTCCAGATTTTGTTTGAATTTATTTTACACTTTTATATAAAAATGATTCAGCCTTTTTTCCCGACAAGGCGTCACCAAACGCCAAAACATTGAAACCATGTTATCACTGATGGCCATGGCCGGGGGTATTAGTGAGCATATGCTCACTTCATGGTCTAGTTAAATTTTGCGCTTTGCTTGCACTTCAGCATATCATCACGCACACATGATAAACACATACAGTAATGTGTTATGGATATTTTGGTTGTCAATGCAGGAATGTCGAGAAATCGCATCGGAAAGTGTCAAAAGGGGGTTACGCATTTGAGCTGTAAGCTTTGTTATTATTATTTATATAGATCTAATGCGTAACCACCCATTTTCGACACTTACCGTGGCAATTTCTCAACAATGCTGCATTGACAAACAAAATCCGTCTCATCCGGATCTGCACTGTTTTCAAAGGTATCTTTGTTAGTATAAAGGGTTGAAAAGTTTAAAAGAAACAATTACATACATCCGGTAATACAAATCCAAGAACTGATATAACAACAACAATCCGTGCCAAAACAAATATGAATGTGATTTAATCACTGGCTTTTACGAGCCATTAACACACACCAGCAATACAAGAAAGTCCGTGGAGAAATAAACTGGGAAACAAATAGAAACGTTATAACCTTTTAGTATGATTAAAAGTATCCAGTCGTATCTAGTTTCAAGGCTGCAGAGAACTATTTCAAATGCAAATTCCATATCCAGCCAATGAATAACACAAGCTTGAAACCGTTTGAAACGTAACGTCAGAACACGTACCTTCGGACATGTTTTCCCAGCGAATGTTCACTATTCACTGGGCGCATTTCAGATAGTCAAGGATGTTTCATCATACGAATAGCGAATCATTGGGCTCACATGTCAGAAGGTACGTTATCTCACGTCATGGCTCATTTTGTTCTACCCTTCTCTTGCTGAACACGACATGCCCTGTCTTAGCAAACAGTGTAGATCCAGATCAGTTGGCTTCTGAAGAAGCCAACTGATCTGGATCTACACTGTTTATGATTAAATATGTGAATTTCTGTCAAAAACCCGGATCAAGTAATCTGATTGACTGGAAATTAGAAGTGGGCGTGGCATCTTAATTTATTCAGCATGAGAAGGGTGAATCTCAAATGCATGTGAATGTGTGTAAAATTAGTGTGTGTGTGTGTGTGTGTGTGTGTGTGTGTGTGTGTGTGTGTGTGTGTGTGTGTGTGTGTGTGTGTGTGTGTGTAGCTCGAAAGTATTACAGGTCGTGCGCAAACTCAGCCTCAACATGTAGAGTCGCTCTTTATGGAAATAGAACAGTTATTTCGATACACAGTCGAACTTCAATGGCCCGAACATCTTTGGGACCATGAAAATTTGTTCGAGACATGGGTAGTTTGAGCCACTGAGGTTTAATCATGGTGCCAGGCCACGAAGCAAATGGCGATAATTTAGGGAAATCTTTTCCATCTTCTATACAATAATGGTATGTTTAGTGTATTCATTGGAATCGCCTCGAAGATGCGATTCTAATTACACACAACATACAATTTCATCGTAAAATAAGAAAATTTCCTAAATATTTTTTTCTGAAGAATTTCGTAGGGATTAAAAACGAGTTCGAACTAGCCATGGTAAACGGGCCATCGGTGCTCGAGCCAACGAGGTTTTCCTACAGACGGGGGCATTTTAAGCTTCAGAAATGGAGCCATTCTTAAAGGCAAAATAACTGCATTTCGACTTGATTACTGGAAACACATTTCTTTGTGAGGTGAGGAGAATAAATACTTCAGCTGTAAAAATGCCAGTGTTCAGGGTTAAGTTCTTCGACTAGACTGTTGAGGCCCAATCCTCTCATTTCAATGCCTTTGATCTTCCCCTAAAGGGTACCTATTTATCGCTTGGTGAATAGAAAAATGTTTTAATCGATGGACTTAGCATGGCTCGAACCTTAAACTTTCAGCACCACAGTCAAATGATCTAACCACTCGGATGCGGCGACTTATGAACTGTTTTACGAATCTACGACGCCGAAAGCCTTGCTCTAGTAGTTTAGCAGTTCAAATAGTATAGCGGTTCATGAATAGCCACAATCACAAAACATAACCTGCTAATGGCACCACGAGGAAGTTTTTATAATGGTTGGAATATCTAGCACGTGGGTGGGTAACTCTAATAATCGGAATAAACGTTTAACTTGTGATACGCTCATCTATTAATACAAATATGAGAAATCAGTGAGACTTAAGATGATTAGTTTGGTGCGACAATTATGAAAATTAGTTGCCATGGAAACCTTATTTTGTAAACGATGTAATCATAATCACCTAATTATATATGCAGAAATGAACTGTTACATCTGAAAATAGATTTTATGACTCAAATCCTCTAAATGTCTTCAATGCAAGCATGCGTCAAGTTGCGTCAACCATCTCACGTGAGTTGCATATTCTGCTAACAGACAGCTTATATGACGTATGTCTAAAAATTAACCACCTATTACAATAATTGAAATGATGGTGCCCATGGTATCAGTTTTAAAATATGAAACTACTATATTTGTTTTTATTTCTGAACCTATTTTAATCAAATTGAGCAACTTAAAATAAGATTAGTTTTAGAAAGTGACTGGAATTTTGTCAAACTTACTCAGAAGCACAAATGTTCATTGCATCGGTATATTTAATATACAGTTAAAAGTACTAAACTGAATCCTTCCATATTACGAAAACACGCCTATTCAAATATGTTGAAAATTTCACGTCCAAAAACTGAAAATTTCCAGATAAAATGACATTTTTCATATATCTGCTCAAAACAAAGATTGTAGGTAGTTGTTAGAACCGCCTCACCACCACCTTGGTGAGGCGGTTCTAACGAGTACCCACAATCTATGTTTTGAGCAAAAATAAGTAAAATGTATATCCCCTGTAAACCCCAGTTTTATTATATAAAAGTGGGGTTTAAGGAGGTCAAAACTATACAGGCATGTTTTCGTGAGGAATATGGAAAGCGTAACATTGTCAGATTTGTTTTCTGAGCATGAAAAGGAAAAGAATAATTACAATCTAATAGTTGCCTTCTAAACACAAAAAAAGAACGAAACTCGAAGACTCGGTTTTATTAAGTCTCTTTATATGCAATTATGCAGTTTGCGAGGCCTAATAATAGCCTTTTATATATATTCCAAAGCAAGTTCCGTCTGTCTAAATTGACATTTAATAGGAGGAGCATTACCTTCGTTTATTGGTTTAACGTAATTATGTAAGCATAGAGATGGTAAATTCTGTGATGAAACGGAACATAGTGTCAATCATTTATCAGAACAAAAGGAGGATTAAGCTGAATTATTTATGAAGCGCGTCGTGATTGGTAAATTAACATTCAAGGATGCTGGTCTAAACTGGAGAAACAAATCTGTTTGCTAATTTATAATGTAGGTCAGAGTGAGACAATAATAAAAAATTGCCATCCAGCCCTTTTTGAGTACATTCTTTCCTTAAAGAGAAGCCCTAATTTGAGATGAGATTCACCTGCCAGGGAAACAAATATAAGCGATATTTTTTTTTCTGTAATTTTTTCAAAGATTCTGAGATGCTAAATATAATAGCTTCGGACCAAAACATTTATTGTACATGGGACCTAAATATTTTAATCATGCTATAGTTTTAGGCTGTCAATTCTACAATTATCATGAAGACCGGATAAAGTAAGGAAAATCAAACTTGAGATCCCTGTCAGTGGACATATACCAGCAGCACAAAGATTAAAATGCGAAAAACAGGAAATGTCTATAATGCGCATTTGGACAGCAGGCTTGCCTGGGCGTATACGGTTTACATATGCCTCAGGACAGTTTTTGTGTTAATGCAAGTAGTTTATTTGTAACTAAATGGCTTGCTTATTTCTACAAAGTACTACGTATAATAGCAGCATACCTAGTCATCTTAATTATGTACTGTACAATTAATACGGAGATACACAGAAACTGTCTTAATCATGGTACGTAAAGACATGGGATAGCGGTTTTTAGTAATATGAGGTAACTTGCAAGTAATTATTCCCGACTCTCGAATTTGCGTGATTCTTTCTGCACAGCCTAAAGACAGATTTCCTATCCACATCGATTTTGATAATATTTGCGAAGATATTGCTAGGACATTACAACACTACTGTAAACGCTGTAAAGCGACCGTATACTGAGGCTTACACTTTTAATGACTGGAATTTAACCATTTATAAATTGTAGATAACACGTTTCCTTCTATTTTGATAAATCTAAATTCACATAATTCCAGCTTTGCTTCTTGCCACCAGAAGCAAAGTATCCAAGACTTCCATAGAAGATTTGTTTCGGCTCCAGCAGACAAAGTCGCGAATAATGTTATTGTTAGACGGCTCCACTATATGTTGAAAAATGTACTTGGTAGTCAAAAACACCTACATCCGCTGATGAGAAGTATTGTAGACAATCATACGTCATATTGCCAAGTTCGCGGTAAGTATTAGATAACAGAACACACCCAACTTGCTACTTTATATGGTTACCAAAACTTTATAAAATACCGAATAAAGCCATCTGTGTTGCGAATTCCAGTTTATACACTACTACTGACCTTTCTCCATTTTTACACTATTGCCCAACACCATCAAAACATGCAATTGAATAACGCGAAAATGTTTTATGAAAAATTAGGTAAAACATAGCTAATTAAAACTCTGGGAAAGATTTGGATAAAATTGGAAATGGATGTTTTCGATCGTCCAGTTTTTATCCGATTTTATATGTTGTCATATGGTTTCTTATATATTTAAATCTGGTTTTATATGTCGTCATATGGTTTCTTATATATTTAAATGTATTAATGTTGAACTGGAATTATAAATATATCGCAATGCAAACAAGGCTTAACTTTCGCGGAGGACCTCAGTACAGAATGCATCAGACATCGTCAATACTGCGCACATACACTGACTGATCTGAAATTTTGCTCTTCCAGTATTCAATGTGGTTAGACTTTCCCACATTCTGTCTCATCTAGTAATTGTTATTGGTCTCAAAGAGCTAGGAAATAGATCTGAATTTATTCACGACAATTGACAGGCGGACAATTATAGAACACTTGATTTCTGAGAAAATCCGTATTTGATTGAAACGAACAGAGTCATTACTCATGATAAAATCTCCTGTAAATTAGTTTCAAAGCCGGCAAATACCAAGTGCGGAGGTTGAATCGTCGTTCAGATCAGTGTTTTTTGCGCTTTGCCTACTGATAGACACTACGAAGTGACATCAAAAATGCATTTAATCATACGTCACAAAAACTGATTATTATAGGGTGCCTCAAAGATGGTGCGTGCGTCGAACCACAACACAGAAATATTCTTGATAGCAGTCATGAATCTGTCTAAAATCACATACAATTACACTGATCAGATGACTGATGCATACTCGGTGTATATTTTGTATATGCTTGTAGACACGGTTGTTGCTTAGCGATTACTTGGGACAAATTAATAGTATACTAGCTACCATGTACTGTGATAAAAAACACGAACTGCTTTATCCAAAATTCTGTCGCCTCATGTGAAATACGGAAAATGCACAGGGCGACATGTGAATCTGCACGGTCTTGTTTAGACATTCGCTTCCCGTTACTCTCGTATATTTCACAGCAGACGACAAGTATTCAGTAAGTGACGGTAAAAACACTGATCATAATACGAGGACTCGCTGTGGGCATATGCTTCGAGGGTACCTTTTCAGTTGGCGTGGCTCAGATAAGGATTAAAGTATAAATGCATGTAATCAATTTGAAATTATATCTCTGTCTCGTTTCTAATGAATTTGCTGTATTCTATTAATTAACCAGTAAGCGACTGTCATTTGAGTTGGGCGCAGCTTTTCCTACAAGGCTTCATGTGTACCAGCAACAACTTAATTCCGCCTGCGCATTTGTGGTCTAATCAGAGTATTTGCAGGGCACTCTTTTGGTAGCCAAGGACCCAAAGCGTTTTCCAGAGGACAATGAAGTGTCTTATTAGCCTGCGCGGATGCGCCGGCTGATCTAAGTATTCGCGGGGTGCACATGCAATGTTGTACAAAATGATGTGCCCAGGCTCATTTTCGATTCTCCAACATATCAGTATGGAATTTTGAAAGTGTTTATCTATATACATGAGCGATTGCTTTTACTCAAATTATATTTTCTAAACTCTATAGTTTAAACTCCATGTCTGATGGATGGTTGTCGTCATTTTGTTTAAACACCCTACATACAGCCGCACTTCAATAGCTCGAACATCTTTGGAACCATGAAAATGTATTCGAGATATAGGTATTTCGAGTCACTGAGGCCGGGAAATAAATGGTGATCAATTTGGGAAATCTTTTCGATTTTCTACACAATATTGGTATGTTGAGTGTACTCATTAGAATCGCCTCGATGAGGCAATTCTAATGAGTACACACAACAAACAATTTCTTGATAAAAAACCCATCTAAATATTTTATTTCTTGAGCTATCGGAATAATTCGTGGGGAATCAAAAACAAGTTCGAATTAGCCATGGTAAACGAGCCAACGGTGTTCGAGCTATTGAGATTCGACTGTACTTTTTGTCCGCTTCGGTGCATTTTTCATGCAAAAATAAAGCTATTATATAAGAAGATAATCCATAAGAAGGTCTGGCTTGAATTTGCAGGCTGCCTGTGCCAAGGCTAGACTGCGCATGTGCAAATCGCACAGAACATTACGAAAACAAGCCTATTCAAATGTATAGAAAATTTCACCTCCAAAAACTGAAAATTTTCAGATAAAAAAACTCTGATATTTTTTATATTTCTGCTCAAAACATAGATTGTGGGTACTCGTTAGAAACGCCTCGGCGAGGCGGTTCTAACGAGTACCCACAATCTATGTTTTTGAGCAGAAATAAGAAAAATAATGTATACCCCTGTAAACCCCAGTTTTACTATATAAAAGTGGGGTTTAAGGGGGTCAAAATTATATAGGCATGTTTTCGTGATGAGTTTATATTTGAGCCAGCGCATGATAAAACCAACAAAATGACCTGTGCGCTCAGTGGGTAGCTAAGGGTCCAAGCTTTGTTCATGCGGATAGCAAAGACTCTGGTCAGACTGGACGGATGCTTAGGCTTATCTGAGTATTTGTTGGGGGCGTATGCCATTTTGTAGGCTTTGTCGTGCGCAGGCTCATTTTCAGAGTGAATTGTCCATCCTCTGACCAGGCTGTACAAATGCGTAGCCTGGTTTTGACTGAGCGCACAGGTCATTTTGTTGGTTTTATCATGCGCTGGCTCAAATATAAAGGAATAAAATTGAAACTCATCACAAAAACATGCCTATATAATTTTGACCCCCTTAAACCCCACTTTTATATAGTAAAACTGGGGTTTACAGGGGTATACATTATTTTTCTTATTTCTGCTCAAAAACATAGATTGTGGGTACTCGTTAGAACCGCCTCGCCGAGGCGGTTCTAACGAGTACCCACAATCTATGTTTTGAGCAGAAGTATGAAAAATATCAGAGTTTTTTTATCTGAAAATTTTCAGTTTTTGGAGGTGAAATTTTCTATACATGCGCAGTCCTCGTATGTATGCTCTAAATATAGCGCTGTCGCCACCTGCTATACGGCGCGTCACCTTGCTTTCTGTTGATTATTTATGTGACTGATTATATCCTTTCCAGGACAATGATTTTAACCCTTTTTATCCCTGAGTCTACCGTCTTTGAATATGGGCATTTGCTCTGTTGCAAATTGGGCTCCCAATACGTAATCGAAAACAGCATGACAAACAGTGTACATCCTGATGAGACGGCTCTTTATTTGGTCAGCGAGACTGAAAAGTTTAAACTGTTTTAATTCGCAAATTTTGAAACTTGAATAATGTTGTCTACATTTAAGCTGCCATGGAAAGCAAACAATACACACGCTAAAACATTTTCTAGTGTGAATTAATGGATATTTCAAACTGAAATTTCATTTGGAGGGTTAAATTCTTTCTAAAAAATATGAACTGTTTTTTTCCGACATGCTGGCAGTGTCGCGATATTACTAAAAGGTCAGCATCTCGGTTGCTATTTTGCGACTGCGTGGTATTATGATTTCCAAAATAAGCGTCATAAGAAACAAAAATAACTTTAAAGGCTCCATATTCCTCAAAATAGACATTTTTTAATCCAAGGAAGTTTAATTAATTGATATAATGATATTAATACAATCGTAAAATGTGGTATCTGATAGCCTGTAAAATTTCAGTTAGTCTCTCGTTTTTGAACTGGAGCAAAAATGAAATATTTTTTATCGTATCTCTGAATTAATATTGACTGGATCAAAAATGAAATGATTTTTATCGTATCTCTGAACACTGGATCAAAAATTAATTGATCGTTTATCGTATCTCTGAATTAATGTTGATTTTTTTTTATTATCGTATCTCTGAATTAAAGTTGCCAACATTAATTCAGAGATACGATAAAAATAATTTCATTTTTGATCCAGTTCAAGAACGAGAGACTAACTGAAATTTTACAGAGAATTATAAAGTAGGCGATTCCTATTTAGGTCCTCGTAAATCAGTTCATCGCCACCCTCATAATCGGCTTTATAGAAGATGTCAAATGTTTGCGATTTTTGCGATTTTTTTAACCATCTATTCATTATTATACATTGGTAACCACTACAAATAATATTTATTTTATTTTATATTTTTTTTTATTATAAGGTAAAACTTGAATATTTAGTTCTATCCAGTATTATCAATTATACTATTATACAGCACTCCCGCACCGCCCCCACCCCACCCCCTCCCCCTCGATTCCAGTTTGTGTCTCCATATTTTAGTTGTTCTAAAACTTTGTCTCCTTTGTCATAGAAAAAACCCAAAAGAACTTTGATACCCCTAGCATACAAAGTACGCTTGGGGATATATAGTCTTTGTAATTCCGTCTGCCCGTTGGCCCATATGTCCGTTCTTTCATTCGTACTGCCAAAAAGAAAGGTTTTCTAATTGAAATACAGGGTTTCATGGCATTAAAAACCAAATTAAAAGTTTTAGAGGATTTGAAGCAAATTAAAGATTTTTAAAGGTTCTCGTAGGAAGGCATGTATTATATCTAGCAGAGCGATCGCCAACTTTACATTATCCCACCTACTTTGCACCTACTTTGATCAGTTTTAAGTCAGTTTGAAAGTGTCTGTTGTTGTGATTTTTGTAGCAGTACGTGGCTTTGTTTGTCATGGTACTCATAACAAAAATAACAGTTTTATAATTTACATTATTATTCATAAAGCAATGTTTACCTACTTAGTCCCTTTATCAGAAGACCATCATCACCTTTGCTGAAGGTCAAACAACTAATTACCATCACGAAAATATACCTATGTAATTTTGACCCCTATAACCCCACTTTTATATAGTAAAACTGTGGTTTACAGGGGTAAACATTATTTTTCTTACATCTGCTCAAAAACATAGATTGTTGGTACTCGTTAGAACCGCCTAAGCGCCTCAGCGAGGCGGTTCTAACGAGTATCTGCAATCTATGTTTTGAGGAGAAATATGAAAAATATAAAAAAAAAATATCTGAAAACTTTCAATTTTGGGTGGTGAAATGTTCAATATATTAGTATAGACGTGTTTTCGTAATGCACACACATATGGTCTGGATGTTCGTAAGGATCTTTATCCATTACGAAAACACACCTATTCAAATATATTGAACATTTCACCACCAAAACATAAAAACTTTCAAATAAAAAAACTCGGATAGTTTTCATATTTCTGCTTAAAACATAGATTGTGGGTACTCGTTATAACCGCTTGTAAACCCCAGTTTTACTGTGTAAAAGTGGAGTTTAAGGGGGTCATAATTATATTGGCATGTCTTCATGATGGTTTATGAATACGATCGTATAAGAAAGACTTGATACAAAACTAGTATACACGTAGTTATTAATTCTGATACATCCTCGTAGCTTACAGTAAAACTTCAATGACTCAAACACGCATGGTTCGTTCACCATGGATTATTCGAACCCGTTTTTAGAGTACCGATTGCTCAAGTAACGAATATTTAGGGATATTTTCTAATATTACGATCATGATGATGTACGTTTAGTGTACTCATTACACTCGCCTCATCGAAGTGACTCTAATGAGTACACTCATCATATGAATGTTTTATAGAAAACCGAAAAAGTAGTTCTAAATTATCCATTTTTCTTGACTTGGCGCTACGATTAACTCTCAGTGACTCGAACTACACACATCTAGAACAAATTTCCATGATCCTAAAGACGTTTGAGCAATCGAAGTTCCACTGTATTTTGCTTTAACCTTTATAAACACAGATAGTCTGATATTTCATTAGAGTAATCACTAAGCTCTCGATACATGTTTGCTTGCGGATACAGGACCCCCAAAACAAGGATCACGAAAACACGCCTAATCAAATATATAGAATATTTCTTCTCTAAAAACTGAAAAAAATTCAGATAAAAAACTGATATTTTTCATATTTCTGCTCAAAAAACAGATTGTGGGTACTCGTTAGGACCGCCTCGGCTCGGCGGTTCTAACGAGTACCCACAATCTATGTTTTTAGCAGAAATAAGAAAAATAATGTATCCCCTGTAAACCCCAGTTTTACTACATAAAAGTGGGGTTTAAGGGGGTCAAAATTATATAGGCATGTTTTCGTGTTGGAAATCATAGATGACTGAGTGTGTTGCTATCTATGGCTCTGAATAATCACATCAACGTTTCAAATCAGTTGAGGAATTTCTCTGGAATAAAGTGTTCAATAATTGTTTGTCTGTCAGTTATCTTGATAATCCACTGATCGATTGGTTAGCTTTTCGCAAAACCTATTACAGTTACGGATGCATCAATGTCTTTATTATTTTGTTGATTAATTACTTCTACGTTGCTTCTGGCTAAAGCATCATGCTCAAGAGCTTGAGCTGTTAAATACTACTGTGTTAGGTCCGGATCTTAGCACAAATTCTAGTCAAATTAACTTGCAATATTCCAGGCGGTAGACTGGCTCCAGTGACTAAATATTTTTCTTATAATCCCGTTTGATCAGCCACTAAAATAAATCCAAAATAATATCATGACTATAAAGGCTGGTCACTGGTGCTACTAAAATACAGCCAAAATAACATCATGACTTTAATGGCCACTAAAATAAATCCAAAATAATATCATGACTATAAAGGCTGGTCACTGGTGCTACTAAAATACAGCCAAAATAACATCATGACTTTAAAGGCTGGTCACCAGTGACCAGCCTTTATAGTCATGATATTATTTTGGATTTATTTTAGTGGCTTATCAAAAAGGGTTATACGAAAAAATAGTTAGTTTGTGGAGACTGGAGCCAATCTAAGCAGGCGGTAAAAGGTGGTTTAACAGTTCCGTGTCAGACAAAATGTAAACGCCGTAAACGCCGGACGTTAATGAGCTTGGACACAGCGTTTCATACAAGATTGCATGTGCGCTGAGCAATGACAGATCAGCCTGCGCATCTGAGCAGTCTGATCAAATCTTCATAGAGGACAATGGTTATTTAAGGATCCAAAGCGTCTTCAAGCGCCCAGCGAAGACTGATTAGACTGTGCAGCTGCGCAGTCTGATCTGTCTTCGCTGGGCGCACATGCAGTCTTGTAAAAAAGCAGGTACCCGGGTCATTAACATCTACTTGCCGTCTTAACCCTTGCCATGCTGAATAAATTAAGATGCCACGCCCACTTCTAATTTCCAGCCAATCAGATTACTCGGATCTCGGTTTTTGATAGACATTCACATATTTAATGACAATTAAGCAGTGCAGATTCAGATCAGTTGGCTTCTTCACAAGCCAACTGATCTGGATCTACACTGTTTGCTAAGGCAGGGCATATCGTGTTCAGCAAGAGAACGTTTGAATTACGTTGTGAGATCATAAGTATTAATTCAATCGATTTAGGAACTAGTCGCATTACAATTACAGTAAAAGAATTCTGTGTAATGCGTACCCCGATAATCTTTTTTGGAAGCATGTGTTTGAAGGGGTCTACATTAGGTGGATTTTTTTTTTCATTTTTGCCACTTTTCATCACGAAAACATGCCTATATAATATTGACCCCCTTAAATATAGTAAAACTTGGGTTTACAGGGGTATACATTATTTTTGTTATTTCTGCTCAAAAACATAGATTGTGGTACCCGTTAGAACCGCCTCGACGAGGCGGTTCTAACGAGTACCCACAATCTATGTTTTGAGCAGAAATATAAAAAATATCAGAATTTTTTATGTGAAAAATTGCCATTTTTTGGTGGTAAAATTTTCAGTGTATTTGAATAGGCGTGTCTTCGTAATGTAAACCTGCTTTTTCAATGATTGCTCCATAAAATATGCATCGAAAACTTATTAGATGCGTCTGGCAGTCTGCACAAAATATGTGTTGCGTGGCCTATGCGATACACTTCTAAAGATTACCCACAACATATTAAACTGTGGAAAATAATATTTTTGGGGAAACACTGCCCTTTCTAAAGCTATGACTAAGAAGTGAAATTTTCCATACTTATATTAACTTAATGCAGATTTAGCACATCCAACTCGCAATGATTGAATGAGGGTTTTGAAGGTAAGCTCTATGGTTGGCCGTTAATAATATTATGAATCTACATATATGAAGGTATATGTCTGTATAACGTCGACTTAAATGCAAAATAAACTATATGTACTATAATTGTGAAGTATGACGTTACCATACCGACTTCGTATAAGCAGTTACCCAGTAAATTTCATGTCGATTTTCTCAAGGCGTATATCATCAATAATTAAACTCGGCGAGATTGCATTTGCTTTCGCCAGGCTTTTGGCGACAGAAGAAAAACAAACATAATTAAACTTTGGTGGATCTGTTAAATCAATTATGCATAGAGCCCAAAGCAATGGGTCATTTGCAATAAATAATAACAAAAACAAAAAACACTTAAGTAGTTTTTCATGAAGGCCTATAATAACAGAACACACCCAGCCAAGGCATTCGATAAAGGCCTCCTGACATAAAATAACAGAACAGAACCGAACAGAACTTTTATTTAGACGTAAACTGGTACAGTTTTTAGTCTATCAGCATGCACTTATGACAATATCGTATGGTAACAAAATATATATGGCTGATAACAAATAAATACAATGTTATTCGTAGATGATTCTGATGTAAGTATTGATTACAATTGCACGGTGAAAGTTCTAAAATTCAAGAATCCTGAAATCTGGGTTTTCAAATCGTGAAAGACAGTTTTCCCTATACTTTATACAGGGACCAAAGCTCTTGAAATCCTGAAATCAGGAATAACCCTGAAAACTTTAACCCATGCATTTGCAAATGTAGATTAGATTGCGGAACATGATGAATAAAGACTAGATCATTTTTCTTACATCTGGAGGTTGAACTCCATAATTACACAAACATAGCTATATGAAAAACCAGCACTTTCATATAAATATTAACAATAAAGACAGATATCACGATGTCATAAGTGTACTTCGAAGTCTAAAAGACTCATATACATATTTTTCTAATTTCTGTAACACTCCTTGTTGTTTTGTTTGCATTAACAATGTAAATTTATAAACACTTGGTCTGTTATAATGATATGGACGAATATATTTCTGCCTCAAAATACTATAAACAGGGCACACGAGTACAAAATGGTACTCGTCCTCAATATCAGACTTATTACAAAGAGTACATATCCGTTGTGCTCTGTCAATCCTATTTTGAGAATATCTTCCCGTTTCGATACATAATTGATGAGAAGATAATCTTAATAGGGATAAAGCCTCTTTCAGTTCGTTTGGTAAGATATTCAAATAATGCTCAAAATCGAAAGATAATTTGTAGTTTTTATAAAGTGTAAGGACTCTGTTGTTGGCGATATCGTTTAAAAACATCCAATACTCTTTGTTTAAGCTGCAAATGAAATGTTTTTAGATCAACCGAAAATGGATATCTCCAAACAAAAGAACATCCATTACTTTTTTGCCCAGTTACATGCATTTGTACCAGTGCTACAAGCATCCACAAGTGAACTATATAGTTTGTTTACCAGAATATTATCGGTATTAATTATGTAACACCAAAATTTAATAATGCGTGTATATCTTGAAACATATAAAGGATAACGTTCGAGCTCCCCGTACACTCCCATATTACACGTTGAAGACTTTCCTTTCAATAAATACTTACAAAATTTAATATGAATTCTTTCGATTTCCATACATTTTCCAAAACCCCATATCTCACAAGAGTATCTAAGAATAGAGCCCACAAAGGCATCAAACAAATGACACAACTGTAGGATTAAAAGAATATCTTTTAGTATTGTGTAGTAAACAGTTCATAGCTTTTAATCCTTTTCCCACCAATGTTTCTTGATTCAATGCAAAATTTCCCGTATAATTAAAACCAGTACCTAAAAAATTAAAATTACTAACAACTTCTAAATTTCTACCATTATATGTCCATGATTCACCATTTAATACCCCCCACTCCCTCCCGCGTTTCCTAAAAACTACAATTTTGGTTTTGTCAGTACTTACCTGTAATCCCCGTTTATGACAATACATTTCTAATAGGTCTAAACTCGTCTGCAAATCGTCCTAAGGCTTATCTTTCCCCAAAATTACCATGTCATCTGCAAATAACATCAATATAAAAGTAATATCATCAAATGTTAACCCACAAGTTTGATCCCCTTGTAAGAATAATTCCAAATCTTCTATAAATAATGAAAACAAAACTGGTGAGATTACCTCCCGTTTTTTTAAACCGACTGCGCATTTTACAGTTAAGATCTAATTTAAATAACTTGTACCATAAAATAACGATACAAAACAACAAAAACAAAGAGCAACTGCAAAGAAATGCCGATTCAGTGCATATTATATTTTCATTTCTTTTGGGATCATTTGGCCCATTGTTGTATCTTCGAAAACAGATTCTGCTCATGTACATCTAGAGGGCGTAGGAGTGTTGCAAGCTTCATTACTGCTTATGAAGAGTCTCAATAAGACCGACTCCCATTTTCTATTTGTAATGTGTTCTTTGTTTCCAAAAGCAACCATTTAATTTTTTTTACCTCACTGCAGCTAGTGTTAGTGCAGTGTTGCGGCCGGAGAACGTCTCCCAGTACTTCACCATAGTGCAGATTATATTTTCATTTCCTTTTTGGATCAATGGGCCCATTGTTGTTAAGAATTGTTTCTGATGTTTTTGCCAGTGACGAGCCATAAGTAGACTTCCCAAATCCCGGATATACGCTTCTACCGATATTTCCTTCGTTCAGGCCACCTATGGGCATGGTGGGCGAAGCTTGCTTAGCAAGTAAAGCTTACTATCCGCCGACGCCCTTTATTCTGGGGCCCATTGCTGTTGGTCTGAACATTCTGATTCGTCATTCGTTTATGGATTTATGAGTTTGGATTACGGCTTAGGTACCATGACCGCAACTATTTGTATCTTTGAAGATGAGTTCTGCAAATGTATACGCTAAAGGCATAGGCAGTGTTGCAAACTTAATAAATGCTTATGAAGCGTCTCAATAAAACCGAGACTCTCATTTTCTCCCTGTAAAGTGCTCTTTGTTTTCAAAGGCAACCTTTTAGATTTTTATTGGAATGGTCCCAACAAAACTATTTCGGGTGTGACTTAAACATGGTTTTGGATGCCACTTTAATATCAGTTAATCATGGTTACATGTGTACGGGTTCTCTAAATCGTCAGTAGCTCAGCACGAAAATATAGACAATCATGTCAGCAAACGTCTCAAACCTATGATGAAAGAAGGATGAGGGTTCGACTACAAAGTTAAAATCAGAGCAAAGGGAAAAACACTAGTAGAACTGCAATGAGCCGAACCCTAGATCAGTAAAGGCAAGTCTTTTAGAAAAGAAGTAGAATTAAAACTTAATTGAACACATGCGGCTTGAGCTAATCTTAGTGCTTTTCGTTCGTTTGTTCGGTTTGTGCTTGTTTTGTTTTGTCGGTTTCCTCTTCCTCTTGGAGTCTGGGAAGGGCTGCGGTTTGTGATTGTGGCACTCCCTGGACTTTTCTCTTACCTTTTTTGGCCTATGGTGTTGCTATTAAAGCAAGCAGCAAAGAAGTTAACCTAAACCGATTGCATAATTAAAAGAATACCTTTTATAATGTGTATGAAAATCTCTAACACGAGCAGATGCTCTGAGAAAACAAATAAACAGATACATACCTAAGCTGACACAGCACGTAGAAGGGCACCGTCTAGAAAGAAGGTATTCGCCAATCTTACATTGTAGATGAAATTATACAATTCGTTTTTGATTAATTTTAATTAAAAAAAAAGAAAATTCGGTATCAGACGAATTGGAATTTTTATCTTTGGGATAAATTTTATAGCCATTTTGTCAATTTATGTATTGTCAATATTAGCAAGTCAAACACATTCCTAAAAGTAGATTTACAAATTCCCTACAACAGCAAAAAAGGTAAGAGAAAAGTCCAGGGAGTGCCACAGTCACAACCGCAGCCCTTCCCAGACCCCAAGAGGAAGAGGAAACCGACAAATCAACCGTTGAACTCATACAATTGGCTGTTGTTGAAAGGTTAATATAGTAAAACGGCATTTTGGAAAATTTGTTATAGGAAGTTGGCTGTTGTTGAGAGGTGACATTTCGTGCAGGTTTCACTACTATAACACTGGATATCCCATATATACTTCGTATTCCGAGAGTATAACTTATTTTATACAGCGAAGTTTATAGACAATATCCCTAAGTACCAAAGGATCCATTAGGTCTGAATATACGTGCTTGTCGAAGTGCTGAAAAAAAGTATACAGAGAAATTGAGAGGAATGTCGACGACGCAAGAGTTTTTGTCACTGAAACACGCTTACCCAGTTGTTTTTTTACAGACCGTTCAAAGACGGTTCCATTGTTGCAGTTCTTCTTTGTTCGTCGGTGGTATTTTGTTTGTTATTAATTGTCCTTCATCTTTCCTTCTTTCGGTGCCTCGGAAAAGTTGTACTTCGTAATAGTGCTATTTGCTAGGTATTTTCACTTATATTTTTACGATGAGAGATTAATGGACAACATCAAGGCAATAGGTATAATTCATTTTAATAATCTTTCGACGGGTATATAACATTCGAACCTTTTGGCAAGTTACTTGTCCTGTTCTTCATTATAAACATTTTTTCCACATTATAACTTTATTCATAATGCATAGGAACATTAACTAGAAGCGTGCAATTTGATAGTCGTGATTGTTTACGTTCGAGCAAACAGATTAAGTGGAATGGTTGTCAAAACATATACCCAGAAATAAATCCTAAATTGACTAAATTAGATATTAGGAAATAATGACTGATGCCTTATGCCACAGACAGTTAAGTCTAATAAACGATTTCTGGAGCAGAAAGCAAATACGAACGAGCAAAAAGGTAGTAAATTTGCAGAAAATTATTTCTTGGCGCATCTAAGTATACACTGTACTGTACCCTTGATTTTATACATTCTGCAGTGGCCGCAAATGTATAAAAGTAAACTACCGATCAGATTGTGTTAATTCATTTAATAGTTTAGAACTGCAGATTTTTTCATTCACTATAAGGTACTATTTGGCTAGTAAAGGCATATCTAGTGATGCATCATCGGTATTGGCTTGCAGGAACCCAAACAATTCGTTCTCATTTAATCTACATAAGTGACAGACTGCGATTATTTCTCACTGAATCTCAAGAAGATACCAACTTAATTGAAAAGAATGATGCAATTACTTACGAAAAGACCCTCTGAGGTTTCCATAAACGGACAGGCAGCAATTCAAGCGAACCAGCTGGGATATAAATTTCAGATTAAATCAATCACTTAATCGTTTTATACGCGATAGAGTTAATTTATCTTAGAAAACAACTGGGGAACCAGTGGTTGTGGTTTGTCTTTTAAACCAATTTACAATAAGTGCCGAGCGAAGAAAAACTTTGGTGGTCGAGCATATATGAACAATACAATCCCAGCAAGATATCTATCTATATCTACTGCGTCACCGTCCAGATTGCGTATTATACACACGGCCTGGTTCGATCTCGTTCTGCGTCATTTCTTAAGTTTGAAACCGGGAATGATTTCAGCGTTTGCACAAGGTGACTTGTGGAAATGCTTTAAACTTTCCATTTATCACAGAGACTGTCGAACCTGTAGTGTCCGTTATGTGTCTATATTAATAGTGTAAACGAAAATATGTCATATGAAAAGTGATTTCTTATGTGGTGTTTGTTTTATCTTTCTTCTTTAATTCTGCTTCTTTTGTTGCCTCGGGAAGGCTGTGCTTCTCAGTTGTGGCATTCCCTGGTATTTTCACATATAGTCGAACTTCGATGGCTCGAACATCTTTGGGACCATAGAAAATTGTTCGAGACATGGGTGGTTTGAGCCACTGAGGGTTAATTGTGGTGCCAGGTCAGGAAGCAAATAGCAATTATTTAGGAAAATGTTTTCGATTCCCTACACAATAATTGTATGTTGTGTTACTCATTAGAATCGCCTCGATGAGGCGATTCTAATGAGTACACTCAACATACAAATTAATGTTAAAATAAGAAAATTTCCCTAAATATTTGTTTTCTTGAGCTATCGGAAGAATTTCGTAGAGACTAAAAACGAGTTCGAATTAGCCATGGTAAACGAGCCATCGGTGTTCGAGCCATTGAGGTTCGACTGTATATTTATGCACAACTGGTTATCCAATAACGTATTCTAGAATAAGCGGACAGTGACAGTCCTGATTAGACTGCGCGAATGCAACAGCCTTCGTAATCTGTATATGCCCCCCGAAACACCTTTTCGTATAGCGCGCCTTTGATGATCAGATATACAAACAACGGAAACACTGAGGGGAGCGAATACACTTTAAGGTTAGACAACTATATTATTATTGATTTATCTTAATTCTGAAAAAAGGTCTACTCTTAGGAAAGAATTTGATCCAAAATAGGATCAATTTTTCTCCTTTTAGAGCAGACCTCTTTTCAGAAACGGATTAGAAGTCACAAAAGCTTGTAAGAGTAGTGAAAAATCTACAAACTGTATCCAGTCCTCTTAGCCACTGATTTTCATATGGAAAAGAACTTGCTTTTCTCCGGCAAAATGTGGCAAAGAGGACAGATTCATGAAACAGTACGGGTGCAGTGGTTGTTCTGTGTTTAGTCTCAGTCTCAAAAATCGTACCGAGGCTTTTACAAAGGTTAATTACAACGTCTGATGTGAGGTCGGAACTTGCTGCTTTGGAACTTTGCTGGGAGGCGTTTGGCCAATGTTTTGGGATAGAAACTGTCCTTTTGGCTTTCTGCATGTAGTGCTTTAATTATGGTGCCGTTGCTTTAAGTGCGTCCTTCTTTCCATTTGGTGTATTAGACGGAAGAGTGTTAGGTAATTGTATCGATTCCTCATCATTGCCTTCCTAATTGCATTGTTGTATATGAAGAGAAAAAAAACGAGTCTTCGATTTTCGTTCTTTTATGTGCTTTTTTTGTTACCATGCAACCTTTTAGATTTTTTAACACATGATCCAGCAGTAATAGATCACTGCCAAATACCCGGCAGTAGGCCAGTACGCACTGCTATGTAACTACCAATATATGAGCCGCAAGGTAAGAAAAAGTACCTTCTGACATGCGCTAATAACAAAGACTTAAATCAACCTGTACATCCGCGCAGTCTGATGAGTTTGTTGTCCTGATGAAGGAACTTCATGTTCATGGCTATCCAAAATGCGCACAGCGAATATTCTAATCAGACTGCGCGAATGCACATGCTGTTTCGAATGATCGCTGGGCACATATGTCCAAATGAAGTTGTTTTTTTTTTTTTTTTTTTTTTTTTTTTTTTTACGTTTCGGCTCCTATGACGTATTATACTATCAAGAAAACACGTCTATATAAGTTTGACCTCCTTCTATCCCACTTTTATATAGTAAACCTGGGGTTAACAGAGATATACATTAGTTTTCTTATTTCTGCTCAAGAACATAGATTCTGGGGATTGAGGCAGTTCTATTAAGTACCCAAACCTATGTTTAGAGAAGAAATATGAGAACTACCACAATTTTTCATCTGAAAGTTTTCATTTTTTGGTGGTAAAATTCTCAAGATATTTGAAAGGCGTGTTTTCGTAATGACGCGCATATGTCACGGCCGAACGCATACTTGTCTTACTCGTGTGTGTCGTAGTCATTCTATGACAATGATCTGATACACTCGGCAATTCTATGATATGCTCAGTATCTTATACGTGCGTAAGTAAAAGCAGATATCAAATGATCCGCTGCAGTTAATTATAATGTAACATTCTAGCCCATACCAAAGGAGGGGTGGTGCCTAAGCTCTGTGGACTATGAACTTTTATGTGTTCTTTTTTCAAGGGCAATATTTATCAGTTTTATTCCTCATGGTTTTCCCGTCCGCGAACGCTTTTATCTGCTATGATGCTGACCATCTACACTGCATATTCCTATGTTCGTTCCGGACGATTTTGCCGATGATGCTAATGCATTTCACTTAAGTGTAGTTTAAAGTTTCAGGTCCTTTGTATCGTCGAGATTTTCTTTATTTATTTGAAAATAGTGTGTCGCGCAACGATATACAAGGAGACATAACTATTGTTTCTCCATGTTTGAATGTTTTTGAACAGACTCAATAAAATCAAATCTGCTACTTTTATCCGAGAGGAACTGCAACAGAGGAACCGCCTTGGAACGGTCAGTAGAAGAACCACTGGGCTATGCTTAAACAAGTTTTACTCAGTTAACATTTTAAAAATTGAGCATTTTAAAAACTGAGCATGCATGATGCATGATTATCGCTGAAACCGTTATTGTAACTGAATTGAGAGCTTTTATGACCTAGCATAATTGTTTTAGATATTGGTTTTATGCGCTCGTCAAATCTTAAAGCACTTACAAAAACTGTGATAACATACAGATTTGTCTTTGATATAATTAAGTGCCATGTTTGGTTTTAAATCACTTGCACATACCTGTTAGCACTTTTTATTTGATAAAAACTTTATACAAGAATTCACTTCGCTGCAAGCTACTTTTATCCCATGAATTTCTTAGCTGTTAGTTAAGTCTTGTTGTATATATATATATAAATTTTAGTTAGAGGACCACAAGGTAGAATAGTTATTTATAGCTAATTATGTCATCCTCTTTAAACATTGTTTAAATAAATAAAATAAATAAATAAATAAATAAATGCTTCCGTTTTACTACACTAAGAAACAAACTGGTAAACCTGCTCTTTAATCTTAAGACGAAATTAGCTGATAAACTTTATGGTACTTTCTCTAAAATGTCGGATTTCGCAGTTCTTGCTTATTGTATTCTTACTCCTAGAAGAGTTTAGAAAGTCCAGGCAAACTGACTCCCAAGGACATGTTAAACCTTATTTCTTAGAAAAACAATAAGACAAATGTTTCAAACTGCTGTCTGCTAGATTTTTACTAAGCTCTTACTAAAGTACTACGATTTATAAATAAAGTCTTCCAGAACGATATTAATAAACATTTTTTTTTATAAAACTACGTGCAACAAACATTTGTGCTTAAAAGACATAATGTTTAAAAGTAAAATGTATAGAACTAAGTGCTTCAAATATGCGATGGTACTAATAAAAATATAAAGTATAAAAATAAATGCTGGAGATGTTTGTGCTTAGATGGACGATAGTATTAATGAAAATATGAAGTATAAAATCAGGCAACCAGCAACAAACTTTTAAATAAGTTCTGATAGGAAGAATTCACTCTCAGAGAAGAATCGAAGATAGCTTTCACAACTGTCAAAACATATTGGATACACCTAATTCAGCGGAAATATTGAGAGACAAAACTAATAAGATAATAAAATAGGCAGGACCTTTCTACCCTCTAGACGATCGTAATTAATTCGACAAAAGAAAAAACTGCGCACAGCTTTCAGTCTTATTGCATGAAAGATAATCTTGCAACATTAAATAACTGAGATGGAAATGGAAGGAAAACATACGTCGATGATTTCTTCCTAGAGGTTATGTAGGTTCATGGTTATGAAAAATAAAATATTTTCAGAATCTGGGGCATTGTAAGTCTGCATGATATATAACATCAAATTACGTTAACACATCTATGTAAGATGTATACGTCTTGGTTATAATTCCAGATAAGTCATTTTTTTTTTTTTTTTTTTTTTTTTTATCTCATGTCGCCTTGCAGATGCATTTATAATGAATACCCAGTATGCTTTTGTAGACAAACAAAAATAAATACCTAGATACTGTCTTATCTAGAAATTGATACTGTCTTATCTAGAAATTGGTAAGCTATGGCATTATCACCGTATATGTGAAATGAGAAATATTTTGGCTACTTAGCACATTAATATAGATACCCGTACATGTACATGTACGAGCGTAGAAAAAAGACTGCTAGAAGCAAGATAAATGAGAAAACACAGGAAAACTAAATTTAAACGGTAGTTAAAACCTGCCAAATTATGAAAATTCCCTTGATATTGTAGACGCTTCATACCCCCGTTTTCAATATATATTTAAGGGGATACACATTTCATACAGTTGCTAATGCAATAAAAGTTATCACTACTGGTATTACAAACAGGGTAGCATTTAACTGGAAACGATGTATTTATTAAGGTTACTGGGAGTTCTCCAATTTTAGGATCAATGAATTCACCTCAGCAATTCAGTAGCCATTTTGCAAATGGCGCGTTTGCAGACATGAGTTGCTTCCTTGATATTCGAAACCATTTTAAAAACGGAGGCTTTCATATTATTTCCATTAATGGAAGATATGGACTATAAAAAGCAGATAAAAGACATAAATCTCGGTCATTAGTATTTTCACTGATAAGAGACTGGCACAATAAAACCTGGTATACTGTCAATAGACAGGACAGACCAATAGGGAATTTAGTACTGATTTGTTTGTCTGATATACAGGCATTATCTCCTCCAAAATATTTATTACCACTCAGAAGGCCTGTCTACCTACCCCAGATGGGATCTTATAATCACCTAATTATGACACGCCTTTGATGTGTCTTGCATAGCTCCTAGGTGGAAGCAATAAAATTATTGGTGAGTGATACCTCATTTCACTTATGTCTTTAAGCTCCCCTTGACCGCTCCTTGTGTGACTGTTTGAGCTTATTTGTAAATGATTTACAGTCCTTATTATCTAAAAACATTTCATTTGCAGTTTAAACAAAGAGTATTGGATGTTTTTTAAACAAAGCTGGTATAGTGATATCGCCAACAACAGACATTACAACAGTCCTTACACTTTATAAAAACTACAAATTGTCTTTCGATTATGAGCTTTGTTTGAATATCTTACCAAACAAACTGAGAGTGGCTATATCCTGATTAAGATTATCTTCTCATCAATTACGTATTGAAACGGGAAGATATTCTCAAAATAGGGTTTATAGAGCACAACGCATATGTACTATTTGTAATAAGTCTGATATTGAGGACGAGTACCATTTTGTACTCGTGTGTCCTGTTTATAGTTTTTGAGGCAGAAATATATTCGTCCATATTATTATAACAGACCAAGTGTTTGTAAATTTACATTGTTAATGCAAACAAAACAAAAAGGAGTGTTACAGAAATTAGGAAAATATGTATATGAGTCTTTTAGACTTCGAAGTACACTTATGACATCGTGATATCTGTCTTTATTGTTAATATTTATATGAAAGTGCTGGTTTTCATAAAGCTATGTCTGTGTAATTATGGAGTTCAACCTCCAGACGTAAGAAAAATGATCTTGTCTTTATACATCATGTTCCGCAATCTACATTTGCAACTGCATGGGTGAAAGTTTTCAGGGTTATTCCTGATTTCAGGATTTCAAGAGTTTTTGTCCCTATATAAAGTATAGGGTAAACTGTCTTTTCACGATTTGAAAACCCAGATTTCAGGATTCTTGAATTTTGGAACTTTCACCGTGCAATTGTAGTCGATACTTACATCAGAATCATCTACGAATGACATTGTATTTATTTGTTGTCAGCCATATATATTTTGTGACCATACGATATTGTCATATGTGCATGCTGATAGACTAGAAACTGTAATAGTTTACGTCTAGATAAAAAAAAGTTTAAAAGTCCTTATTAGCTCACTAGTAAAACTGTTTTCACACCTTATTAAAATACTACATTATGATATGATATTATTTATCTATTTTCTTTGAGCTGTTGAGAGATTCAATAATTTATATTTCATATTTCAACCGTTGCACACAATGACAACTTGTAATGTTATGAAATAATCACATCTCTCTCTCTCTCTCTCTCTCTCTCTCTCTCTCTCTCTCTCTCTCTCTCTCTCTCTCTCTCTCTCTTCAAGTCAGGATCAAGTTTTCAAGTTTCAATGTGCTACCACACAAATTTCACTGGATGTAACTACATATTCTATGTTATTGTATGGCTCTATGTATTGCTTATTGTACTTGTATGTTTATGTTCTATGTGAGGAGACTTACTATTGGCACCTGGGCTCTTATGAACCCTCTTTGAATAAATAAAACTTTAAATTAATAAATGTTTCTTAATTTGCATACAAAAAAAGCTTTTATATCACTTAGTCAATGTCCGTTTTACTACGCTTGCTCTTTCTCGTACCCTGAACTCTCTAAATTATTGAAAAACGGACTCCAAATTACACAATACAAAATTATTAGATTTGTTCTAAGACTTGACGCAAGGTCGCATATTGGAACACATGAATTTAAATCACTTAAATGGTTATTAGTGCCTAGTAGAGTTGATCAGATCATCTTGAATCATGTTTTTAAAATTCATTCTGGTAAAGCTGCAGATTAATGATTGAGCAATCTAGTGCATTCTTCTGGAACAAGATTCAGAGAAAAAAAGTGTTTTAATATTCCCAAAGTGAAAAATTACTGTAAGAAGTCATTTGCTTATTATGGCTGTAGTCTATGGCATAGCTTATTGAATCACATAAAAATGATATCTGGGTTTCATTAATTCAAAAAGGCTGTAAAAGCTTACTTTTTAGAGTCTTAGTGCATATCATTTGACTTTGGTATCGCGTGTCTCACATTTCTATTAATTATAGTCGAACCGATGGCTCGTACCTCTTTGGGACCATGAAAATTTGTTCGAGACAGCGGTAGTTCGAGCCTCGGAAGGCTACTATTAGCGCCATATCAGGAGGCATAATGGAAATAATTGTGGGATATCTTTTCGGTGTTCTATACTATAAATGTATGTTGTGTGCACTCATTAGAATCGCCTCATCGAGGCGATTCTAATGAGTGCACACAACATACATTTACAAGAAAAAAAAAGAAGAAAATCTGCCTAAATTATCCTTATATCGTATTTGGAGGAAATCCCTGCAGACTCAAGAACGTGTTCGACTCATGCATGGTAAACGAGCCATCGGGGTTCGAGCCATTGAAGTTCTACTGTATGTTGTTTTCACTTAGGTCTTAATGTTATATGAAAGTTGATGTCTTAGAGTTTTAGCGTTCTTATCTTATATTTTATTCTTATGTCCTGTGCCTTACTATAACTTGCAATCGGTACAAAAGGACCAGACTGGAAATAAGTGTAATCATTTTCTCTTTCCTGTGTTATCCTCGGTGATGATTGGCAAGCCATGATATAGCTCTGTGATTTTGATTTATATGTATAATTTATATGTACATATAACAGCACATTGTTTTATCATGTATATCTGCTGAAATAAATTAATAATAATAATAAAAAAAAAAAAAAAAAAAAAAAAAAAGAATTGTACCAGAGAAGCCGCCTTAAAACGGTCAGAGTAGGAAAACTACTAGGGGCCTTTATTCATTGTAGACTGAATAGACTCTCCCACACTATATACTGGAAGAGTCCAATTTCAATTTTAGGTACATCCGGCAATGAGATTTACCTATTCCTAGAGAAAAATGGCTAAACTATTTGCAAACAGTGGAGAGACTGATCAAACGCCGCGTTCTGCGGCGTCTGATCTGGGTTTGCACTGTTTGCCAATTACCCTTTTACGGGTCTCCCGACTACAATGAGTTAAACCAGTTTTACTCGCTTGAAACCTCACCCTTATTTCTGTTGCGTTTCTAAATTACACATATATGTTTGGCTCGCATAGGCTCCTTTTCCTCGTCTGTGAAACATCAGTAAAAATACATATAATCAAAAACACCGTGATGAAACAAAGTAAAGAGTCCAATGGCGATCTGAAGCTAGGACACCGAAAACTTGACCGCGATGACCCCGAGCACAGACATTGAAAGTCAGGCGCCGACCATCTGAAAACATGTGCATTAAGAAAATAAGGATATTGAAATATACTGAAAATTTTACCACGAACAAAATGAAAATTTTGAGATAAAAATTCCGATATTTTTTCATATGTCTGCTCAAAACATAGATTGTGTGTGTTCATTAGAACCGCCTCGGCGAGGCGATTCTAACGAGTACCCACAATCTATGTTTTAGAGCAGAAATAAGAAAAATAATGTATACCCCAGTAAACCCCATTACGGAAACACGCGTATATAAATATATAAAATTTTACCTCCAAAAACTCAAAATTTTCAGATACAAAACTGATATTTTTCATATTTCAGCTCAAACATAGATTGTGGGTACTCGTTAGAACCGCCTCGCCGAGGCGGTTCTAACGTGTACCCACAATCTATGTTTTAGAGCAGAAATAAGAAAAATAATGTATACCCCCAGTAAACCCCAGTTTACTATATAAAAGTGGGGTTTAAGGGTGTCGACATTATATAGGCATGTTTTCGTGATGGATTCACCTTTTCGCAGATACTCCGATGGAATATTGAATGGGCCGCGCCAAGCAAAAAAGTGACTTTGGGCATATGCGGACAGCGAAGGCCCAGATCAGCCTGCACATCCGTGCAGTCTGATCAGGGCATTTGCTGGCAGCTAAAATATAGACTCAATCAAACAGCGCCTTCGTGATTTGTGTGTTCTTCATATCCAAAGGCAATCCTTTTTGACTTTTATATTATTTGATACTATAGAATGTATCCCTGGAAAGCAAATGCCCAGATGATACTTTGCGCATGCGCGGAATGAATCTGAATTTTACGCATGCTCGGAGACATATTTTCGCTTGACGCGCCCCATACTGAAATAAATAAGGTGTAGTCCTTTAAGGCCAGGACTAGTCATTGACCCAAACATGTCTGGAATGTAAAGCAGGATCGTCTTATAATTGGTTTCTCTGATTTTTTTCCTATTTCGTATATGCTGACAATTTTAAGTCAGTTAATATTGGATTAGGGCGTTTGCCTGCTGTCAAACTATGTTCGCATTATATCAATTTTAAATTCAAACATTCATGTATTATTTCTTCACGAGTCACGACTGCACTCTCAGTCTGAAGGAAATAAACGCTTCGTCTGTCAGTCTGTCCGGTTAACTTAACTTCTCTAGTATGACACTTGAAGGTCGATATTATGCTGTCCGTGAGAATGACTGGAATCTGTACCAATAAATGCTAGTCTGAGTAAGTAGTTTTGTGGTTACTCGTTGAAAAAAAAACAAACAACAAAAAAAAAAAAAAAAAAAAAAAAATCAATTATTATCATCATGAGTTGTTAATATTCATTTACTCACTGGCATAAGGAAAACCTGTCAGGATGTAAAACGAAAGAACAGATACTGACTGATATTTTCCGGAAAAAATGCCATTTTGCAAAACTGTCATTCAATAACAAAAAGTCAATCTTTTTATTTTTTAATCTTTACAATATGTCGTTCTATCATTCCCGGTCTTACCCCATGTTCATGCTCTATGCACGGTATATATGTATCATCTTTGTTGAAATATCCGTCAACACACTATCTTACTCTAGCCATTTTAGCATTATTTCATCTATGTTATACCCAGCTAGCATTCTACGTAAATCTACATCGGGCCGTCATCGGCCCGTCAGCTACCCTGACGGGCCGATGACGGCCCGATATAGATTTACGTAGAATGCTGACTGGGATATACCATATACCCTATAGTTTACAGTTGAAACAACGAGATGTAAGGACTCTGCATTTTAAAACAGATTTTCAGAGTATTGCAGTTTTTAACTAGCGTTATATTTGTTGTTTTTTCTATATCTAGCATTTTTTATCCACAAATCTGCCTTGATTTGCTAAATAACCAATAGATTCTTTATTTCCAAAACAGAGAGAACATCACATTGGCTCACATCACGAAAACATACCTATATAATTTTGACCCCCTTAAACCCCACTTTTATATAGTAAAACTGGAGTTTACAGGGGTATACATTATTTTTCTTATTTCTGCTCAAAAACATAGATTGTGGGTACTCGTTAGAACCGCCTCGTCGAGGCGGTTCTAACGAGTACCCACAATCTATGTTATGAGCAGAAATATGAAAAATATCAGAATTTTTATCTGAAAACTTTCAATTTTTGAAATTTTCAGTATATCTGAATAGGCATGTTTCCGTGATGATAGATAAAAGTGGGGTATCATTTTTATCCTTATTTCTCCACAAAGCATGTTGTGGGTATGCAGCAGAAGCGGCTCAGCTGCAAGGCACTTCTGATAAGTATCCAAAACGTTTTTTTGTGGACATTTTGCAGAGGCGCTTTAATGGGCACTCATGTTTTGTGACAACATAAGGAAAACAGGAATATTTTTTGGTTAAGCAGTTGGCTTATCTAGAGTTACGGCTAAGAAATGCACGTTTAAACGTAGGTGTTAAAACGTACAATGAGAGACTAATAATGAATGTATCGAATGTGAGGAGACAGACGCTTACGTCTTTGATCTTTTCAAAGAAATAAGCCCACGTTTTCAGTATCCAGGAAATGTCCTTCAGAATTTCCTCAGTTTCCTTTGAAGTTCACAAATAGAAGACTACATGAATCACGATAAATATAAATATTCTGACATTTCTTCTGTTATAACAATTTTAATATTAGACAAGTTTACGCAATGCGAGAAAAGGGCTCTTGTTATATGCAAGAAACGAACGTCTAGACCAGCTTACGTATTTGCGCAGTCTGATCAGGGCCTTCAATGTTTACTTGTATAAGTTTGTATAATACAGTCAACCGTCTTTATACCGACACTCGATACGACAAAATTCGTTATAATGACAATTTGAATGTCACGAAACCATCGCACAAGAGGTGACAGTTAATGAGACATTATGCAAGAATATTGCATTAAAACTTCAAGCAACATGTGTTTTGGATATTTGTTAGAATCGCCTCAGTGAGGCGATTCTAACAAATATCCAAAACATATGTTCTATGAGAAAATAAGAATAAAACGGTCTTTCTCTCCACTAAGGATTCTTTACAACAGCAAATTCATTTTAATGGCATCATCTTTGGGAACAAATGCTGTCGTTGTAACGAGGGTTCACTGTACTGTAGAATAAATGAACGTATTAAGGCCCTAAGATTGCATCTTCAGAATAATGTTGAACTGCAGTGTTTTTCTCATATGGCATATTGTTCCTTTTGACACATAGCAAACCATATATAATTTGTCTCTGACCTTTTTATATGAAATGAAGTATTTCGACCACTTCTTTTGAATAATTGTATTCTGTACGTCATAAAAAAAATTTCAATACTCAGCGTAACTCCAGATAAGAAAAATATCCAGATAAATATTGTTACTATTTCTACATAGAAAAATGATATAGGTATTCACTAAAAACCACGTTTCTAATGAGTATGAACAACAAATATTTATGTGTAGAAATATAAATAGTAATCGGTGAGGCGCTTCTAATAAGTTTGTGTTGAAGTTTTAATGCCAAGTTAACCCAGTGGAATAATGCCAAGCGGGGCCAGTTTACCTTACCACACTTTTACAGGCGAGGTTTCGTCCTCTAAGCGGTTAACCTGTAGTGTGCACATTCTTTCGCCAGAAACTGACAACTGCCCTTCTTGAATCAGCGGAAGAGAGAAAATGACCGTAGAAAATATTTCATGATCAATCTCCACGAAAGAATGTTGCCGATCCGGCGGAGTAATTAAGTAGCCGCAACATATGTTCATGTGTAAAAATGAGATACCCTGATTTAAAGTTTTGCTGATGCCTCGCTGAAGTACTTCTAACGAGTACCCACTACATATCTTGTTGTTGTTGTTTTTTTTGTCCAGAATCAAGAAAAAAATATGACACTTATAAGTTGGATAAAGAGCCGGATCTAGAGCTATAAAACAGTTCAACTCTTTGTGGAAGTATTCTATGTACGTTTTCTGTTAATGTATATCATACAGTAGGACATCTTGTTCATTATGAATTCGTAGGGTGTCAATAAAACAACTGTTTGTAAAAAAAATACTTTTTTGCGAGTCCTAACACATCTGCCATCTTATGTGTCTTTTTTTGCGAGTCCTAACACATCTGCCATCTTATGTGTCTTTTTTTTTTTTTTTTTTTTTTTTTTTTTTTTTTCACGTTGAGAATTAAGGATCTTATGTTTCAATGAGAGATACAGTCGAACTTCAATGGCTTGAACACCTTTGGGACCATGGAAAATTGTTCGAGCCATGGGTAGTTCGAGCCAATGAAGGTAAATCATGGCGCCAGGTCGGGAAGCATATATCGCTAATTCTGGGAAATCTATCCATCTTCTACACAATAATTGTATGTTGAGTGTACTCATTAGAATCGCCTCGAAGAGGCGATTGTAATGAGTACACACAACATACAATTTCATAATAAAATAAGAAAGCTTCCTTAAATATTAGTTTTCTTGATCTATCGGAAAAATTTTGTAGGGACTCAAAACCGAGTTCGAATTAGCCATGGTGAACGAGCCATCGATGTTCGAGTTATTGAGATTCGACTGTAGCAGGGTTTTTTCCTGTTATTCCCCTTGATAATTAAAGTACAAGGTAGACCAAATATTAACAAGGTTCTTTAATTGAAATTCTCTTTTTATCATAGGTCCTCTGCGAAATTTAACTCGTATTCTGTTTGTTATTCTGAAGGTTTAAATTACATACGACCATGTTTAACTTTGTTTTCACAAGAAAACTGAAGATACACTTAATGGAAATGTTAATGATAAAATAAAAGGGAACCAGTTGACTGACCTGGTTGTTTAGAGAGTACCCAGGAAAGTTAACTGACTGCTGTCTACCATTAGATTCCGGCAAGTGCACAGGGAAGGTATCACTCGACGTCGACGAGCGGCAAATGTCCAATCAAAACTAACCGGTGCACCCGCAAAATCTGATCAGGACTTTGCATCACGAAAACATGCCTATATAAGTTTGACCATCTTAAACCCCACTTTTAAGTTAAACTGGCGTTTACAGGGGTATACATTTTTCTCTTATTTCTGCTCAAAAACATAGATTGTGGGTACTCGTTAGAACCGTCTCGGCGCGGCGAGGCGGTTCTAACGAGTACACACAATCTATTTTAAGCAGAAATATGAAAAATATCAGACTTTTTATCTGAAAAACTTTCAGTTTTTGGTGGTGAACTGTTCAATATATTTGAATAGGCGTGTTTTCGTAATGGGTACTTGTATTTAGTTTCCGCAGCGTTTGTAGAGCATACATATGTAAGCAAGCCTGGATATTATGCGACAGACTGCATGTCTAGTGGTCAACCCAATCATTGTTGATGGCTTTGCTTCACTCTTTAATTGAACGACGGCGGTTCGGGCCTCAGACTCAATGACGGCCTCTTCGTAAAGCTTTAACCAGTGGGTTTGGGCTTGACGATATGTCTTTGGCTTGGCCCGCCGTGGTTCAACTACTGGTTTTCATTTACTCTGGCATACAGTAGAATTAGCCATGATTACTCGTCTTTGTTTATTATAGTGATTAATTTGATTTTTATGTTTTCGGTTTGATGCATTGACTGAGTTGGGAGCCTTTATGCGAACCGAATTTTTTATGTATTTCTGTATTAAGAGTAGCAGGGACCCAGGGTGGTTGGCTAGCTGTAAAAGTGCTTTAACCACACCCCCCTCCCCCCCACCCCCGTCCCGGTGGTTTACTCTACTGACCGTTCTAAGGCGGTGACCCCGGTGTTAGTCTTACTCTGCTTTGTGGTTTATTCTACGAGGCGATTTGTTTTATGTCTTGCTTGTGTCATTTTGTTCTTGTGTTTTTCAGTCCTTTTAGCATTGCGATTACCTCGCTTGGGGAAGAGAGAGGTAATCTTAGTGCTTTTCGTACGTTTCGATTTGTGCTTGTTTGGATTTGTCAGTTTCCTCTTCCTCTTGGTGTGTGGGAAGGGCTGCGGTTTGTGATTGTGGCACTCCCTGGACTTTTCTCTTACCTTTTTTCGATCTGGTGCATGGGAATCCAGGGCCTTTACGTTCTTCTCAAGAAATTATATATATACACACACACACACACACACACACACACACACACATATATATATATATATATATATATATATATATATATATATATATATATATATATATATATATATATATATATATATATATATGTGTGTGTGTCTGTGTGTGTGTGTGTGTGTGTGTGTGTGATGAACCAATTGACTTACTGAATGTAGCTGCTTTGATATGAATCGCCAACACTGACATAGCTGGCAATGAAACAGAAAGGGAAGAAACTGTCATATCTTTCGCAAGTAACTCGAAGTCGAGTATTAGAACCTTTGCTTTAACACAGTTGCTGTTTCGAGCCAGTAAAACTAGTTTAAACCCCAGCGGCCCCTAGTCCCTAGTAACCCAGCCAGCATTCTTTATAATTCTACAGCGGGCCGTTATCGGCCCGTCAGCTACCCTGACGGGCCGATAAAGGCCCGCTATAGATTTATATGGAATGCTAACCGGGAATTATTTCTGCTGATCGTTCCAAGGCGGTTCCTGTGTTGCAATGCCACTTTGATTGCATACCAGTTATTGCAACTGTACCGTTGTTTTGTCGTTGTTTGTTCCTCTTCTGTGGTCGTGGCCTTCCCTGGGTCGTTACGTTTATACTTTGCGCTCTGACTGAAACAAGCAAACATTTACCTCAGAACTCCAGATAAAACGGGGTATCAAGTAATATTTTCTTATTTCTCTTCAAATACATATGCTGTGGGTACTCGTTGGAAGCGTCTCGATGATGAGCTTCCAATTATTAGTGTCTCGGTGAGGCTCTTCCTATAAGTACCACAACGTATGTTTCTATGTCGAAATAAAAAAAGTATCAATGATTTTTTAGCTGACAAAATTAGCCTTGTCTGGATCCATGCACCTAAATCTAGCAAAACAAGGACAAAAACACTGACTGAAATTGTTTACTTCAGCTACATGTTAGTTCAAGGTGGATATGTCACGTGTTCTTTTTTTTTTTTTTTTTTTTTTTTTTTTTTTTGAAGGGTGCACACGATTCAAGGTGAGGAATTTGACTTTTCTTAGTTTATATCCAATCAATTTTCATAAAACAAAGTTCATTGCATATGCGAACACGAACACTCTTCATAAACATACAGTTTGTTTAAAATCTGCGTGCAGTACTTGCAAACATTCGAAACAAATGTAAGTGTGAACACTTCCAACATTTCCTTCGCGAAAATTACATTTGCTTCGTATGTTTGCAAATACTGCATGCAGAATATGAATACGCTGTATGTTTATGAAGTGTGCTCATATTCGAATATGCGATGTACTTTGTTTTATGAAAATCAATTGGATATAACCTGATAAAAGTGCAAGTTCCTTACCTTGAATTGAACGATTTTAACGTTAAAAAAGTATGCACCCTTCAAAAAAAAAATAAATAAAAAATAAACATAAAAATGACATAGCCACTATTAGTATTACATACATGTAGTATATAGCATTGCATGTATTTTATGCAAAACGTGTAGGCCCTGATCAGACCTCGCGTTCTGCGGGGCCTGATCAGTGTCTACACTTTTATGTCCCTTTATGGTACGCTAGGCATAAATAGGTTATTACCCCTTACAGACTACGTTATCACGATGATAAAATCGCATTGGTGCGATAGTATCTTTTTTGTTTGTTGTTTTGTTTTGTTTTGTTTGTTTTTTGTTGTTGATTTTTTTTCCAGACATTTTTACTGAATAAATAATGATAATGCGCCGAATGCGTTGTTCATTGGACCTGTTAATTTTATGAAAACGGTCTTTGGAAACATACTGGCACTTTTTGTCAATTTATTTGTAGTTACTAGAATGTGCGTGGAGTTTACATCTTTCGTTAAAAATAAATGTGGACACGTTTTGGTGAATACAGCGATTTTTTGCCGCAGTTTGTAATTGTTAATGTAAGAAGCTATGTGAATTATATCTTAGTTAATGGCGAAGGTTGTTGGCCTTGGTCAAACCAAGACTCGATATTTCGCAGAGTGAAGAAAATGATCAGACGCAGATACTTGGCAGTGGGACTGTGCTGATAATGTGACATGGTTAGCAATTTAATTTATAGAATCTATTTCTACTGGGGCTGAGAGTCCACCGCATCTAAGCCAGACAATCTGATAACAAGAAAAATGCCTAACGGCATTATGGACGGGCTTTTCAAAAAGTTAACCAAACGGTAAGCCTCGGACGAAGCCCGACGCCAGCCCGCCCGCTCGGTGCCCGCCCGGCGCCCGCCCACCCGGTCATCGCTATTTTAAAGGACGTATTTAAAAAAAAAAAAAAAAAGAAGAAAGAAAAGAAAACATCCAAAAACTCATATCTACTAAAGAATACAGCGATGTTGTGGGCAATTTTAGGAAAACAGTGATGGGTAGCATTTATATCATTTACTCTCATGAATGGGGCGCGCGCGTCTTGAGAAAAACAATCTCGGTGATTAGATGAACGGTATAGATCTAGAGCCATCAGCTAATACCCTCAAATTGATAAAAATATTTTCTGTGCTATATGCACTGATACAGTCGAACTTCGATGGCTCGAACATGTTTGGAACCATGGAAATTTGTTCGAGACATGGGTAGTTCGAGCCATTGAGTATTAATTATGGAGCCAAGTCAGGCGATAATTTACTATATAATAGGTATTTTTTTATTTTCTATCCAATAATTGTATGTTAAGTATGCTCATTAGAATCGCCTCGATGAGGCGATTCTAATGAGTACATTCAACATACAATTTTACGATAAAACAAGAAAAATTCCCTAAATATTTCTTTTCTTGAGCTATCGGAAGAACTTCGTAGGGACTCAAAAACGAGTTCGAATTAGCCATGGTGAACGAGCCATCGGTGTTCGAGCTATCGATGTTCGACTGTATATTCCAAAGTATCCAACGATTTTGTGAGCGGACAGAAAATATCTTGAACATGTAGCGCAATTTTATTCGGTCTGTGCTTTCGCATATGCCCCAAAGACATTCCCTTTGCGCGGCTCATTTATAGTGTAGTTATCCCATGATTTGTCAACCAGTCTTTGTTTTGACATACATAAATACTCATTACCATGCGTGTATATGTGCAGTCTGACTGGACCTGCGCTGTCTGCTTATGCCTCGGAAGACCCATTTTCTTGTGGTTCGGTTATTTGAGCGGATGCGTTAAATCTCCTCCGGGCATTTGCTCTCAATTGATACATTCTATATACTGTCCAATATTTATGTAAGGGGAGAGCTACGGCCCTGATCCGACTGCGTGGATGCACAGGCTGATCTGGGTCGTCAGTGTCTGCATATTCCTCGAAGACCAATTGTCCGGTGGCACGGTTATTTACAGTGTGAATATTTCTTATAGAACTATCAACCAGTCGTTTGTCGTTTAATTTTTCATACATAAATCTTTTCCATAAAGTGTGATACTTTGGAGGCAAGAATATTGTGACCTGAAAAATAGTAGACTCGGAATTTAACCAAGTCTGTTCATGAACAATGCGAAATTCACCACTATTCGCACTGGCCAGTTACCCACTGAACTCGATTTTCACATATACACATAACTGCTTCAGTGATTCCAAAATACCAGAAAATACAATCTGCACAACGATAATGGTCGGGGAGGCATTTCACAACTATCATACGAGACTTCATCACCCGTTGCGATGAAGGTGATATGCTCTCAACAAGAGGGATCATTCGGAGGCAAGGATTACATCAGTGAATTAAAAACAGCAGACATGGTAGATTTTGCTTACGTCAGCCAAATGTCTTTTATGCAACTTCACAATATTTAGATTACTTACTTAATATTGGTAATGATTAACTTAAACTTAACCAAATGGTAGCTAAAACATAGGGAAAATTGGCCCCGTTTCTGGATTAAGATTGATTAAGATCAAGATCCATGATAAGAGGGACTGCCTCGAAAACATCCACTCCGTATCCGAGACTTAAATGCAGTCGATCAGAAAGTGTTTAATTATAAATGGCTCATTAAAGCTTATCCAAAGTGCTTGATCATTTCGTTTAAATAGAATGAGAATGAGTATTCCCAATATGTGCTTTACACATAGACGAGTAAAAATCGTTTATTCTCGCCAAAAATATCAAACTAGAGGCCCAAGTGGGCCAGAAATTGCTCACCTGGATTAGGCTGATTATGATATGTTACATTGTGCCATGGTGGCCATCTTGGCTATCAGATCAGATTGCCTTTAGCAATTCAGAATGTGATGCTGTCTGAAGAGTTTCAGGATTGCCATCATGGCCGTCATCTTGGATACTGGAACTGAATGATTCAGCAATTCTGAATCTCCATTTCAGCCCGATGCCTCCCATCAAGTTTCGGCTCAACCTGACTTACTGTTTGGGAGGAGATGTGATTTGAAGAATTTCAAGGTGGCGGCCATCTTGGACATTGGAACAGAAGGATTTTAGCAATTTTGAATTTCCATATCACCCAAATGTCATCATGTTTAAGTTCAGTCAGACTTAACCTTCGGTAGCAGATGTAATTTCAAGATTTTCAAGATGGCTGCCATGGTTGCCATCTTGGATATCAGAACGGAATTATTTTAGCAATTCTAAATCTCCATGCCGCCCCGATGCCTTCCATCATGTTTCCACTCCAACCAACTTACTGTTCGGGAGCAAATAACAATTGAAGACTTACATGATAGCCGGAGGAGATGTTGTTCGAAGATTTTCAAGAAGGCTGACAATTTTATCAATTCTGAATCTCTATGTCGCTTCGATGCCTCCAATTAAGTTTTGATTCAATCAGACCTATGGTTTGGGAGAAGATGTCGTTTGAAGAATTTCAAGATGCCGCCATGGCGGCCATCTTGGAAATCTGAACGAAACGATTTAGCAATTCTGAATCTCTGTGTCACTGTGATGCTTCCCGTCAAGTTTTGGCTCAATCCATCTTTAGGTTTCGGAGTAGATGTCGTTTGAAGAATATTAAGATGGCCTAGCGGCCATCTTGGATATCGGAACGGAACAATCTTAGCAATTCTGAATCTCTATGTTGCTCCGATGCCTCCCATAAAGTTTCGGCTCAATCTGACTGATGGTGTTGGAGGAGATATCGTTTGTAGAATTTCAAGATGGCCGTGGCAGCCATCTTTGATATTGGAACGGAACAATTTTAGGAATTCTGAATCTCTCTGTCACTGTGATGTTTCCACTCAAGTTTTGGCTCAATCCAACTTACGGTTTGGGAGGAGATGTCGTTTTAAGTATTTCAAGATGGCCGCCATGGATATCGGAACGGAACCACCTAGCAATTCTGAATCTCCATGTCGCTCCAATGGCTCCCATAAAATTTTTGCTTAATCTGACTTATGGTTTTGGAGGAGATATCGTTTGAAGAATTTCAAGATGACCCCCGTGGAGGACATCTTGGATATCGCTCGGACAGGGTTTAGGAGGAGATGTCGTTTGGAGAATTTCAAGATGGCCGCTCTGGTGGCCATTTAGGACATCGGAACGGAATGATTTTAGCTATTTTGAATCTCTGTGTCACTGTGATGCCTCCCATTAAATTTCAGCTCTATCGGACTTGGAGTTTGGGAGGAAATGTCGTTTGAAGAATTTCAAGATGGCGCCCCCACCTCCCCTCGCCTGGCGGCCATCTTGGATATGGGAACGGAACGATTTTAGCAATTTTGAATTTCTGTGTCACTGTAATGCCTCCCTTCAAGTTTCAGCTCAATCGGACTTAGGGTTTAGGAGGAGATGTCGTTTGAATAATTCAAGATGGCCGCCCTGGCCATCTTGGATATCGGAACGGAAGGATTTTAGCAATTTTGAATCTCTGTGTCACTGTGATGCCTCCCATCAAGTTTCAGGTCAATCGAACTTAGGGTTTGGGAGATGTCGGTTGAGGTGAGCTAATAATGTCATCCTTACCAAGGACTCGTTTAATTTTATGAAGTTTACTGACTATCACTATTCCACGACATCTGTCACTTCGACAAGTTGTATCTGCTGATAAAAGGTTTAGAAACAAAGGAACTTTTAAGTAAAAAAAAAAAATTCTAGGTCGAGCACCGGTTTTGGCTGACTTTGATTCATCGCTGTTTTGTGAATGATTGTAATTTACTGTGAGATTTCATTGATGAGGCACAGTGAGAGGAACCTTCGCGGACGGAACCCATATTTGTAATTTTGATAAAAATTGCTATCTACCTAGCTGAGGCTACCCGGTAGTTGTTTCTCCGGTTCAAAGGCGCAGTGTTGTAGTTGCCCTAGACGTTTTGCTTATGCTTCTGTGCTAAGCCCTAGACGTTTGCTCATGGTTCTGTGCTAAACCCCAGACCTTTTTATACCATAATTGTAACATGTCCTTTTGTAAAGAAACCAACATACATCAACCTCAGCCTATGAAAGAGCAAAGAATTTCAGATCAAAATTCATTTAACCTACCAACCAAAACGAAATATAGAGTTGCGGATTTCAGTATGTTAACAGCCAGGCAACAAGTTTAACAACTTGCTCAAGGAACACAAAGCAGACCAAATATTTTGAGTATTTACGCAAATGCACTGCTTATGTAAAAATAGTGTAACAGACTGGCCCTGATTCTATGAACGTAGGATGCAGAACACAGCCATTTCTGACAATTTAACATTAGTTCAAAATGATCTTCCAAAATGTTAATAAATCATAAACCTTGACGATACTTTTAATAAACGTCAAAAAGATTGCCTTTTGAAACAAATAACACACTACGAATTAGAAAAATAGAAATCTCGGTTTTATTGAGACTCTTCATAAGCAGTAATGAAGTTTGCAAAACTGCTTACGCCCTCTAGCGTATACATGAGCAGAACTCTATTTTCAGTTATGCAACAATGGGATGGGCCCAATGATCCCAAAGGAAATGAAATATAATCTGCACTATGGTGCTATATAAGTTATCGGTAATTTTTCAACAAACTGGAGAAAAATGATGAAGGGTAAAATCGGACTAAATACCTGGTTAGACGGACACATTTTTCTGTGTAACAACTTGCTCAACTTGCTCATATATATATATATATATATGTATAGCTCTGGTGGCTATTTTGTTCAGCCGAGTGGAACCATTAAAGCAATTTTTGTAAATGGAATTGAGTAACATTTGTGAAATTATTTTTCAAATTTGGCATCTGGCCTTTGAGGAGATGTCGTTTAAAAAGACATTTTTCTGTTTTTAGATATGTCGGCCAATTTGTTAAGTTGACCAGATCTGTTTTAGCGGGTGACTGGCCTAGGAGGAAATATCGTTAAAAAGACTTATATATATATATATATATATATATATATATATATATATATATATATATATATATATATATATATATATATATATATATATATATATATATATATATATATATATATATGTGTGTGTGTGTGTGTGTGTGTGTGTTCCTTGCTTTCATTTTAGAGTATATATTTGTGTTCAGTTATGTCTACCGAATAAGCTGCTCGACCAATGATCAAAGCTACGAAGATAAAGATAATATGAGTTTATATGTGCGTCCGGCTAAAACGCAGATCAGTCTTCGCATTTGTGCAGACTGAACAGTCTTCGCTGTGCGTTCTATGGAAAGTTAAGGACTCAAACCATCTTCATGCGACTGGCAAAGACTCTGATCAGATTGCGCGAATGCGCAACCATCTTCATGCGACTAGCAAAGACTCTGATCAGACTGCGCGAATGCGCAACCATCTTCATGCGACTAGCAAAGACTCTGATCAGACTGTGCGAATACGCGAGTCTTAGCTTGGCGCAAATGCAATTTTGTAGTAAACGCCTTGGTCCGGCTCAAATGTCGGTTTCAGTTCCATTCATTAGCAATGATCAGTGAACCATTCATTAATAGACAATGAAATCGGATATTTGAAGATTTGTAATGTCTACCAGTTGCTGTCTTTTTATATCATTCTACTTCTTAAGGAGATTGAATACATCAGGGACCAGTTGTTCAAAGCGTCGTTAGCTTAACGAGCTCGTTAAGGGTCATTTCGTTAACTGTTTTAGTGGATTCAATATACAAAAGTCTGATTTTTTTGCTGAAAAAAATGTGAGTAGCTTTTGCTACTCACATTTTTTCAGCAAAAAATTTCAGCATATTTGCGTATCACTCGATGTAAATTTTAACGAATCGTTAACTAACGACATCGTTAGTTTTGAACAACCGGGCCCAGGTAGATTTTTAGCCATGACTGACAAGGGGCACAGATATCTTTGACTTCCTGTTTGCATTTCTGCACACCAAATCCCTTCTGAAGAAGTGTCTAAAATTTCCTCCTAAGGTAAGCAGGCAGATTCTTTACTTTTGGAGTTGAACCCTTTACAGAGAGGAGGGGAGGTAAACAATTTTGTCAAGAGTTATCACCCCTGAAAGTTATCAGTTCTCCTTAAACTATCTAGCAGTTTCACGTTTCGATACTCTGTGCTACGTTATGGGAACTGATCCAGAATTTCTAAATTAAACTTCATGTTATTAACAAAGGAAGTCGTAATCATTGGAGCCCTCAGAGAATTGATTTTCTGACTGCAGTTAAAAGGAAACAGGAAAATGATCAAGACCCATGAGACCGTTATATACATAGTGGTGGGATCAGTTTCTCCTTTTTAAATTATACAGAATACGTATTTAAATAAAAAAATATGTATACCTATTAGATCATAAAGGTAAGCGACATTTTCTTTGAATCTCCCGTATAAATATCTAAATTAAACATTCCTCTCTCTCTCTCTCTCTCTCTCTCTCTCTCTCTCTCTCTCTCTCTCTCTCTCTCTCTCGTGCACGTACGCATGCGCGCGCGCACAATTGTCATTTGCTGTTTTATACTTTTCCGCTTTATACTGTTCGACTTACCTCACATCGCTGCACATGAAGAGACTTAATAAAAGCGAGTCTCCGATTTTCGTTCTTTTTTGTGATTTTTTTTTTTTTTTTTTTTTTTTTTTTTTTTATTTCCAAAGGTAGCCTTTTAGATTTTAACTTTAAATGTACTATTCTCTACATGTATTTGGAAATTCTAAACCCAGTTAGAATTCTAAATTACTTTCTAAAATGAATTATAATTAGTATTTTTTTTTTTTTTTTTTTTTTGTATATTATTGCATCGGTTTCGCATGTATTTTGTTCTTTCCGTTATTATATATATTATTAGACAAGTAAAAATTTTTTTAATTGTTGTTGAAATACAGGTTATACTGAGTAAAAAATCTTTATACGAACTTTAAAACCAAAATTTGATAAGGTAAGAACATGAAAATTAATCACATTAGTGAGACCTGTTTAATAACTGCAATTTCTCGTTAAACGAGGCGACTACTATGTTTCTGACGCCTTTCAGAAACTCTTTTTGTGTGTGTGTGTTTCTTTGTTTGTTTGCGTGGCGCTTTACACAGAATTATATTTGCAAATTTTTGTCATGATAAAGTGCAAAGCCTTTAGTCGTAATTACATTAGCTCAAAACATTTTACTCTCTTCACTAGTTGAAAAACATCAACCTTTTCATTCTCCCGTAGTAAAAATGGTAACAATTTGTGCTGTATTGACAGGGTAGGTAGATTTGAGACAAGTTTTCATCCCTTGCAGAATACTTTCCTTGTGTAATAAGGCACATTACTCCTACGACTGACTCATTACAGTCGAACTTCAATGGCTCGAACATATTTGGAGCCATGGAAATTTATTCTAGACATGGGTACTTCGAGCCACTGAGGGTTATTCATAGCGCCAGCTCAGGAGAAAATGGGGATAGTTTAGTGGTGTCTTTTCGATCTTCTATGATACAATGGTATGTTGAGTGTAATCAGAATCGCATCGATGAGGCAATTCAATTCTTAATGGGTACACACAACCTACAAGATAACATTTCCCTAAAAATTCCAATATATGTTTTCTTGAGTAACAGAAGAATTTCCTCATTACGAAAACACACCTATTCAAATAATATAGAAAATTTCACCACCAAAAACTGAAAATTTTCAGATAAAAATTCTGATATTTTTCATAATTCTGCTCAAAACATAGATTGTGGGCACTCGTTAGAACCGCCTCAGCGATCTATGTTTTTGAGCAGCAATAAGAAAAATAATGTATAGCCCTGTAAACCCCAATTTCACTATATAAAAGTGGAGTTTAAGAGGGGTCAAAATTATATAGGTATGTTTTCGTTATGTAGGGACTCAAAAACGAGTTCGAATCAGCCACGGTAAACGAGCCGTCGGTAGTTGAAGTTTTACTGTATTTCGGTTTAGTTTACAGATGTCCTACCAAAGTACACCTTACACTGGATGCCGACGTGAAGGCATCAAGCACCGACGACATGAGGTTTTCTTGGATATCGTTGAGACCGTCGACGTTCTTATGTCATCCATCGGAGAAGTTCAGTCTGGCCAAGTTGAGGGCAGAATCGTCATGAAAAGTTCTCTTTCTGGAATGCCTAAATGCAAGCTGGACTTCAAAGAAAATATTTTCACAAACAGGTGAGGATTTTATGGACAAACTATTTCTACGTTTGTCACAAATAAATATGGTTGATTATACGTATGTTTAGCTGTATAATTAAAGAATAAAACGTTACTTTAAATATGTGACAACATGAGTGCCTCGACAGCTAAATAGTAAAGAGATCAAAGGCAAGTTCTCTGTTCAGCTCTTCTTTGTGCGTCTGTGGTTTAGTATGTGGTGTTTATGTTGTCCTTATTTGTATTGTATCGCTCCTTGTTTTGGTGCCTCACGAGGTCTTTACTTCTTGATTGTGGCATTTCCAGGTTATCTCCACTTATATTTTTGAAATGTCCACAACTACAGAACACAGTCTACCAATGATACCAAAAGGAAGAGTAAATAAAATATGATGGATAGTAAATACATCACGAAATAACGAAAATCAAATCAAACATGTTCTCTCTCTCTCTCTCTCTCTCTCTCTCTCTCTCTCTCTCTCTCTCTCTCTCTCTCATTCCCCGAAGGAGGCCATCATAATGGCAATCATTACCTTAACCCTTAGTACTCTGGGTAAAATTTTCAGAAGGCCGATTGAAATATTTTCTTATTTTTCCCAGAAAAAGATAAAACCTGTTTTCTGAGAAAAAAAAGTTAAAAAAAAAAGCACTATCACCAATGTGTCGTCTGCTAAATTAGCCCAGGAAGTGGTAAAGGTTAAATAAGAGAACAAAAAGACATGCAATAACGGACACAAAGCCGCACAACAAAAAGGGCGTGCAATGAGCAGTAATAAAGCTGCACAACAAAAAGACATGCAATGAGAGGCCGCAAAGCCGTACAACAAAAAGACATATTATGAGCAGCCACAAAGCCAAAACAACAGGAAAGAATGCAATGAGCAGCCACAAAGCCCAGCAATAAAAAGGCATGCAGTGAGCAGCCACAAAGCCCCACACCAATAAAAACACTCAATGAGCAGCCACAAAGCCGTAAAACAAAACAGACATAGAATGAGCAGCCACAAAGCCCCACACAACAAAACAGACATGCAATGAGCAGCCACAAAACCGGGCAACATAGAAAAGATGGAATGAACAGACACAAAGCCCAACAACAAAACAGACATGCAAGGAGCAGCCACAAAGCCCCACAACGAAAACTACATGCAATGAGCAGCCACAAAGCCGTACAACTAAAAAGACACTCACTGAGCAGCCACAAAGAACAACAAAGAAGTCATACAATATGCAGCCATCAAGCCGTATAAAAAAGGTATGCAATGAGCAGCCACAAAGCCCTAAAACAAAAAACACATGCAATTAGCAGCTACAAAGCCCCTGAACAAAAAAGACAAACATTACGAACAGCTCTGTTCCTACAGTTTTATCAGTGGAGTTAAGGGGAGTCAAAGAGGAACTTTCGGCAAAATTTTTCTGACCCTTCTGAAAAGGGATCTGCTCTACTGAGCATACATTTTAGAAGCTTTTGAATCTGGCTGATAGTATGTGTTGTAATATATAAGCAGACATTACGCGAAAAAAAACAGTATCTCATTTGATAATTCGCGACGTCAGAAAACATACCTCCGGACATGCGCGCCTTGCGAAGATTCAGATCAGCCTTCACATTCGCGCAGTCTGATCAGAATGTTCACTGCACGCATTTTGGATAGTCAATCATCACGAAAACATACTTATATAATTTTGACCCCTTTAAACCCCACTTTTATATAGTAAACCTGGGGTTTACAGGGGTATACACCATTTTTCTTATTTCTGCTCCAAAACATAGATTGTTGGTATTCGTTAGAACCGCCTCGGCGAGGCGGGTCTAACGAGTACCAACAATCTATGTTTAGAGCAGAGATATGAAAAATATCAGAGTTTTTGTATGTAAAAAATTTTAGTTTTTGGAGGCGAAATTTTCTATATATTTGAATAGGCGTGTTTTCGTAATAGATACAAAGTCTCTTCGTGCAGACGAAGACTCTAATCCGGCTGCGCAGATGCGCAGGTTGATTTGAGTCTTCGTTGGGCCTATATGTCATATGGGACGTTTTCTCATGTTGCAAATGTTTGTAGTGCTACCTCATCTGATAGGAAGTCTTTGATGGCGACAGGCGATTATCAGTTTCATCAGTGTGTCAATGCTGGCAAGTATGAAACAGAATGCACTATCAGTTTTATACCGCCCGACGGTGAATTTGAACTTATGAGGTAAGGAATAAAGTTTTCTACGTCTATTCTCTCCCTTCTGTCGATTCAAGAAGGGTAGATGTCTGTGTCTTCCGAAAGATTATGCAAAAGTGCTGGTTAGCCGCTTAGAAGACTAAGTAAACGAGTTAACTCAAGAACTAAACCTGCCCAGGAAAAAGTGTGGTTCTTAACATAACCTTAATAGTTGTGATTGGGCCGTTAAACTCCAACCCAACCAAGAAATAAAGTTACACCTCCTGTACCCAGTTTCAGTCGTAATGTTACCCATTTTTACAGAATGGAACCATTTACCTCCAGACTTTGGACAGGTCCGCTTCCAAAAGAAGTTGTGTATATTAATTTTCTGTCATAGCCATTTTTTAATATAAATTCCTGTATTTAATGCAAACAGTTTAGACCCTGATAAGACGCCGCCTTTTGCGGCGTCTGATCTGGGTCTGCACTGTTTCTCAACGTCATTTTATAAAACGCTTAGCATAAATGAGTTAATGTTTATTTAAAGCATTAGTTTGTGTTGAAAATCCATGTTTACATTTCCTAGATCGTGAGAAACCTACGAGAGATACTTTAAATTTTGCAGTTGGCTCTGTAATTTTAAATAATAGTACAGAAGATGTCTAGTAAAAGCAGAATCACAGAAGCTATACTACTGATGACCGGAACAGGAAAAGCAAATAAATAAAAGGTAAGAGAAAAGTCCAGGGAGTGCCACAATCACAAACCGCAGCCCTTCCCAGACCCCAAGAGGAAGAGGAAACCGACAAATCTAAACAGGCACAAACCGAACAAACGCACGAAAAGCACTAAGATTAGCTCTCTGTTCCCCAAGCGAGGTAATCGCAATACTAAAAGGACTGAAAAACACAAGAATAAAATAACAGGGAAAGACATACAACAAATCGCCTCGTAGAATAAACCACAAAGCAACAAGGAGTAAGACTAACACCGGGACCACCGTCTTAGAACGGTCGGTAGAGCAAACCACCGGGGGGGGGGGGGGGGGGCGGGGGGAGGGGGTTAAAGCACTTTTACAGCTAGCTTACTTCACCCTGGGTCCCGATGCTACTCCGCTAAACCGCGGCATGCAGCATACATGCCACAACTAAAGGAAAACAAAGCAACCAGGTCAAGATGATCGCAACGGCAGAAAGGTCGCGGGTTCGATCTCCCACGGGTCTGGCAACATTCGTCTGTGGAGATTGATCATGAAATATTTTCTACGGTCATTCTCTCCCTTCCTGACTCAAGAATAGGGGGGGGGGGGGGGGTGTCAGTTTCTGGCGAAATAATGTGCACAAGTAGTGGTTAACCGCTTAGTGGACTTAGACTGCCCAGAAAAAAGATGTGGTAAGGTAAACATATCGACTATACATGACCTTGATATGCCCAGAAAAGGTGTGGTAAGGTAAACATATCGACTATACATGACCTTGGTAGTGTTGACTAGGCCGTAAAACTCCAATTCAAACAAAGACGCAAAGACATCTTACGAGACAAAACTCGACTCTCCCCCTCTCTCTCTGTCTCTCTGTCTGTCTGTCTGTCTGTCTCTCTCTCTCTCTCTCTCAATTATTTTGGTCGCAACGTCAAAAAACTTACCTTCTGATATGCGCCCCAAGCGAAGATTCAGATCAGCCTTCGCATTCGTACAGGTTGATCAGAATCTTCACTTAGCGCATTTTGGACAGCCAAGGATGTAAAGTTTCTTTGTGTGGACAACGAAGACTGATCAGACTGCGCGGATGCGCAGGCTGATTTGAGTCTTCATTTGGAGCACATGTCAGAAGGTACGTTTTCTCACTGTGGTTTATCTCTTTTGCCTCTGCAGCTCTTATATTACTGTCTATTTCCAGATATAAGATAAGGAAAGATATTAATCTACCATTCAGAATTGTTCCACGTTTGCATATGAATGATGGAAGGAAAATGGAGATCAGTGTAGTAATCAGGTCCAATTTCAAAACATCCTTGAATGCTCATAGGCTTGAGGTAACACGTTACGATATTCTGACAGCAGAAACGGCAACAGTGGGCTATAACCTATATCAATCATCCAGCGTTTAAGAAATGAGCCAGCGCACGATAAAACCTACAATAAGACCTGTGTGACAAGCAAAGACTCAGATCAGCCTGTACATCCACCCAGTATGGCAATGGTTCTCGTTTATCCCTCTTTGGATAGCCTGGCGCCTGTAGAAGGCACATGCGGTCAGCAAAGACTCTGATAAGACTGTGCGGAAGCGCAGGCTGATCTGAGTCTTCACTGGTCGCACAAATCTTATTGTAGGTTTTGTCGTGCTCTGGCTAAAATATTATTTTTCTAAAGACAATTATTTTTAAAACCTTGACAATGTTTTTGAAAATAATGGTCTGTAGCAAAATGATATTTCTGAAAGCTGACTATTTTGCATTAAGAAATTAAAAATGTAATTCGTAAAGCAAAACGTCAAGTCGTTGTCATGTCCCTTGCTTCCTGTTTATGGTCGTACCAAACGTAAATATATATATATATATATATATATATATATATATATATATATATATATATATATATATATATATATATATATATATATATATAGTTTCCCTGGAAAGGCCAGTCATGAGGCGGAGTCTTCCCAATGCCCAAGAAGAGGTGTGGAAAAAAAGACAATCAAATAATACATTGGAATAACCCACATAATATTATGATCAGAGACAGCAATGTCGGCAAAGAATTATTGATAGGCTTCTTGACCGTTTCATTCCTGAGTTTCCGAAGTGGACTCTCCCATCCTTAAATTTGGACGCATTCATTCTTAAAAATAAGGGTTACGGTCAAAAATCGATAACATAATGGAAAACAGTGTAGATCCTGATGAGACGGCTCTGAAGGAGAAAGGAGAAGACTCAACAGCAATCTAAAACCAGACCAACGAAATCCATAAGTTGGAGCACGGTAGACCCGACCACAGATCAATAATCAGGCGTCAGTATTCTGAAACAGAAATGGGAAAGAATTACTGTTCACATGTCATTTGCAAAAACAAATATTGACTTACCAGGAAAAGCCTCTCTCCACAAGACACCGTACAATTGGTCAGTGACACAAAACTACAACAGAAAACAATATACCCTACCTGAATACAGGACGAAGAGAAACCGCAACCGTAACAGACATTCCACCGCGGAATGACCAACAGTGAAAACCCGTAGGAATTTTTCGAGGCGTGGAGGACCCGATCTTGGGGATGATAATCCCAGACCCGAAACAGCCGTTGGTAGAGAGTCAGAAGTATGTTAAAGCCGCATCTTGGTAGACCAAATAACATCATTACACACAGTCATTGAACGAGTACAAAATGAAGAACTACTTCAAAAAAAGCCAGTATTACTTCTTCTGCCTCAGATCGCCTTCTTTATCCAGCAAAAGAAGAATAGATTTGTAGATTTTCGCAATTTCTGCCAAGGGAGGCAACTTTGTGACTGTCTGTTTGGTTTTGCCATTCAAAGCCTTTCAGAAAAGGGATCTACATGTACTCTCAAGATCGTGTGCTCCAAAATGGAGCAAATGCTCTCTTTTCAGTGTTAACAGATTTAAAAAAGGGAGGCAAACGACTTTGATGGAATTGTCACCCCTGCTTTGAATGCGTATCCATTGCCCTTAAGACGTATTGGATCATATCTGCAAGAGCATTGTCTCCATACATTCATTGGCAGTTTGCTGGCGGAAGTCATAATCATGAGTACTGAAACTGTAGAACAAATGTTGAATATGTTGAATGTCAATGAGCGTTATATTTGCAGACTAACCTCCTTTGGCGCCGAGAGCATTTCCCGCTGCCGAGAAAAAATCTCGCAAGGTTATTATTTATCTGCGAGGAGACGTTGATGATGATGTCAGTGTCATGTATTAGGTCATCTGAGTGAGGCTAAGGATGCGTTATATTGATCACGATTCGTTCGGCCGGTCTTGCACCCCTTCGCTTTCTACAAGCGACATATTCTCCGACACCGCTAAAGCAGTTCAAAAGAAAGTAAAGCGATACCCGAGAAAGGCAACATTCACGGAATACACGTCTTTCAAAGCATCGGATAAGTGTAGATGTTACGGAACGATATCACAAATCCTACAAACTAAATCCTAAATTAAGGTTTGTACAAAAATGTACTCGACTTTATTTCGTTATTGCGGAAATACAAATTAGCATAATTAATGGCGGTCGGCCACTTTGATGGTTTATTGACGTACAATGGAAATTGCTGAAGCTCATTTAAAAATCTTTTTAGAAACCATTTGCCAATTTTAACCGATTTGTATATGGAGCATACTTGAAATGTACTAAGGATAAGATATTTCAAACGGTATTTCCTTAAACCGTTCTAATGCATTTTCGTTGCATTCTTTCGTCTTTTCGCCTTTTGGGGGCTGTGCTCCTTAATTGTGGCTATTCTGGTTATGCTCATTTTTAGCTCACCTGAGCCGAAGGCTCAAGGTGAGGTATTGTGATCACTCACCGTCCGTCGTCGTCGTCGTCGTCCGTCTGTCCGTCCGTCCGTCCGTTCACAATCTTTAAACAACATCTCCTCCTGAACCAGTGATTGGATTTTAACCAAACTTCACAGGAATAATCCTTGGTTGGTCCTCTTTCAAAGTTGTTCAAATGGTTCCGGTCCATTGCATATCTAGGTCACAGGAGCTAAAAATAGATTTTTTAACTAAAAACTTTAAAAAATATTCTTGTCAGAAACCACTGGACCGATTTCAATATAATTTTGCAGATATGTTCCTTTGTAATCCTCTACCAAGATTGTTCAAGCCATTTGGATTCGTTAAAAAACATGGCCGCCAGGGGGCGGGGCTTATTTTCCCTATATATCAATATAAAAAACTTTAAAAATCTTCTCGTCAGAATCCAATGGACCGATTTCAATATAATTTTGCAGAAATGTTCCTTTGGTGATCCTCTACCAAGATTGTTCAAGCCATTTGGATTCGTCAAAAAACATGGCCGCCAGGGGGCGGGGCTTATTTTCCCTATATATCTATATAGAAAACTTTAAAAATCTTCTTGTCAGAAACCACAGGACCGATTTCAGTATAATTTTGCAGGAATGTTTCTTTGATGATCTTCTACCAAGATTGTTCAAGCCATTTGGATTTGTCAAAAAACGTGGCCGCCAGGGGGCGGGGCTTATTTTCCCTATATATCTATATAGAAAACTTTAAAAATCATCTTGTCAGAAACCAATTGACTTATTTCAATATAATTTTGCAGTAATGTTTCTTTTGTGATCCTCTACCAAGATTGTTCAAGCCATTTGGATTCGTCAAATAACATGGCCGCCAGGGGGCGGGGCTTATTTTCCCTATGTATCTATATAGAAAACTTTAGAAATCTACTTGTCAGATACCACTCGACCGATTTCAATATAATTTTGCAGGAATGTTCCTTTGGTAATCTTCTACCAAGATTGTTCAAGCCATTTGGATTCGTCAAATAAGATGGCCGCCAGGGGGCGGGGCTTATTTTCCCTATATATCTATATAGAAAACTTTAAAAATCTTCTTGTCAGAAACCACTCGACTGATTACAATATAATTTTGCAGAAATGTTCCTTTGATGATCCTCTACCAAGATTGTTCAAGCCATTTGGATTCGTCAAAAAACATGGCCGCCAGGGGGTGGGGCTTGTTTCTCCTATATATCTATATAGAAAACTTTAAAAATCTTCTTGTCAGAAACCAATGGACGGATTTCAATATAATTTTGCAGAAATGTTTCTTTGGTGATCCTCTACCAAGATTGTTCAAGCCATTTGGATTCGTCAAAAAACATGGCCGCCAGGGGGCGGGGCTTATTTTCCCTATGTATCTAAATAGAAAACTTTAAAAATCTTCTTGTCAGAAACCACTGGACCGATTTCATTATAACTTGACAGAAATGTTTCCTTGTTGACCCTCTACCAAGATTGTTTAAGTTATCACGATTCATCAAAAAACATGGCCGCCAAGGGGTGGGGCTTATTTTTCCCTATATATCTATATAGAAAAGTTTAAAAATTTTCTTGTCAGAAACCAATGGGCCAATTTCAATATAACTTAGCAGGAATGTTTCTTTGGTGACCCTCTACCAAGATTGTTCAAGCCGGCATGATTCGTCAAAAAACATGGCCGCTAGGAGGCGGGGCATATTTTCCCTATATAGAAAACTTTAAAAATCTTCTCGTAAGAAACCGTTGGGTCGAGTTCATTGTAACTTGGCAGGAATGTTGCTTTGGTGACCCTGTACCAAGATTGTTCAAGCTCTCATGATACGTCAAAAAACATGGCCGCCAGGGGGCGGGGCTTATTTTCCGTATATATCTGTATAGAAAATTTTAAAATTCTTCTTTTCAGAAACAACCTGACCGATTTCAATATTACTTGGCAGGAATGTTGCTTTGGTGACCCTGTGCCAAGATTGTTCAAGCAATCATGATTCGGCAAAAAACATGGCTGCTAGGCGTGGGGCTTATTTTCCCTATATATCTAAAAAGAAAACTTTAGAAATCTTCTTGTCAGAAACCACTGAACCGATTTCAGTATAACTTGCAGGAATGTTTCTTTGGTAGCACTCTACGAAGTTTATTCAAGCTGTCATGATTCGTCAAAAAAATATGGCCGTTAGGGGGTGGGGCTTATTTTCCCTATATAGCTATATAAAACACTTCAAAAATCTTTTTGTCAGAAACCACTGGACCAATTTCAATATAACTTGGCAGAATTGTTCCTTTGGTGACCTTCTTTCAAGATTCAGTTCCAGCAGTCATGATGCATGAAAAAAACATAGCCACTCGGGAGTAGGGCTATAAAATTTATACAAAAATCGTAGAGCAGTGAACTTGGCTGAAACTTCAACAGTAAGTTTGCAAAGCTGTTTGCTCAGGTGAGCGATATAGGACCATCATGGTCCTCTTGTTATTTATTTATTTTTAATTACTGGAACTGCCACCCAAGCGCGCGTCCTTCATAGCACATTATGTCTAAAATCTTTAAACGATCCTCAAATACCGAAGATTTACCCGAACTCAGTTTGCACATTGAGCACGTTTGGGACAATATATTTCAAATTAACGAAATGGAAGCTAGCGTCCAAGGACTATACATGTATCTAAAAACAACATCAGCCTTAGTTGGCCTCTTCTCCAAAACGTGCATATCCTTTCGACGGCGGTAGCGTATTTATGCCCCCCGTCCCACAGGACATTCCACCTTCGACCTTCGAAGTGTGAACATCGTCTTCTGAATAATTAAAGAATAACCATGAATCAGTCTGTTATACCTGCGGTACTACTCAGGGCCCTGAGTGAGTACAAGTTTGTTGGTCATCCTCTCTGGAGGATGGCTGACGGGAAGGATCATGTTCGCGTTGAACTGACCTTCCACAAGAATCTACCGACGCAACCAATCTTCAAGAAGAGGGCCGAAAGCAGGAGGCAGCCTACACCCTCTGCTGGCGAGTGGCCTCGCCAGCCCACAGCTGCTAGACGACCACCGCCTACCAGATCGTCGCCTACAGTACAGCCTACAGTACGCCGAGAAGCACCGGAGAAGGAGACCTCACCGCCAGCACTACAGATAATGGAGATTACATCAGACACCATCACAGTTCCAAGACCACCACAGACAGCACAGCTTACACCATCTCCAAGCATCAAGAAATCAGCTACACCGTCTCCTTCTCCAGAGATTCCACCTGCTAAGAGAACGAGAACGAAGTCGCCGAAGTATACCAGTAAACAGCCGACACGGTACTTCCACGTCAAAATAGAGGACGAATATCCACTACACGAGAAGTACGACCTCCAGGACGTCCACGCCACCACCTACAAGGTCATCATCAAGGCTACAAGACTACCCCGGGAAGACGAAGAACTCAATATTGATCTACCAGTATTCTTCGACTACCAGAAAGAGAACAAACACTGGCTACAGATCAAGGGGCCAACCAGCAAGACCTACGATGACCCGTGGTACTCCAACATTGAGATGCTGATGGGAGCCACCGGCGTGAGACAGACCAACACGGCTTACTGGTACGACGTCCTGGAAAAGTCATGCCAGGATCCCTTAGGGGTTGGTGTAGGACCACCGCTACTTCGGTTCGTGCCGCCAAGTTATCTTGGCAAGACTTACTAAGTAGGTCAACTGGCGGACTCGGGTGAGGACACCCAAAAAGTCCAAGGGTGAGGACACCCTCTCGGCTCTTGAGTGAGGACACTCTCTCGGCTCCTGAGTGAGGACACTCTCTCTGCTCTTGGGTGAGGACACCCACTCCTCGGCTTCTGGGTGAGGACACTTACTTGGCTCCATGATGAGGACACCCACCTTGCACCCTTTCCGGTGACCGATCGATGACATGTGGCCTATGTCCGAAACTTTCGCAAGACTCGAGCTGAGTGCCTAATGCATTTTGCAGTCGGAACTGACACGCATTAGGTACGAGATTAAAAGCTCATACTTTTCGACCGATACGCAAAAATTCTGCAACTTACAGGCTGGACTACTACTCACGCACGAAGTCTGGACACGCACGAGGTCTGGACGTGCACGCACTCCATGTCTGGGCGAGGTGACCTAGTTATGAATTATAACTAGGCACCGTTTCAAGCCAATCCAGTAGTCCAGTAAAACTAATCCAGATTTATCCGGCGCTGCCTCTATGTGACTCAGTTGCCTGGCAGCGTTAAAAATCTGAAAACTGAAAAACTAATCATGCGCGGCTCAAATGACCCTGCAGACGAAATGCGCAAGAAAAGACAAAATAAAAGGGAGGAAAGAGAGAGAGGAAGGAGGAAAAAATGGGGGATTAAAACGCAAAACAAAAACAAAAACACAAAAACAAACAGCTCCATGCGCATACATTTTTCCACCGTGACCCCTGCGCAATGACCTTTCGCGAGTGTAAAATTTTGGCAGTGCTTGATTGTGACGAATAACATATCTACTTTCGTTTTTAAGTAAGGTACTTTTGATCATATGCTTATGTTGGATTCCAGAGGTAAATATCCAACCCTACCCCCATTTTTGGCTGCCTGTTTCAAAATCCTAGGCCATTCTAAGGATATGGAACATCTTGTGCTTGACAAAGTATCTTTCAAGTTAAGGAAAAATACTGGCAACCGACAAGTTCAAATTGCATATGCAACAACGTTAAGATAATATATGTCCACTTGCGAAAACTATTGAATTTGGTAATTGGCACACGTGATGGCAGACATGATGATATATCACCAATATTCAAACGATATTGTATGAAAAGTTAATAAGTGAACTCAAGAACAAATACAGTCAGATCTACATCAAATTCTCAACATCAAAACTGCAATGGCAGCTGATCTTAGTGCACGGAGAGCTATAGCCTTGTCATCATTGTATGAGTGTTCAGGTTATGGGCCGTCTCTGTGCGTTTATGTCCCGAAAGCGTCTTCTTGCAAGGTGCAGCTAAAACATAAGCGTTTGAATAGTTCAACAAAACAGGTCTTCACAGATAAAATACAATTAAATTTTAGTGCAGTCATTGGTGTGTTTCGCGAGTCTGGCTAGATGTGGTCTATTTGCTCCTAACATAATGCCTAGACATGTGTAATTGTAAAATGTGACATTTATTTTTACTTATTTATTTATTGATTTTTTTTTTTATTTCAGATTCATATCCCTACGCCGACAAACGCTAGTTGTGTCAAGATCAAATGTAAGAGGGGAAACGCTAAATTCAGGTCTACTGAAAATGTTATAGTGTGGAAGTATGTGCAGTTATATATTTAACATGTTTAAGCTTGCACACGAATAATGGGACCTTATGGTTTCCGGTTTGTGGTGTTCAAATGTGTATTCGTAGTCCCCTATTTATGCTACAGACCTGCAGATTTGCATAAAGCTTACTCAAGGTCTTTACTACATGTCTATGTGCTAAGTAACCTTACCTCACATATTGGCTCATTCTGAGATCTCTGTGGCATCCATTTTTTTTTCTCTGGGAACAGCGCAGATCTAAATAACAGATTGTCAGTATGATTTTTCCTGCATACTATAGACTACTACGTTAATTAAAAACAGACTCAATAAGAAACAAGTATGCTATTTTTTGGCTTTGAATTCTTAAATGTGTTATATGTTTTGCACCGTACAGTTTTTTTTCTCACACAATGGTTTTATGTGGTAGAGTGGCCAATACACCAGGCGTCATATCACGAGGTCCCAGTTTTGAAACTTTCAGGAGGCTGAATGAAGCTCACGGCAGTGCGTGCTTCAATGCAGAGAGCCCATCATTATCATCCTTCCTTCGTCTCGATATGACAAATAATGTTGAAAAAGACGTAACACACCAAATCGTCATCTCAGAGTGATTTAGTATGTACCCAGTGCAGAACACATGAAAATGCATGCGTGTCCTTAACATTTGCAGAAAGAAGTCCATGGGCGGTATGAAGGAATATCAGCTGACAGCCGATATAGAGCTGCAGAATATGAACGACAAAGAGACATGGATAAAGCCTCCGATATCTATGGACTTTGAGGTAGGTAAATATGGTGAAACTATCCTACACATGAGGTGCGTCAGTTTTTGTACTGTATGACAGATGAAGTGCGTACGTTGTTTGTTCGTACTATATGACAGATGTGGTGCGTAAGTTAGTTGGTATTACTGTATGACAGATGAGATGCGTAAATATGTTAGTTGGTGTAACTGTATGACAGCTGACAGTTTTAAGTGTAACTATATGATAGATGGGGTGCGTAGCTGTGTGACAGATGAGGTGTGTTTGTTTGTGTTGAGGTTTTACGGCCCAGTCAACCCAATTGGGTCATGTCGAGCGCGGTCAGTTTATCTAACCACACGTTTACTGAGCAGGCTTAGTCCTCTAAGCGGTTAACCAGTATTGTGCACATTCTTTCGCCAGAAACGGACAACTGCCCTTCATGAATCAGCGCAAGGGAGAGAATGACCGTAGAAAATATTTCATGATCAATCTCCACGAAAGAATGTTGCCGACCTCGGCGGGGGTTGAACCCGCGACCTCCTGGTCTTCAGTCGGACGGAGACGTGGTGTGTAAGTATCTTGTAACTTTATGAAAGGTTTATGGTAGAGATAGTGCGTAAGTATGCCCTAAATATGACAGATAAGGTGCGTATGTGTGTTGTTACTGCATGACAGAATAGGGGCGAAATTTGGTTGGTGTTACTGTATGATATATGAAGTGCGTAATTACGTTGTAATTGTATGAGGTGCATGATTATGTTGTAACTGTATGACAGATGAGGTGCGTAGTTATGTTGTAATTGTATGACAGATGAGGTAAATATGCGGTAGCTGTATGATAGATAAGGTGCATAGGTATATTGTAAATGTATGACAGATGAGATGCGAAGTTATGTTGTAACTGTATAACAGATCAGATGCGGAAGTTTATTGTAACTCTATGACATATGAGGTGCGTACGTTTGTGGTAACTGTGTGACAGATGAGTTGCGCAGTAATGTTGTAATGTATGACAGATGAAGTGTATAGTTCTGTTGTAACTGTATGACAGATGAGGTGCATAAGGTTTTGGTAACTGTATGACAGAAGAGGTGCTAAATTTGTGATAACTGTATGATAGATGAGGTGCATAGGTATATTGTATTTAAATTTTATATGACAAATACGGTGCGGAGCAATGTTGTAGCTGACAGATAAGGTGCGTAAGTTTGTGGTAACTGAATGAGAGATGAGGTGCATAGGTAAGTTTTAACTGTATGACAGACGAAATGCTTAAGTTAGTTGGTGTAACAGTATGACAGATAAGGTGCGTAAGTGTGGTGTTACTGAATGACAGATGACGTGCTCATTATTTTGTAACTGCATGGCAGATGGGGAACGAAGGTATGTTGTAACTGTATGACAGTTTAAGTGCAAAAGATGGTTGGTGTTACTGTTTGACAGGTGTAGGTGTATGACAGACGAGGTGCGTAGGTATGTTTTAACTGTATGACAGATTAGGTGTGTAAGTTTCTGGTAACTGTATGACAGATGGGGTGTGTAAGTATGTGGTAACTGTATAATAGATGAGGTGCATAGGTATTTTGTAACTGTATGACAGATGATGTGCGTAGTTATGCTATAACTGTATGACTGTATGACAGATGAGGTACGTAAGTTTGTTGTAACTGCATGACAGGTGAGTGCGTAAGTTTTCTGGTTACTGTATGATAGATGAGGTATATAGCTATGCTGTTCTGTATGACAGATGAGGTGTGTAGTTATGTTGTAACTGCATAAAAGATGAGGTGTTAGTTTGTGGTAACTGTATGACAGATGAGGTGCGTAAGTTTGTGGTAACTGTATGATAGATGAGGTGCATAGTTATATTATAAATGTATGACAGATGAGGTGCGTGATTATGTTGTAACTGTATGACTGATAAGGTGCGTAGCTCTGTTGTAACTGTATGACAAATGAGGTGCTAAGTTTGTGGTAACTGAATGCTGGATGAGGTACATAGGTTATGTTTTAACTGTATGACAGACGAGATACCTAAGTTACTTGGTGTAACATGGTGACAGATGAGGTGAGTAAGTGTGTTGTAACTATATGACAAATGAGGAACGAAGGTATGTTGTAACTGTATGACAGATTATGTGCAAAAATTGGTTGGTCTTACTGTTTGATAGCTGTAGTGCTTAATTATGTTGTAATTGTATGACAGATGAGGTGTGAAATTATGTTGTAATTGTATGACAGATGAGGTGCGTATGTATGTTTTAACTGTATGACAGATGATGTGTAGTTTCTGGTAACTGTACGACAGATGAGGTGCTTAATTATGTTGTAATTGTATGACCGATAAGGTGTGTTATTATGTGGTAATTGTATGACAGATGAGATGCGTAGGTATGTTTTAACTGTATGACAGATGATGTGCGTAAGTTTCTGGTAACTGTATGACAGATGAGGTGCGTAAGTATGTGGTAACTGTATGATAGATGAGGTGCATACGGTATGTTGTAACTGTATGACAGATGAGATGCGCAGTTAAGTTGTAACTGTATTACAGATGAGGTACGTAAGTTTGTTATAACTGCATGACAGATGAGTTGCGTAAGTTTTGTGGTAACTGTATTATAGATTAGGTGCATAGGTAGGTATGTTGTAACTGTATGACAGATGAGGTGTGTAGTTATGTTGAACTATATGACAGATGTTGTATGTAAGTTTATGGTAACTGTATGACGGATGAGGTGCGTAAGTTTGTTGTAACTGTACCATAGATGAGGTCATAAGGTTGGGGTAACTGTATGACAGATTAGGTGCGTAAGTTTGTGGTAACTGTATGACAGGTGAGGTTTCTTACTACTGTTTTAACAGTATGACAGATGAGATGCGTAAGTTTGTGATAACTTTATGATAGGTAAGATACGCAGGTATGTTGTAACTGTATTTCAGATGAGATGCGTAAGTTAGTTGGTGTAGCTGAATAACAGATGTGGTTCATAAGAGTGTTGTAACTGCATGATAGATGAGGTGCGTAATTATGTTGTAACTGTAGACGAGTGAGGTGCGTAGTTATGTTGTAACTGAGTGACATACGATGTGCGTAATTATGTTGTAATTATGACAGATGAGGCGCATTGTTTTGTTGTAACTGTATGACAAATGAGGAGCGAAATTATTGGATAGATGTATGGCAGATAACGTGCGTAAGTATGTCAAGTGTGTCGTAACTATGTTACAGACCAGAAGAAGTTAGCCTTGTTATATTTGATTCTTAAACAGTTATTATGTCAATGGCATTGCCTTCAATACAGAATTAACTTTAGGTATGAAATGCCACCTATAAGTACCAACCAAACGATATACAAGGTCTTAATCCATTGTCAAGGGTCTGCACTGTAAAGACAAAAACTGAATCATCGGAAATCTTGACAAAACGTTCATAGTCTATTCAAGGTACAGTACTAGACTATATGTCTATTCGAAGTACGTTTTCCACTGAAAAGCAATTTGAAAATTATTTAAATTGCATGTAACATAAAATGTCCTGTTTGTGTACAAACAGACTATTTGTTTAAGTATTGCATCGGCTTTTTCAAAACATCGTAGCAAACCAGAAATACCGTATTCGACCTAATTACCGCACTGTGCGCTTAGATTTTTCAAGATTACTGAAAAACTTGCAGTAAAATATTCACCTAATAAGGGCACACTCGGAAGAAAGATCAGCAGAGGACTTCATGATGAGTGTATTTAATGATGCTTATGTGATATTATTTTCTGAATTTCTTTATAAAAGCATATGTAGTGGGTACTCGTTTGAATTGCCTCGACTTGTCGAGGCAATTCAAACGAGTACCGACAACATATACTTTTATTTTTTTTTTTAAACAATATTTTATTCAGCATTTTTCACATATACATAGCATAATATTATATGGTACAGGATTTGATATATTTTTATAAAGAAGTAGATAAAAGTACACTAGCTGTAATCTAAAGACTACTAAATTGCTTGACTGTGCGCCTATAGGAGCATGTGCGGTAATTAGGTTGATTACGGTACCTATCATTCCCAAACAGCTCAGACCCAGATCAGACGCCGCAAATGCACTTTCTCATCAACTGTTATGTTTCCCGTGGCATTCAATTTAGAAATTTACATATAACACCCTTTTATATAGATAATGGACCATTCCGACTAACATGCTCGAAGAGTTCGTTAACGATATCCGGGAATTTATGGACTAAAATTCAAAGACTTTTGCATTTTAGGTTCCGTTCGCACCATCGGGACTGGAAGTTCTTAGTCTAAATGTTATCGAGCCAAAATTGAACTACAGCGGCCTAGATGTTACTCAGTGGATTAGGTACCATTGTAGCAGTGGTGTATATGAGACCAGATTTTAGAGAATGGCGAACTTACTGTTGCTGGCAACTGTCAGAGTCATGTGTTAGAAGACCAGATTTTAGAGAATGGTGAACTTACTTTTGCTGGCTACTGTTACAGTAGTGTGTTCGAGGTCATGAATTATGTCTTTTCAGTAAAGTTCTGCTAATACTGTAAAACGTCAATGAATCGAACACCGATGGTTCGTTTACCGTGCTGACTCGAACTCGTTTTTTTTTTGGGGTCCCTAGGAAATTCTTCCAAAAGCTAAGGAAAACAAATATTTAGGGATATTTTCGGGAAGTTTTCTTATTTTATCATGACAGTGTTTGTAGGCTGTACTCATTAGAATTGCCTCATCGCGGTGATTCTAATGAGTGCACTCAACATAGAATTATTTTGAAGACGCTCGAAAACACATCCCTAAATTTGGCCCATTGGCTTCTTGACCTGGCGCTATGATTAACTCTCAGTGGCTCGAACTCTCATGTCTAGAACAAACTTCCATTGTTCCAAAGATGCTCGATCCATTAAAATTCGACTGTTCTATAATAACTAAGTATTGGAAGAGACAAATCTCAGCAAACAATGTAGATCTAGGTCTCTACTTTTTGCCACTCTCCAGCAACCCAGTAAGCATTCTACATAAATCTATAGCGGGCCGTTATCGGCCCCTCAGGGTAGCTGACCAGCCGATAACGGCCCGCTGTAGATTTATAAAGAATGCTAGCTGGGAACGTTCTGGTTCGACAAGGCCATTCTGGGTTCACTGGGCCGTAAAACCGCAACTAAATCGATCTCCAGCTACGTTTAAGACATGGCTACACGTCCCATGAAAGAAATGTTGGTAAACAGTGTAGACCCAGATCAGACGCACGTCGCAGAACGCGGCGTCTAATTGGGATATACACTGTTTGCATTTAATACAGAATTTTTTGTAAAACATGGTAACAACAAATAATAACCAGACACCCCTTCTTTTAGAAATGGACCTGTCCAAATAGTTAAGGTAGAAGAGTCCATTTGGCATACATTGGTTAAGAAGGAGTATTTTGTAATAACTCTGGGATATGTTTTCGCATTCCTCCATGAAAATTAAGTTGTGGGTACTCATTAGAAGCACCTCACTTGTTAAGGAATAGTATTTGGTAATAATTATTGGGTATTTTTTTTATTTCTCAATGAAAACGTATATTGTGGGTACACGTTAGAAGCGCCTCACCGAGGCGCTTCTAATTAATACCCACAACATACATTTTTATGGAGGACTAGAGAAAATTATCAATAGATACTCCTCCTTAACATGTCCTCTGTTGCTATAACTGGCAACTGTTAGGGTAATTTGTTCGAAATAAAAAAAAAAAAAAAAAAAAAAAAATACTTCTACTACTGTGCTATGAACATCTTTCTGAAAGTCGTGTTTTGCCTTGCGCTTTACACAGAGATGAATTGGCAAACTTTTGCCATGTTCAAAATGCAAAAGCTTTTGTCGTAACTAATGCACAAAAAGTTCCATTCTATTCATTAGTTAAGAAAATCGAATATTTTCATTTTTTTCCATAGTAAAGATGCAACAAATTGTGAAAAAAAAAATGATAAGGTATGTAGATCTGAGCAGGCTTTCAAAAAGTTCTACTTGTTCAAAGTTTCTGAAATTTTCACAGCAATGTTCTGAAACAACAGTAATTAGAACTTAGTAGAGATAGGTACATTTGTAAAAAAATATTTTCTCAGATAAAGTTTCAAAAATTCACTTTACTATAAAAATTACATTATACAGACCGACTTTGGCCATAAGTTTTATTTTAAGGTTAACATTTTAGAACAAAGCACAGAAACCATATGAGACAAATTGTTTCTGAAAAGATGTGTTCAGTCATAACAAGGTATTTTGATGTACATAAAACGCCGTTTCCGAATGATGCTGAAAGGATAGTAGTGTCCTTTCTGTATCGCCTTAGAAGAGTCTTTGGCTTTCGTTTAATTTGCTTGAAACTAGTATCCTTTCTGTGTCACCTGTAAAGAGTCTGTGGATGGCGTTTTAGTCTACTTGGAACATCCAATTCAAAGGAACTATCCCTAGTGCCCTTTCTGTATCGCCTGTAAAGAGTCTTTGGCTGGCGTTTTTAGTCTATTTGAAAGTTCATATTCAAAGGAACTACCAACCAATTCAAAGGAACTACCACTGGTGCCTTTTCTGTATCGCCAATAAAGAGTCTTTGGCTGGCCTTTTAGTCTACTTAAAACATCCAATTCAAAGGAACTACTGCTAGTGTCCTTCCTGTATTGCCTGTAGAGAGTCTTTGGTTGGCGTTTTAGTCTACTTGAAACATTCAATTCAAAGGAACCATTACAAGTGTCCTTTCTGTATTACCTGTAAAGAGTCTATAGCTGGCGTTTTAGTCTACTTGAAGCATACAATTCAAAGGAACTACGAGTGTCCTTCCAGTATCACCTGTAAAGAGTCTGGTGCGTATGATACCAGATTTTAGAGAATGCGAACTTACTTATAGGACTTGTTAAGGAGGAGGTGATAATTTGAGGTATTATTTCCTTATTTCTCAATGAAATCATATGTTGTGGCTACTTCTAATGAGTACCCACAACATACGTTTTTATTGAGAACTGGAGAAAATTATCCCAGACTCCTCCTCAACAAGTCCTCTGTTACTATAGCTGGCAATTGTTAGAGTAATGTGTTCGAAGTCAAAAAAGTACCACTACTCTGGCTGTTGTTTTACACTACTTGAAAATTCCAATTCAGAATGAAAAAAACCTTGAATGCCAGAAAACGTTTGTTTGAAATTTTACGTATTTAACATAGTTAAGATAAGAGCGTTTATGCAGCTATATTTTCATCCCCCCGACCAACCAAACTGTTTGTGGGGTGGGGTGTACTGTTTTCACGTTGTCCGTCCGTCCGTCTGTTACATTTAAGTCCTTGTTTGTGTCTCTAATAAGCAATGCTTATTGGGAATTTCTTGTTTGTTTGTTTGTTTATTTCTCCATGAAAACATATGTTGTGGCTACTCATTAGGAGTGTCTCGCATATGTTTTCATGGAAAAGCAGAGGCGGTTGTAAGGAGTACCCACAATAATGATAATATTTTGAATAAAAAAAAGCCTTATCTAGAGCATAAATTTAACGTGGGCGTGTTAATGTTATGTTTTATAAATAAGATGTCTGACTCGCTGAAGACTCAGACATGTAACAGTCGGCACACCCACCCCTGTCGACCAAACGGTTATATACAATGAATACATACCTCCAGATAAGGTGCTTTTTCAACAATAAAACAATATTGATATTTTTCTTACTTCTCTACGAAAACATTTTATGGGTACGCATTAGCAGCGCTTCCAAATAAAGCGCTGTTATCAATAAAAAGTATTGATATTTTTTTTCTTATTTCTCTACGAGAACACATGTTGTGGGCTCTCATGACAGCCCCTCTAGGTAAAACGTTGTTTTCAATAAAAAAAAATCACTATTGATATCATTTACTTATATCCCTATAAAAACTTATGTCGTGGGTACTCATTAGAAGCGCCTCGTCGAGGCGCTTCTAATCAGAACTCAAAACATGTGTTTTTCGTGATGAAATAAGAACAATATTTATCTTTTATCCCCTTTTATCTAGAGCTATAAATAAGTTTGTAAATCGCACGCCTCACCATGTTTATTCAGTGGCAGATGAGGAAACGTGTCGTAACTCCTATGTTTATATGCATTGTATCTGTATCTTAATTTGTATTTTATTCCCTTTCTTTTTTATTAGTTCGCCGGGACTATGTCCCTGGAGAGCTTATGTTGTCACCCAGTCGCTGGCGTCGGCGTCTGTCGCGTCCGCGTCGGCGTCCGCATCCGCGTCCGCGTTAGCATAATGTTTAAGTTTTCAAAGGGGCATAGTTTTTTAACTGTTTAAGGTACTGCTTTCATATTTGGCCTACACCTACCTTAGGGTAAGACCTTTCAATAGCATACACCCCCATCCCAAAATTAGACCCTTTATGTAGGTCAAGGTCAGTTCTTACTTTGTCATTTACACCCATGTTTAAGTTTTGCGTTGGAGTTTTGAAAAGTGTACATAACTGAAGTATTCAAGATAGAGCTTTAATATTTGGCCCACACCAGCCTTAGGGTTAGACCTTTCAATAGCACACACCCCTTTCTCAGTTTGACCTTCTGCCTAGGTCAAGGTCAGGTCATACTTTGTCATTTGAACCCATGTTCAAGTTCTGCGTTTAAATTTTGAAAAGTGTTTGTAACTGCTGAAGTATTCAAGACCCCCACTTTAATATTTGGCCCACACCAACGTTAAGGTAAGACCTTTCAATAGCACACACCCTTTTCTCAGTTTGACCTTCTGCCTAGGTCAAGGTTAGATAATTTCCATTTAAACCCATGTTTGAGCTCTGCGTTTAAGTTTTGAAAAGTGTTCGTAACTGCTGAAGTATTCAAGATGTTGCTTTAATATTTGGCCCACACCTACCTTAGGGTACATGTAAGTAAGACCTTTCAATAGTACACACCCCTTCCTCAGTTTGACCTGCCTAGGTCAAGGTCAGGTCATACTTTGTCATTTACAGGTGTATTTAAGGTTTTGAAAAATATACATAAATGCTGAAGTATGTAAGATATAGCTTTCATATTTCGTCCACACCGACCTAAGGGATTCAGCATGTAAGATATAGCTTTCATATTTTCTCCACACCAACCTAAAGGAAGATGTTTTAATGGCACATACCCCATCCTTCAGTTTGACAATCTTCCGACATCAAAGTCAGGTCATACTCTGTCATTTACAGCAATGTTTGAGTTCTATATTTAATCTGTAATATTTAAAGATTGTTTTCTTCTCCAATCAGCCCTTTCCGGCGAGCTGTGTTGTCTTCTGAAAACTCTTGTTTATTTTTGTTTTTACCTTCATTTGTTTATGACTGTTTTATCTGAATAAACAATTCAGATTTTATTGTCATATTTATTTGAAACATCCGATTTTCTGTCATGTCGCATGATTGTTCTTTACAGTAATCTATGTACAGTGGAATCTCAATGGCTCGAACATCTTTGGGACCATGGACATTTATTCTAGATATGGGTAGTTCGAGCCACTGAGCATAGCGCCAGGTTAGGAGACTTATGGGAATCACTACGAAAACAAGCCTATTCAAATATTCTGAAAATTTTACCACCAAAAAATGAAAAATTTCAGATAAAGATTCTTATATTTTTTATATTTCTGCTCAAAACATAAATTGTGGGTACTCGTTAGAACCGCCGCGGAGAGGCGGTTCTAACGAGTACCCACAGTCTATGTTTTTGAGCAGAAATAAGACAAATAATGTATACCCCTGTAAACCCCAGTATTATTAAAAGCTGGGTTTAAGGGAGTCAAAATTATAAAGAAATGTTTTCGTGATGAAAATATGGATGTTTCGATCTTCTGTAAAATAATGGTATGTTGAGTGTACTCATTAGAATCGCCTCGAAGAGACGATTATATTGACTTCACACAATATATATTTTTATGATTGCTGTCGGAAGAATTTCCTTGGGGGGGGGGGGGGGTGCGAGGGGGGGGGGGCTCAAAAACGCATTATGAAAACATGCCTATATTCAGATATATTGAGAATTTTACCAGCAAAAAAAAATGAACATTTTAGATGAAAAATTCTAGTAGATTTCATATTTCTGCTCGAAACATAGATTGTGGGTACTTGTTAGAACCGCCTCAGCAAGGCGGTTCTAACGATTACCACAACCTATGTTTTGAGCAGAAATAAGAAAATTAATGTATAGGCGTGTTTCGTTAGGGAGTTCGAATTAGCCATGGTACACGAGTCATCGGTATTCGAGTCATTAAGGTTTTACTGTGTATGTAGGTATCTATGAGCTTCGAGACACTTTTCACACAAAAGTACTATAGAAACTATCCAATAAGAGCACCAATCAAAGAACACAGCCTACCAATGGCACCACATCACGAAAACATGCCTATATAATTTTGACCCCCTTAAACCCTACTTTTATATAGTAAAACTGGGCTCTACAGGGGTATATATTATTTTTCTTATTTCTGCTCAAAAACAATAGATTGTGGGTACTCGTTAGAACCACCTCAATGAGGCGGTTCTAACGAGTATCCACAATCTATGTTTTGAGCAGAAATATGAAAAATATCAAATTTTTTTATCTGAAAACTTTCAGTTTTTTGGTTGTGAAATTTTCAGTACATTTCTATAGGCGTGTTTTAGAAATGACGAGGAATAACTAAGGAACCATGTCAGAAAGTACACAAAACATTATGTAAAGACATTGTGGAAAAAGGTACAATCACAAAGCACAGCCCTCCTGAGGCCCCAAAAGAAGGAGAGTTGAGTAATAAACAATGACAAAACAAACATTACATAATTTCATTACGAAAACAAGCCTATTCAAATATATAGAAAAATTTCACCTCCAAAAAAAAAAAAACTGAAAATTTTCAAATAAGAAGACTGATATTTTTTCATATTTCTGCTCAAAACATAGATTGTGAGTATTCGTTAGAACCGCCTCGCCGAGGCGGTTCTAACGAATACCTACAATTTATGTTTTAAGAAAAAATAAGAAAAATAATGTATACCCCTGTAAACCCCAGTTTTACTATATAAAAGTGGGGTTTAAGGAGGTCAAAATTATATAGATATGTTTTCGTGATGTATGGAACCGCCGACACATGAACAAAGGAGAGCTACAACAGATGAACCGCTTAGGAATGGTCGGTTGAAAAATTGCTGGAGGCTTAAACCATTTAACTCGCGCGAACCCTCGCCTTAATCCTGACGCAGCTCCGAATTTAAAACATATGTTCGATGTTTTGGGGCTCTCTATCTCGCCAATGAAATGTCACGATGAAATACATAATCATAAGGACTATGATGAAACAAAGTATAAGGCCTGATGAAGATCTGAACACAAGGAAACTATAAACTGGAATACAGACAATGATAATCAAGCACCAATCTTCTGAAGCAGATTGTGGAAGGAGGAGACCAACTCACCGTCGTGCAGTTAAAGAGGGAAGCAGTTATCCAACCGTAACAAGGTTGACTACCATGCAAAAGAGGAATTGCTTTTTCTTGTGTTTCCACGAAAACATATGTTACGGGTACTCATTATAACGCCTCGTCGAGGCGTTTCTATTGAATTCCCACAACATACGTTTTCATGAAAAACTGGAGAAAATTGTCCCAGAATTATTATCAAATAAATATCATCAGTAATATCATCCTTAACATGTCCTCTGATTCTTGCAGTTTGCCGCAGAATGTCCATGAAAACATAAATCCACTTTTCTGTGCTTTATATTACAGAGGAAGCAGAAAGAAAACATTTAACCTGTAACCTGTAACCCATTGTAGACTGAATAGATTCTCACATACTATATATAGGAAGAGTCCAATTTCAATTTTTGCTACGTCCGACTACGAGATTCAGATATTCCTAGAGAAAAAATGGCTTAAGTATTTAAGAATGCGGCGTTTGATCAGGGTCTCCACTGTTTGCCAGTTACCCTTTTAGGAGTCCCCAGACTACAATAATGTGTTAAAGCGCCAGTAACAACTACTTCAGACGACAATTTGAGCTCCATATGCGACCAACGTATCCACGCAGTCATGTCAGTCTAAATTTGACGCTAATATGATGTGTGGACTTTAGAGATTATATTAGTGAATGGCGTAGACCCTGATCAGACTGTGCGTCAGCCAAAGTTGCTGTAAGAACGAGGGCCAGCAATGTTCTTGGTATCGATGCTTGAACAACAACAACAACAATAACAACAAAGAAGACTATCAGAAAGGGTATAGGCCTGAGCAGTATGCATTGTTGTCTTCGTTTAGAGTTTGAAGAAAAAGAACATGTGCATTAAAAAGAAGGGTTTTCAAGCCGCAGCGAAAAAATCTCATTATTTATATTAGTCAAAATTAACAAGCAGTGAAAAGGGACAGCTTCTCAGACTGCAAAATGTCGAAATACACTGTTTTTGGTTGTTTCGTCAGTCCAGCTTTTCAGCACCTGTATTCAGTTGGGACCTACCCGGGAAATAAGGCTCTGATCAGATTGCGCGGGTGCGTAAGGGGTGGGGTGGATGGGAAGTCTAGGTACACGTATTAATTGTCCATATACCATATTAGAGCAAATTACCGCGCGCTATAAGCGCACTGTCACGCGATTTCGTAGTCTTCAGAGTACAGCAGTGTACTTTTATTTACTTTATATAATCATATAGATCAAGAAATATCTTAAAAAAAAAAGATAACCGGTGCAGATTAAATAGAAAGGTGTTTTGAAAAGGATATTGGTGCGAGTGGGGGTGGGGGGGGGGGGGGTGGGGGTGGAGGGGGGAGTATAATTGGTGGGGAGGGAATGTAATTTGCTGATTATAATGATTATTTACAGGATGAAAATATTTCTTTTCGTCTGTTTAAATGCAGCATGATTCTAAATCTTTGTTGTTTTCATATACTATGCTCGTCGGAGTAGCGAAGATTTTGATCAGATCGCACTTTGTTGAGACCTCTCTCTCTCTCTCTCTCTCTCTCTCTCGTTTTCCTGTGTCCATGCACCAGTTGAGGTTATAAGTGACGGCACTCGCAGGTTTGAATGACAGCAATCGGGTTTTCCTTAGACTGGCTCCAGTCTCCAATGACTAAATATCTGTTTCTTATAACCCTATTTGATACTGCACTAAAATAAAACCAAAATAATCATCACTATAAAGGCGGGACCAGCCTTTATAGTCATGGTATTATTTTGGTTTATTTTTGTAGATGATAATATTTAGTCACTGGAGACTGGAGCCAGTCGAGGTTTACCTTCGTAGTCTAAAAGGACGGTTCAAAGCGGATCAAAGTCAATGAAACAAAATATGTAGGCGGTCCGTGTGTCGCTGCTGACAAGACGAATTCACTGTAGGGTCTTTCAAACAATAAACATTTTCATACGACAGTACTCCTAATAATTACTTGAGCGAGCTCTTGAGACCTACATTGTAGTGCCCCGTGTCGAACAGGAGGTAAAGAAAATAACCGGACTATTTATGCAAATTACTTGGCCCCTATATAGGTTACTATACAGAATGTGCTTTAGGACAAAACCAATCAAAGTACAGACAGCACTAGTGGGTAGATTGTCTCTGAGTGTACGCTTGGAAAATGGTCTTGAACTGGGACTTAAGACAGGTTCATTTTACCCATAACCATGTAATTTCAGCAAACAGTGCAGACCCTGATCAGACGCCGTATTCTGCGGCGTCTGATCTGGGTCTGCACTGTTTGCCAATGTCCCTGTCCATGTTTTACAGATACCCCTCTATCAACAGCACTCAGACGTCACAGCGACAATACGCACGGCTATAAATAACCGTTACCTGGATTTCGTCAAACGCGCGATTTGATTACATTGGTCAATGATAATCATGTGGACAATTAACTATCTTAGGAAATTATGGTGTTTGTATACCATGGCTCGATTGTAAATAATCGACCTAAAATCATAACGGATAACAACGAATAAAAAAACAGAGTCTTGATAAATCTCTTTTTAACAATTATGTTAGCTATTGCATTTTCACTATACAATATAGAAAATGAATAATTTGGTTATTAAGCAAATCATCACGAAAACACGCCCATATAATTTCGACCCCCTTAAACCCCACTTTTGTATAGTAAAACTGGGATTTACAGGGGTATACATTATTTTTCTTATTTCTGCTAAAAAAACATAGATTGTGGGGTATTCGGTAGAACCACCTCGCCGAGGCGGTTCTAACGAGTATTCACAATATGTTTTCAGCAGAACTATAAAAAATATCAGATTTTTTTTAGCTGAAAATTTTTATTTTTTGGTGGTAAAATTTTCAGTGTATTTGAATAGGTTTGTTTTCGTTATGTTAAGACAAACTCATGTAGTAAAAAAGTTTGCTAGAAGTATTTAAAAACTGCAAATTCAATAAATCCGCCTAAAATTTAGACCACTGTCTTCCCTATACATTAAGGGGGAACATGCTGGTCCAAAATACACAGCCATTATAGCATTAGCGAACAGCAAAGGTTCAGGCAACCCTGCGCATCCGCGCACTCTCACCAGAACCTATGCTGTTCGCTCACGTAAATGATAGGCCAAGGGAAACCCAGCCAAGGAACTAGACATGTGGCCTCGCTAAGGGGCAGGCATGCGCAGTGAAAAAACTGATTCAACGGAAAGTCCAGATAGCATTTTTCTGGCGACGCGGCCCCATGCTATTATTCTGACAGGTTTTGACGTTTGGCTCTACTTATTGAGTTGTGCAAAAACAAGTTACACCTATATCATATATTACCATTACAGTTGCAGTTTTACTAAAAAGCAGTTACCAAGAGTTAGCTAGACCATATTATGGCCGGGGATATAGGTCATAACTATAAAACGGGATAACTAATATTGCATATTTTCAGCCGCAGCAAGTGAAAAGGTAAGCTTACCTCTTTTTTTTTTACGATAATCGCAGGAACGGGTGGAACCTGCGCATTAGTGTCGTTCGCAGTAGAAATGTAAATGTCGATTCTACGAAATGTGACTCAGTGCTCTAGACTACCGTATTTATTCTAAGTATTGGGACCTCGATTTAGACACCTCAATTCCGTACCATTCTTGTCCTAATATTCGAGAAAATCCAAAGTACTATTCATTGATATGTTTAAAATATTGCTGGATGATTGACAAACAGTGTAGACCCTGATCAGACGCCGCGTTCTGCGGCGTCTGATCTGGGGCAACACTGATTGCTATGGCCTGTCTGCCCCAGTACTTAGGCTTATGGGGCAGGTAACGTTACTAGTCTGATAAAAAAAGAATCTGATCATTTTATTATTAAAAGGTAATCAACTTCTTAATAATGGTAGGGTCTCTAACACACATTTTTGCTAAGTCTTATTCAGTGCCCAGATTAGTTGTGAAATATATGACAGATAGGCAAGTTATTGTTAAAGGAAAATAGATTCTGAATCCTGCACATTTTGCAATAACAATTGGGTGTGTCTCTGTTTGTTGCAGTTTACATGTAAGGAAGACAATTTTCCAGTGGAACAGCTCTGTGAGACATGTCTTGTTGTGAAGTGACTTAGAATGGACCGCGATACAGGTAAAGCCGACTTGACACTAAGTTTGATTATCACTAATTTTGATGAAAACTTAGAATAATTTGTTACAGGAATTGATTCTTATTTTGATGAGTAAGTTGTTACGTGTTACGGGATTTGAACACTTGGAGATTTTCCGCCATTTTTACAAGGAAGACAACTTTATGACTTCCTGTTTGTGTTCCTGCAACCAAGGTCCCTTCAAAAAGGGGTCTACTTTAAAACAAAAGAATTTGCTTCCACAGGGAACCAATTCTTTTCTTTTAAAGTAGGCCCTTTTACAGAAGTGACGAGGTGGGGGTGGGGGCGAAAGAATTCTGACAGAGTTGCCTCTCCTGACAGTGTATTCGTTCCCCTTATTTTTGAACGTCAAGTGTTCGCTTGGGAGCTGGTGGAAAAGTCATGAAATATGCTAGCATGTTTATGCAAATTCACAGGAATGTTGATGTTGTAAACAATGACTCACAAAGTATTAAATGAAGGAATGATGATGAGAGATATATATAAAGAGAGAGAGAGAGAAAGAGAGAGAGAACACCATGTTTGGCATATTGTTCATGTAGCCCACACCTTCTTTTGTTTAGGGCTAGTTTACATCATTTGGACTCAAAGAGGGGTTCTGCTGAACCCCTAAACCCAATCAGGATATCCTTATGATTTGAATTTTCGCATCAGACTTTGGATGTATTAATCTGGGTGTTCACTAGGCCCACCTGTCATATTGTACATTCCCTTACCTTGCAGCTCAATAATATATGTAGGTCATTTACAGTCAGACTCCAAGAGCTCTAACATATTTGGGACAATGGAAATTTTTGTATCCATAGACAGTTCGAGCCACTGAGAGTTAATCTTAGCACCAGGTCAGGAGGCAAGTGCGGATAATATAGGAATGTCTTTGAGTCGATCGTCTGTAAAATAAAACAATGCTGAGTGTACTCATGAGGCAATTTTAATCAGCATACACACCATACATTTTCATCAAGTAAGAAAAAATCCCAAAAATTTATTTAATATTTGTTTTCTCATTTAAGGTATCAGAAGGATTTCCTAGGAAGTCATCACGAAAACACGCCTATATAATTTTGACTCCCTTAAACCCCACTTTTAAACAGTAAAAAACTGAGGTTTACAGGGTTGTACATTAATTCTTATTTCTGCTCAAAACATAGGTTGTGGTGAGGCGGTTCTAACGAGTACCCACAATCTATGTTTTGAGCAAAAATATGAACAAATATCAGAATTTTTTTTAATCTGAAAATTTTCATTTTTTGGTGATAAAACTTTCAGGATATTTGGATAGGCAAGTTTTCGTAATGTCAAAACCGACTTCGAATCAGCCACGGTAAACGAGCCATCGGTATTCGAGTCACTAAAGTTTTACTGTACTTACAGATGTACCACCACCATCTTATGCGGAAGCTATCAGGTTAGCGAGGGTAACTCGGAGTAGCTCCACATCAGATCCTCAGCTCGCTTCTGGAGACAATCGGGATTTTATCTCTGCTTTGGAAAATAACCTGTACAGTGGAAACTGGGTAAAAATAAAGATTATTTTTTCTTTCTTCTATTGGATAAAAAAATAGAAATGTTTCCAAAGGACACGGGTGCCCCCGCCTGAAAAACAAAAACAAAAAAAAAAAACAAAAAAAAAAAGAAAAAAAAAATACTTAAACGCAAATTTCCAATGCCGGACGGAGACGGACGGATAAACAGGGGTGACACTATATGCCCTTTCTACCGTTCTTCGAATAGCGGGGCATAAAAAACAGTTAAGGCATCAGTCAGTTGAAGCTTTGGCCCCTACAGGGCCGGGGATATTGGGGACATACATGTAGCGGGGCTTAAATGCGGTGATTTAACCACCGATGTCCAGGTAGTGCCGAACATGTGCTTGTTGTTTTATGTTTTCACAAAAATAGCCGGGTTTTTAGCCGGGATTTACCGGGACATAGAAAATGTATTTGCTGGGATTCAACTTCAGGCAAGAGCCATATTGATAACAATTCGAAGAATATTGCGATATGGCCATTGGTTAAAAAGTGTATCTAACCGATATAGTTCACTTATTGTTCTTCACTATTGTCAAGCTCCGGGGTGGGGTGCAGGGTTTTTTTAGCAGGGATTTTACCATACCAGCAGTGCAGGACATTTAGCAGGGCTTTGCAAACTGAAAATTTAAAAGCCCCGCTATTCCCCGGCCCCCTTAGGGTAGGATAGCAAATGACTGATGCATCAGTAGCGATTGCTTTGCCGCCATGATTGCAAGGGTTTTATTTTTTTGATTCGCTGAACCCTTTCACCTCTGAGTTTCTGAAATGAACTCCTCTATCTTTGAATTTAGACGTGTCCACTGTCTCAAATGGGTGTTTCAGTATAAAATAAATAAATAAATAATAATAAAAAAAAGAATGGCAAACAATGTAGATCCTGATGAGACGACTCGTTACGTCTCACTTGGATCAACATCTTTTGCACAGATATTTGTTTTGGTCTGCCCGGCTGAAATGGTTAAACATTGATTAGAACGTATTTTTTTTTTACTTACAAACATGTAGTTAGCAATTAACTTGCTTTATTATTATAATGGCATGTCGCCTACGGGCAATACGGCCCGCGCCGTGCGAAAACGAGTCTTCGAGTGTATGCGGACAGCGAAGGCCCAGATCAGACTGCGCAGTCTGATCAGGGCCTTCACTGTCCGCTAACAGAATTATTAAATACTACAGAATGTTACGAAGTGAGAGCAAAGGCACGGATGATATTTTGCGCATGCGCAGGTTGATCATAGTATGTGTTATTTTCAGCATGTTCGAAGGCGATTTTTTGCTTTCACGTTTTTGGTACGTTGTGTTTCCTGCACTATTTTGCACGAAAACTAGGTCAAAAGGTTTTGCAACTAAAATGACCTAAATAAGTTGAGGGTTCGGGAACTCGGTACTTATGGTACAGTCTTTGTTTACGATCAAGGGCGCAGCCGTCTTTAAAACTTTGTCGACATGATGAGAGTTTTGGGGTTTTTAACTACTGAATTATTATTTTAAACAGGAATCAAATATTGCAATTAACCCTGAACACTGAACACGACAACCCCTATCTTTGCAAACCTGAACACGACAACCCTTATCTTTGCAAACAGTGTAGATTCAGATCAGATGGCATCTGATTAGGATCCATACTGTTCGTCATGCAGTTTGTAAATTGAACGAATACATTACATCAAACAATTTGATTGGTGGATATAGACAATAATGGATGTGGTTAAATGAATTTATTTAGCAGGATAAGGGTTAAAACGTAGGGTGCATCTGGGTAAATGCATGTACGAACGAAATTTACACCTCAAAGTACGAAAGACCGGTAGTGACATTTCAACTACATTAATTCAAGGTTTCAACTTCATGAATTCACGATTTCAGCTTCACGAATTCACGATTTCAACTTCACGAATTCACGATTTCAACTTCACGAATTCAACTTCACGAATTCAACTTCACGAATTCACGAATTCAACTTCACGAATTCACGAATTCAACTTCATGAATTCACGAATTCAATTTCACGAATTCCACTTCACGAATTCAACTTCACGAATTCTCGAATTCAACTTCATGAATTCACGAATTCAACTTCACGAATTCCACTTCACGAGTTCAACTTCACGAATTCCCGAATTCAGCTTCAAGAATTCACGAATTCAACTTCACGAATTCAACTGTTGAATTCGTGAAGTTGAATTCGTGAAGTTGAATTCGTAAATTCGTGAAGTTGAATTCGTGAATTCGTGAAGTTGAATTCGTGAAGTGGAATTCGTGAAGTTGAATTCGTGAATTCGTGAAGTTGAATTCGTGAATTCGTGAAGTTGAATTCATGAAGTTGAATTCGTGAAGTTGAATTCGTGAATTCGTGAAGTTGAAATCGTGAATTCGTGAAGTTGAATTCGTGAATTCGTGAAGCTGAAATCATGAATTCGTGAAGTTGAAACCTTGAATTAATGTAGTTGAAATGACACTACCGGTCTTTCGTATCAAAGTTTCAAGTGCCAGTGTTCTAGTGTGCAGGAGTCACGGAACAGGTTACAGATTCTTCATTACCTTCGGACTTTCATCACGAAAACATACCTATATAATTTTGACCCCTGTTAAACCCCACTTTTATATAGTAAAACTGGGGTTAACAGGTGTATACATTATTTTCTTATTTCTACTAAAAAACATAGATTGTGGGTACTCATAAGAACCGCCTTGGCGAGGCGAGGCGGTTCCAACGAGTACCCACAATCTATGTTTTGAGCAGAAATATGAAAAGTATCAGAACTTTTATCTGAAAACTTTCAGTTTTTGGTGGTGAAATTTTCAATATATTTGAATAGGCGTGTTTTCGTAATGGCTGTATGCGCGTTTGTTTTCAATGACACACAAGCCTTAGAACAAACTTTAAGATAAAATGTGTGTGACTCAGATCCAGGGAAATATGCACGAGGTGAGAAAAGTACGGACAGAGAGAGGGAAAATACGAACAGCATTATAAAAATGAGCTAAAGGTACCAAGTGCATTAATGGTATAAGATTGTATAGTATCCAGTCATCGTCCCGGCCAACTAAGAAGACCTGTGTTAGAATGCACAGATAACTAGGCTAACCTGTACCTTTGCTATTTGCATATGCATTAAGAAGAAACGATACACATTCAGGGATAGTGTAGTGGTGGGGAAATCATTCTGTCCATTACGAAAAAACATATTCAAATATATTGAAAATTTCACCACAAAAAACTGAAAGTTTTTGGATAAAAATTCTTAAGTTTTTCATATTTCTGCTCAAAACATAGATGATGGGTATTCGTTAGAACCGCCTCGCCGAGGCGGTTCTAACGAGTACCCACAATCTATGTATTTAAGCAGAAATAAAAAGAATAATATATCCCCCCCCCCCTGTAAACCCCAATGTTACTATAAAAAAGTGGGATTTAAGGGGGTCAAATTATATAAGTATGTTTTCGTGATGCAAAATTGTTTTTCCTCCAATATGCAAAAGGGATACACTCTAAAAGAAAATAATCTTAAAAGTGTAGACCTCTTTTCAAATGGGGGCTGTGGTGCAGGAAAGCAAACAGGAAGTCACAAAAGTTGTCGCCCTTGGAACAACTGGCGGAAAATCTGTCCAGTATATTCAGTAATTTGAAGATTCTTTTTTTGTATGACCCTACTGTGTTTTCTTCTTTTTTCGTCACAGAAAATATCTAAGTGTTCCCCACTTACATTACGAAAACACGCCTATTCAAATAAATTTAAAATTTTACAACCAAGAAAGGAAAATTTTCAGATAAAAAAATTGTGATATTATTGTTATTTCTTCTCAAAGCATGGAGTACCCAAAATCTATCTTTTTAGCAAACTAGAAAAAAAATAATGTGTACCCCTGTAAATCCCAGTTTTACTATATAAAAGTGGGGTTTTAGGGGTTCAGCACTAAATAGGCGCATTTTCGTGATGTTCCGGGATATTATTACAAATTTTTTTTCCGTATTATGACTAAGTCACAAAAATCCCCCAAAACGAGCATTGATATGAAAATTCTAACATTGATTATATTTCTTTTAATTAATAGGGTAGCTATTCACAGCAATTTTTGAATGCCCATGGAGAAACAGCAACATTACAGCCGGGTATTTCAGGTATGACAAGTTTTAACACTTTGCAAGCTGGATAAAAGTTTCAGCAGACGACATTTTGAAATATTCGTCTGTTTTTTTCCAGAAACATAGGCTTTGATATTTCATGCAAATTTTCTGCACAGGAGACAATTTGCATGAAATTACCATTACGAAAATACGCCTATTCAAATATATAGAAAATTTCACCTCCGAAATTGAACATTTTCATACAAAAAAAAAACTCTGATATTTTTCATATTTTTGCTCAAAACGTATATTGTGGGTGATCGTTAGAACCGCCTTTGCGAGGCGGTTCCAACGAATACCCACAATCTATGTTTTGAGCAGAAATAAGAAAAATAATGTATATCCCTGTAAATCCCAGTTTTATTATATAAAAATGGGGTTTAAGGGGGTCAAAATTATATAGGCATGTTTTCGTGATGCAAAGCGTGTTTTCTGGGATGAGTAAGACAAAATGTCTGCTGAATATGCTCATACCGTGGTAAAGCAAGGCCTGTCCCGCCACAAACCGTTTTAGCCTGATTATTGGGACAGCTTAACCCATGCCTTACTTCTGTTCACCTAAAATTTCACTTTCAACAAGTCTATTTTACTGTGGATATGTTTTAAACGTTGCTGTGTGAGTGGCAAACAGTGTAAGCCCTGATCAGACGCCGCATTAAGCGGCGTCTGATCTGGGCCTGCACTGTTTGTACAGGCCTGACTACAAATCGCCGTGTACGTGCGTTAATCTATCCTTAAATATCTTTCAGGATGCTGGGCAAAAATTTCAGCAGACAACATTTTAAATATTCTTCTTGCTTTTTCGGTAAAATAAGGTTTGACATTTCATGCAAATTGTCTGAACTGTTACTTAATGCGTCTGAGGTCAACATACCAAAATCGTGTTTCAGACAAAATAAGGAATGTTCAGACAGACAGACATGGACCCAAAACTAAATGGGGTGTTACCAGGCGTCCATATAAAGTAATCATTGGTAAGCAACATTTTTTTTTTCACCCGGCGTTGGCGGAGGGGAACTAGAAATGACCCTCGTCCGTGCGTTGGTGCGTCTGTCCCAAATATCTGCAATTCCTTATACATCTTTCAATCAGATTTTTCTGAAATTTGAATATTTTCTTCCTATGATTTGATGAAGTAATCTTTATTTTGGATTTCATCTGTTTTTTTTGTTTTTTTTCGCGTCTGTGCTCCTTTTCACAAATGTAAGGCTTAAATTTAGTTAACGACCAACAATTGGTCTGGCATATGCAATTTCTGTAGTAAAGTGATTTTTTTTTCATTTTTGAATTTTGTATAAGGAAATATTTGTCGCCTTTTCATGCCCCTCCACACGATAGTGGCGGTGTATTATTGTTATAATTTGGACCTCGCCCGTCTGTCAATGTCCGTCCGTCCGTACTTTCATTTCCGGACAATAACTTGAGTAAATATCAAACCAAACTTGGCGTGTTCTTTGATATTGTGGTGATCTGGTTAGGAATTGCTTCATGTACTGGGCGAATTTCAATGGCTTTTTTTTTATATAAAACTTGGTATGCGCATTGATATTGTGAAGATCTGGTTTGGGATTGATAATGGGCAAATTTCGTCAGTTTTTGATAGAGTCATCTGCCCGCCACATGCAATATTTTCGTTACCGAATAGAGTCATCTGCCCGCCACATGCAATATTTTCGTTACCGAACGATAACTTGAGTAAATATCAATTGATTTTTACCAAACTTGGTATGCACATCGATATTGTGGAGCTCTGGTTTGGGATTGATAATGGGCAAATTTCGTCAATATGTGTATGTAACAGAGTTGTCTGCCCGCCACACGTCCGTATTTTCGATTAGTGACAATAACTGGAGTAAAATGTTAATAGATTTTCACCAAACTTGGTTTGTGCATTGATATTGTGGAGGTCCGGTTTGGGATGGCTGATAGGCAAATTTTAATCGTCAGTTTTGACAGAGTTATCTGCCCGCCACACGATAAGGGCGTTGTATTATAGTTACACGTTTTTGTTACTATTGAGTGGAACTTGAACACCTGCCTCCAAACGACTTCCCTGTTGCTATCTTTATTTATTTATTTTTGCATATGGCTTGAAGCCTTTGTAAAACAGAAAATACGATTGTTTTAAACTGATGAATAATAATAATAAAACGTTTTGTGCAAAGGTTTTGCAACTGAATCATGGCAAAAGTTTGAGAATTTACTTCTTCTGAAATAAGCGTCATATATATATATATATCTCTGAAAGATGCTGAAAGCAGAATAAGAACTTGGTTCCTAGAACACTATTGTTTCTTCGGTATCACGCAAGTTTCCTCACAAATTATTTCTGAGTTTGAAACAGCACATTAACGGGTGATGGTATACCTGGTGGGTTTTTCAGCAGTTTGTCCAAATTTCAGCTTTGACTTCCAGTTTGCTTTAACCCTTCTGAAAAGAGGTCTACTCTAAAAGGAAAGAAGTTGCTACTCCCTTGGGAGCAAATTCTTTCCTTTAAGAGTAGACCTCTTTCAAAGTAGACATTTTTCAGAAAGAAGGCAAAAAGTTTTTAACACTAATCTCCTGCCGGCCTCGGTAGGCCGGCGGCTCAGTTGGATGCGCCATCCGACTGGAGACCAGGAGGTCGCTGGTTCAACCCCCGCCGAGGTCGGCAACATTCTTTCGTGGAGATTGATCATGAAATATTTTCTACGGTCATTCTCTCCCTTCCGCTGATTTAAGAAGGGCAGTTGTCAGTTTCTGGCGAAAGAATGTGCACAATACTGGTTACATGTAACCGCTTAGATGACTAAGCCTGCCCAGTAAACGTGTGGTTAGGTTAACTGACCGCGCTCGACATGGGTTGACTGGACCGTAAAACCTCAACACAAACAAACAAACACTAATCTCCCTTGAAAGTATATCCTCTCCCCTTAAAAGAATCGGGGGTAACCCCCAAATTCACCGCTGAATACATTTTTGCTGGTTACGGTCTTCATTGTTCACATGAAACGCTACTGAGGAACCCGGCAAATTTTGTTTTGACGGCTTTCATTGGGTGAAACGTACAAGCTGAGTTTTTCGGTGACCTGGTTTATAAATTTAAGAAACTTGCTGGGAAAGCTAATTGTTTAGAATAATAATAATAATAATAATAATAATAATGATAAAAATACCCATTGTAAAAGGATGGGATATTATGCGACAGACTGCATGCTTAGTTTCTAACCCAATCATGGTTGATAGCTATGCTTTGCAGTATCGTTGCACGACGGATGGGCCGGGGAAAATACCTGAAATGGAATATTTACCTTCCATCTTTTATTTTTCTAGTGGGTGGGGGTGCATTTTTTAAAGCAAACAATTTGCTCGCCGTTGTGGCAAAGTGGAATGCATATATACACCGTCAAAGGAAAATGGTTCTTACATGGAAATATTTGCCAGCCATCTTTTTGGGGACTGCTGCTAAAGGAAAGAATTTGCTCGCTGGGGGAGCAAATTCCTTCCTTTAATAGTATCCCGCAGTTTACTAGGATATCAACTTCAATCTGCAGAATTGTCTTTCTTTGGAAAATGGCGACAAATTTGTTCATGTGTATTCATTCATTTGACTTTGTGATACGTGCATATGAAGAGTCTTAATAAAACCGAGTCTTCGATTTTCGTTCTTTTGTGTGTTCTTTGTTTGCAAAGACTACCTTTTAGATTTTTATTTTACTTGATTGCAGCTGGTGTTAAGTGCCGTGCGACGGCACTAAAACGTCTCCTCGTGGAGATTATATTTTTATTTCCTTTAGGGTAAATACCGCTTGCCAGTGCTAGGGGACATTTTCAGCCTCGCAAATTACTATTGTGCCTATGAAGAGATTTATTACAACCGACTCTCCGATTTGCGTTAATTTATATGTTCTTTGTTTCCAATGGCAACCTTTAAGATTTTTTATTTTTCTACTTTTGTGGGTAGAGAGTCCACACTCAAGTGATGATGAAGAAACTGCGCTGTTAAAGAAGAGATTGAGGTGGATAAAAGAAGAAAAGCGATTGAAGGAAGAAAACGAACGGAAGAGATTACTCTTGCAACAGCTGTTGGAATACGAAGAGAGATCTGCCGGAACTTCCGGAGAAAGTATGTACAGATTTCTTAATCCTTTAAGGCTTTAAACCCCATTAGAAATTATAGCGGGTGACGTTATATTTTTTGTAGATTTTCAGAGATTAAGAGGCTTGGAATTTCATATGAATAGTCTGCCTTTAGTCTGATTCAGGGTTAAACGCTCTGTATGCTGGGTAAGAATTTCAGCAGACGACATATTGAAATATTTTCTTTCTTTTTTTTCCAGAAAATAGGATCTGACACTTCATGCAAATTGTCTCCTGAAGATAATTTGCATGAAGTGTGAAGTCAAATTTTCTAAGAAAACTAATAAAATATTTCAAAATGTCTGCTGATAATTTTACCTAGCATGCAATGTGTTAAAGACATAAAAATAGGTCATGTCTACTGTCAATAGGGAAATCATTGACCATATTGATAGGGTCAATAATCAGTAGGGGTATCCACAACGTACATTTTTAGGAGAAATGAGCAAAATGTTTATCTCGATATCCCGCGTATCTAGAGCTATATCATTACGAAAACACGCATATTCAAATATATTGAACATTTCACTATCAAAAACTGAAAGTTTTCAGATAAAAATTCTGATATTTTTCATATTTCTGCTCAAAACATGATTGTGGGTACTCGTTGGAACCGCTTCGCCGAGGCGGTTCTAACAAGTACCCACAATTTATGTTTTTGAGCAGAAATAAGAAAACTAATGTATACCCATGTAAACCCCAGTTTTACTATATAAAAGTGAGGTTTAAGGGAGTCAAAATTATATAGGCATGTTTTCGTGATGGTAAGTCATGTCATTTTCACATTATAATATGTGAAATTAGCCAGCGCACAATAAAACCTATAGTAAGACAGGTGTAACCAGTAAAGGCTCAGATCAACCTGTACATCCACTTAGTACGACAAGGGTCCTCCATTATCCATCTTTGGATAGCCTGGGGGCTGTAGAAGGCACATGAGGATGCGTTTGCTGATCTGAGTTTTCGCTGGTCGCATAAGTCTTTATATAGGTTATGTCATGCGCTGGCTCATATGTGAAATTAGAAAGAGTTTTTCATATAGAATTTATTATAGAAATGCATGTGTTAATGCAAATTGTGTAGACCCGGGTGGGACGCTAGTGCCCCTTTTATGGGACGTCAGGCGTAATGGATTTAGAGAATTTTATGTAATGAAAGATTTTCTAAAAGAAACAGACACATTGAAAACCTCGAATCCCTGGGCAAATTCAGCAGACAACAAATTGATATTTTTCTATTTTTATCCCAGAAAACTGGATTTGGCATTTCATGCAAATTGTCTCCAGTGGAGACAATTTGCATGAAATGTCAAATCCTGTTTTCTGAGAAAAAATCAAAAAAAAAAAAAAAATCAATATGTCGTCTGCTGAAATTTTTACCCAGAATGAATAAGCGTTAACAGATATTTTTGGTTCTGCAAACGCCGAACACCGAGAAATGTTTTTTCTCTTCTTTTCTCTCTTGACATAATGCTAAATACCTTGATGACATTCTAAACATGTGCTGTCCTGTTGCAAAATAAAAGTACGACAGTATGTCGTAAGTAATAAAGTATGATGTTGCTGATATTTATCATCTGAAGCGTTTTTTTGGGCATGGCTGGAGCTGGTGTTAAGTGCCGTGTGGCGGCCGTAATACGTCTCCCCGTACTTTACTACAGTGAACCCTCGTCACAACGACAGCATTTGTTCCCAAAGATATTGCCATTAAAATGAATTTGCTGTTGTATAGATTCCTAGTATGACAGAAAAATATGTAAAAAAGACCTTTATATTCTTATTTCCTCCTCACAGAACATATGTTTTGGATATTTGTTAGAATCGCCTCAGTGAGGCGATTCTAACAAATATCCAAAACATATGTTGCTTAAAAGTTTAATGAACTAGTCTTGCATAATTTCTCATCAACTGTCACCTCTTGAGCGAAGGTTTCGTGACAGTCAAATTGTCATTATAACGAATTTTGTCGTTGTATCGAGTGTCGGTATAAAGAGGGTTGACTGTATTATGCAGATTATATTTTTATTTCCTTTGGTATTATTGAGTACATAATAGTTATTTTGAAAACTGAATTCCCCTTAAACCAGTGCTAGGGGACGTATGCAGCCTCGCAAACTACATTATTGTAGATGAAGCGACTTAATAAAACCGAGTCTCCGATTTTCGTTCTTTTATTTGTATTTCAGGTGACGTTGGCAGCGCACGGCGACCACAGGCGTTCCCACCAGAAACCTCATATGCCTCCGGGACTGTAACCCATCCAGGTGTTTCCAGTGTAATCGAGCATCCCGTCACAGACTCCAGAAACTCAGATCTGCACCCATCTTATCACACATCTCCTTCTGCACCAGTAGCTTCAAACCAAGTGGAAAATCCCAATGTTACAGTCTATCCTATAACTACTTACACACCCGGAACTACTTCTACAGGGGTAAGAAGCTCTAGTTTGCATAGTTCTAAACAGGAGCGCAACCAGGCATATGTATTGTGAGAGAGGGGGTCATAATTTTCTGATTTGGGGTGGGTGAGTTGTTGATATGGTCAAAATACCATAGTTTATGTATTCGGACAGACAGGCCTGAGCAAACAGTGTAGACCCAGGTCAACGCCACATAACGCGGCCTCTGATAAGATCCTACCCTGTTTGCCACTCATCCAGCAATTTTAGACATATTCGCATGTAGTAAAATGGAATGAAATTTTAGAAGTTTGAGGGTAAGAGTAAGATGTGCCATTACGAAACAGAAAATAAACTCTGATATGTTTCATAATTCTGCTCAAAAATAGATTGTGGGTACTCGTTAGAACCGCCTCGGCGAGGCGGTTCTAACGAGTACCCACAATCAATGTTTTTTGAGCAAAAATAAGAAAAACAATGTATACCCCTGTAAACCCCAGTTTTACTATATAAAAGTGGGGTTTAAAGGGGTCAAAATTATGCAGGCGTGTTTTTGAGATAATAAAACATAATTAAGTTGTGGATACTCATTAGAAGCATCGATTTTAATGAAAACCTGCAACATCTATTTTTATGCAGGAATTAGAAAAATACCGTAAGTATAAGGACAGATAAGCCTTTGCAAACAGTGTAGATCCAGATCACAAGGCCACACAAAGACCTAACAAAACCAGATGCACCGCTATAGAAAGATCATTCTTAAAGAACTACCGGGGTGGGGGTGGTGTGTGCAGTTAAATAGATTTTACTGGTATCAAATCTTTACCCTAGGTTCCAATGTTCTTAAAAAATCCACTAGGATTTATCGGCTCGCATAGAGGTTCTCTAAGTCAATCAGTTAAACATCACAGAAAAAAAACTTGTAAATCAAATTAACCCATTTAAGTCTAGCGTCCTATAAAAGCAATATAGGCAAACAGTGTAGACCCAGATCAGACGCCGCAGGATGCGACGTCCACACTGTTTGCATTTAATACAGGAATTTCTAAAAAATATGTTAATGATAAAATCTAACCAGACACTCCTTATATTGGAAATAGACCGGTCCGAAGAGTGAAGTTAGAAGAGTCCATTCGGCATAAATGGGTTAAACACTGTGAAAAAACAAGAATAAGTCATGGCAATTTCCCTGTATTTTATTGCAAATAAAAGAGAGTTTGGCCATTATGCAAAATAAAACAGAAATAAACAATAAAACACAGCTTATTTGAAAATTGTGAAATTCTGACAACCCACATAATAATACAGACCCCTGCCTGCCCCTAGTTTTACTGTATATTATCGTGGAGGGGACACATTTCATAGACGTGGTAATTAATCCTTGACATTCTGAATAAATTAAGATGCCACGCCTACTTCTAATTTTCAGCCAGTCAGATTACTTGATCAAGGTTGTTGATACAAATTCAAATACAGTCGACTCTCGTTATCTCGAACTCCAAGGGACTCTATGAAACAGTTCGAGATATCCGTACTTCGACATATCAGATTTGCGGACTCAGGAAAACAATTAATCGAACAACCACCTTTAACAGAATGAATATGTAATCTGACTCCTAAGTTAGAGACATTTTGAAAATATTGTGGAAAAGAGGAGAAATTGCTCCAAAGAAGCAATTTCTCCTCTTTTCCACAATATTTTATTGCCTGTTGGTAGATCTCTGTGTTAAAACAGGGACCAGATTTTCACTTCGAGATAAGCGGTTATTCGAGATAAGCGAGTTCAAGATAACGGGAGTCGACTGTACTTTATGCCAAACAGTGCAGATCCAGATCTGAAGAAGCCAACTGATCTGTTTGCAAAGGCAGGGCATAACCGGTTCATAACCAGGGTTATAGTGGAATTTTTATCTTACCTCAGCAAAAGTAGTTGCCTGTCTGCAGCAAATAGCATCTTTCCGGAGCCCGTTTGACACAAAATTAAATTTCAAAAGTTGGCTCCTTTGCAAAAGCATTGCAAAGTAAAAAGATTTGTGAGCTCATTGCCCGCCTGTCGGTACTTCCAGTACTTTTATTTTGTTGTTGTCGTTGTTTTTACTCCATTTGTGTTCGATTTTATTGCTGTTATTATTTGAGCCCTGTTTAAAATTATGAAACAAAAGCAAACAAAAAGTACATTATCTTTAAATATCATTTGTAAAATGTACCAGACTGCATAAAATATCAAAGCTTATAAAAATGTAGTCTTGGTGGTACCATGGTATAAGCAAGACGAATATTATATTATACATGTATCTATATTTTCTCATGCAAGCCTGTGGGATTTTCCTGAATATGTCATTACGAAAACACGCCTATTCAAATATATAGAAAATTTCACCTTCAAAAACTGAGTTTTTCAGATATTTCTGCTCAAAACATAGATTGTGGGTACTCGTTAGAACCGCCTCGGCGAGGCGGTTCTAACGAGTACCCACTATCTATGTTTTTGAGCGGAAATAAGAAAAATATGTATGCCCTTGTAAACCCCAGTTTTACTATATATATAAAAGTGGGGTTTAAGGGGGTCAAAATTATATAGGCATGTTTTCGTGATGTTCTGTGTTTTTTCCCTGTAAAATTGATTTTTCTTTGTCTTACCAGTAGCATAACAAAACACATAAACATGATAAAAAGAAGACAAATCAATAAATAAAATTACGTAATGCACTTGCAAGAAGCCGCATCCTGATGAGATGCTTTTAGTACACGTGCCTTCTGGTCTCTGTACACTATGAAAACTCTCAACCACATCAATCAAAGATCGCGCTCATATTGAGTGGCTGTTATAGGGCCATAATGATCAATGACCTTACGCATATAGCATTCTCTAGTTTTTTTGTTTTTTTTTATTTTTTTTTTTTATACCCCGCCTCAAACTATGTTAAGTCATTGACATGAAAAGAATAATTAATTTTAGCACACCTGAGCTCAGCTCAGGATGAGCTATAGTGATCACTTTTTGTCCGTCGTCCGTCCGTCCTCGCATCCGTGAACATTTTCAAACAACTTCTCCTCTAAAGCTGCTGAGCCAGTTTTGCTCAAATTTCGTATGCAGCCTCCTTAAGTTGGGGGCACCAAAGATTGCTAAAATGGTCGCGGTTCGTTGACCAAGATGACCGCCATGCCCATATATGGTAGAAACCTTTAAATAACATTTTCTTCTCCAGAACCGAGGATGCTTTGAGGCTGAAACTTTGCACAAATCATTGGGGACGGAAGGTCTACCAAAGTTGCTAAAATGATGGTCGTACATTGACGTTTGACCTTTTTACGGTGAAGTCAAGTTTGCTTCCCTATCCATTTGTATGGGCCCCAAACATTTGTAGTGGCAAAATGTTGGGAATTTCAAACGACTTCTCCTCTGAAGCCGCCGGGCCAGTGTTGCTCATATTTCATGTGGAATCTCCTTGGGGCAGGGGAACAAAAGATTGCTACAATGGTCACAATCCGCTGACAAATGATGGCCGCCATGCCCTCATATTGTAAAATCTTTAAAAGTCTTCTTGTCCAGAGCCAAAATAAGCACTGGGGCCTTACCTTTGCACAAATCATCGGGGACGGGAGGTCTACCAAAATTGATAAAATGATGGTCCTACGTTGACGCTTGACCTTTTTACGGCAAGATCAAATTTGATTCCCCATGCATTTTATATGGGAACAATGTTGGGAATTCATATTTTGGACATCTCCTTTAAAGACTATGATCCAATTAAGTTCAAACTTGATGAGGAGCATCGGGGTGCCCATTAGACACAAAATAGCTAAAACTGAACCGATGGCAAATCCAAGATGGCCGCCACAGCCAACATCCTGAAAATCAATTTTCGACATCTCTTCACAAACCTTTGTTCGATTTGAGCCGAAACTTGCTCTGTAGCAACTTGACGACTTCTAAATCAGAATGAGCTAAATTCGTGCTGATCAGAAATCCGAGGCCGCCACAGCCGCCATCTTAAAATCTGTTTTGAACATCTCGCAAACCACAAGAAACTTACGATGTAGCTACACGTTGACGTGTAGATGAAAAATAGCTAAATTCATGCTGATTAGAAATTCAAAATGGCCACCGTAGCCACCATCTTGGAAACCAGTTTTTGACTTCTCCTCCCAAACCGTTGGGCGATTAGAGTTGAAACACACCATAGTGACAGGATGACCTAGATGGAAAGTAGCAAAAATTTTGCCGATTGGAAAATCTATTTTCGACATCTCCTCGCAAACCACTCTGCGAATGAAGTTGAAACTTATGATGGAGCAACAGGCCAACCAGTAGATATAAAAGTAGCAAAGATATCCAAAATGGCCACCACATCAATTTTTGATGTCTGCCCCTGAACCATTGGGTGATTTGAGTAGAACTTTACATTATAGGAACATAATGTCTTGTACATCAAAATTATGTAAAAATTTGCTGATCAGAAATCTAAGATGGCCACCACAGTTGCCATCTTCAAAACTTATGTTTCACTTATCCTCCCAAATCATAGGGAAAATTGAGTTGAAACTTATACTGTAGCAACAGCATGACCTCTAGATCGAAAGTAGCTAAAGTTGTGCCGATCGGAAAGCCAGGATGGCCACTATAGCCGCCATCTTGTTTTAATGTCTTCTTCTCTGAAACCGCTTGAGCAATTTTCACCAGATTTCACATGCAGCTCTGTCGAAAGTGTATTGACAATTTGTTCGAATGGTTCCGGGCCATTGAACAAGATGGCCGCCATGCCCATATATGGTAAATGCACTTAAAATCTCCAGAACCAAGAAATATTTGAGGCTGAATCTTGGTATATAGCATCGGGGATTTTAGGTCTAAAAAGTTTATTCAAATGATGGTTGTAGGTTGATTTTCGATCTTTTTAAGGCAAGGTCAAATTTGCACCCCTAAACATTTGTATGATGAAAATATCGAAAAATCATTTTCTAAACTGATAAAAAGACTAATGGCTGAAACTTACAATGTATGACTAAAGTAGTAAAAATAAAAGTCTAAATGATTGTCTAAAACTGTTTAGCTACTGCCAAAATCTTGGGGGCTATCTGCCCTTGCCTTTGGGCTATATACATGTATAAAATTATGATATCTTTAAATATGTCTTCTCTGAAACAGCTTGAACAGTTTTCACTAGATATCACATAGTTCACATTTGGCCTTCTGTCAATGGATATTGACAATTTGATCAAATGGTTCTGCGCCATTCAACAAGATGGCTGCCATGCCCATATATGGTAAAAATCTTCTTCGCCAGAACTAGGAAAGCTGAATCGTGGTATACAGAACCAGGGACTCAAAGTCTAGTAAGTTTGTTGAAATGGTGCTACTAAGATGACCTTTGACCTTGTCATGGTATGGTCAAATTTTTTGTCCTAAGTGCTGTGGCAGTACTGGAAGAAGTTGCATGGCATTTGCAGATATGCAATAGCTATTTTTATAAGGTGAGCGAATCGTGGTTCATGTGCCTCTTGTTACAAACATTATTGTTTTTTTCCCTTGTGAGTCACCTACGAGACTGATACGGCAAGCAAGAGGGAGACGTATGGGGTTGGTGGGCCACGTCCTCGGACACCGGTGAGGATGCTGCTAATTTAACAGTGATTCTGATTTAATTGATATTTGATAATTCGTATATAACTTGACTTATATTGTAATTTTCTGAGCAAAGAAATATAGAAAAGCAATAAATAAATATTGAAAGTCCCAACGAAAGAAATAAAATTATATAAAACACTACTAAAATAAGTACTAATAATATTTACATAAGGGCATATGGAGCTCGTACACAATCTTGATTGTTGGTTTTGACAACAACGAATATATCTGCTACACCAATATGTCCAGTGATATCAGGACCTTATATTTCAGGGCCCAGTTGTTCAAAGCATCATTAGCTTAACGAGCTCGCCAGAGGTCAAATTGTTAAGTGTTCTAGTAACTACAATATCTAATTCACAGGTATTTTTGCTGAAAAAAATGTGAGCAGCTTTTGCAAATGCAAAAGCTACTCACAATTTTTCAGCAGAAATATTAGCATATCAGCCATAATTATGATCAAAGTTTTAACGATACGTTAACTAACGACATCATTAGTTTTGAACAACTGGGCTCAGATATTTTCCCGGAAACATTTCAGAATGTTTCGCGAGTGTATCCGAAAAGGTTAGGTATACAGTATTAAGTCATTTTTTTACCTAAATACGGATTTTAGGTGGATTCTAACATTGAACACGACAGTAAACAATCATCGATCTATACTGTTTTCTTTTCGTTTCAGCAGTTGGTTTACAAGTGAAAGATATAGTAAGGTTATGGATGAAAATATAAAACTTCGAGAAACACTGTTTTTATTTTCATTGCCGCTTCAGGAATTGATTTACTAGTAAAACAGATAAGGTTATGGATGAAAATATTAAAAATGAAATACAGTCGACTCCCGTTATCTCGAACTCGCTTATCTCGAATAACCGCTTATCTCGAAGTGAAAATCTGGTCCCTGTTTTAACACAGATATCTACCAACAGGCAATAAAATATTGTGGAAAAGAGGAGAAATTGCTCCTTTGGAGCAATTTCTCCTCTTTTCCACAATATTTTCAAAATGTCTCTAACTTAGGAGTCAGATTACATATTCATTCTGTTAAAGGTGGTTGTTAGATTAATTGTTTTCCTGAGTCCGCAAATCTGATATGTCGAAGTACGGATATCTCGAACTGTTTCATAGAGTCCCTTGGAGTTCGAGATAACGAGAGTCGACTGTACTGTTTTCTTGTCGTTTCAGGACACTGGAGCAAGTGACGGTCTTGGCAAAGTCTGCCTAGAGTGGATATGTACTATAGTGGCTGGAGCTTTTATAGCTATAATCGTTATAGCCATTGTCGGTGCCACATAATATCATGTGCATATGTTATATTGTTGAAAATGGTTGCTTGTTATTGAATATAATACTTTAGAAAATCTGAATATCATACTGTACTTCCATTTATCTAAATCATTGTCTACGCCCATTGGCTTAGACAGTTTTAGAGTTTGATATTGCTCGGGAAGCACTTTATGAAAGGTCATGGAATAGTCCAATGCTATTTTACATGGACTGCTCAACGTTGTTATAACCAAGTATTCACTTTCATAAAAGAGCTTGATCTGCGCTCACTATACATTTTGTGCTAAGCGTAGATCAAGTTTTTCAAAAAAGCTAACACTTGACCATTACTGTACTTTGCTTTGAACGATATGATGCAATACATGTACTCAAATTCGTCCAGTGTACATAATACATTAAAAGCCCGGGCTCAGCATTTCCTAGAAGTGCGCCCAGCCAAGACTGATCAGCCTGCGCACCTGTGCAGTCTGATAAGAATGTTCACTCCATAGGTAGCAAAGTAGAAGCAACGCGGATAGCAAATACTCCTGTCAGCTTGATCTGATCTGAGTCTTCGCTGGGCGTATACGCAATCTTGTAGGAAATGCTTTGCCCCGTCTCAAATGTATTTACAGATATGACAGTCTTTTTATATAGATTGAGATTACAGGGGGATGGTAATACTCTTTTGGGAGACAACTCTGTCAAGAGTGGGTCTCAACATCGCTTAACTATACCTCAGTTCATGTTTTTAGCTCACCTGAGCCAAAGGCTCTGGATCAGCTATTGTGACTGCTCACCAGCCGTCATCCGTCCGTCGTCTATTCAAGTTAGAACGACTTCTCTGAAGCCCCTGGGCCAATTTTTAACATTAAATCAATGGGTTCTTTCTATCGTAGAAAGAGGATACAAAATTTCTTTCAAAGAACATCCTCTTCTTTCATACAAGCCAGTTCTCATCCCACAGACGGAAAGAAAAGAATTGGAAGACGTCAACAGTCTCCATCAAAAGAGGACAGTGGCGGAAACCAGTACAAAATCTTCCGGCTTTTACTCAAGGATAAACCTTGTCCACAGAAAAAAAAAAAAATGCAATATGAGGCTAATAATAGATTTTTCTATCCTGAACAAATTCATTCTCCTTCAGGGCTTCAAAATCGAGACGCAGAAAGTCAGAAATGCGATTCTTTAAAACTACTGGGCAGTTTCTTTGGATCTAACGGACGCCTACTTACAAGTCCCGATCCTCCCAAAATCTCTGGATATATTCGCTTCACTCTGAGAGAAAACTCAGGGCTTTTACGTTCGGTCTTTCGACGAGTTCCTATATGTTCACTCATCTTGTGTAGGAAATAGCAGCATTTCTTCACACAAGGCTATTTCCCTCTTTCCGTATCTGGACGATTAGCTATCAAGGAATTAAAACCCATTACGAAAACATGCCTATTCAAATATACTGAAAATTTTGCCACCAAAAAATGAAAATTTTCAGATAAAAATTGTGATATTTTTCACATTTCTGCTCAAAACATAGATTGTGGGTACTCGTTAGAACCGCCTCACAACCCATGTTTTTGATTAGAAATAGTTAACACACAGAATTGGCAGAAATAGCTATATCGCATTTGTTTTTATCTGAAAAGTTTCATTTTTTGGTGGTAAAATTTTCAGTATATTTGAATAGGCATGTTTTCGTAATGGGTTTTGATTCCTTGATAGCTAACGAGTACCCACAACCTATGTTTTTGAGCAGAAATAAGAAAAATAATGTATACCCCTGTAAACCCCAGTTTTACTATATAAAAGTGGGGCTTACGGGGGGTCAAAATTATATAGGCATGTTTTCGTGATGCCTGTTCTGCTGGAACGCTGTTCATCATTCAGCCGATCACATCTCTGGGTCGGATTAAAAGTCCGATCTGAATTTATCTCAAAACTTCTCGTTCATGGGTATGGAATTTCTAATTCAGACTAATATTGTCAGATATTCAAAGGACAGAATTCCATCTCTATTACAGCGAGTCCTTCCTCTCAGTCATCCAATATGGAGAGTTCACAATATTTGACATCATCTCAATTGGTTGAACAATCCCAACATTTATCTAGATGATGTTCCTCTCAGGAACTCTCCTCCCAGCTAGCATTCTACGTAAATCTACATCGGACCGTCATCGGCCCGTCAGCTACCCTGACGGGCCGATGACGGCCCGATATAGATTTACGTAGAATGCTGACTGGGCTCACTGTCACCAGCTGTTCACGGATTCCAGTCAAACAGGTTGGTGGAGCACATGTAGATTCAGAGGGATTTCTGTTTCACGGAGTTTGGACTCAAGACCGATCGCAGCTTTACATGAATCTATTGCAAATGATGGCTATCTCTCTCAAATACAAGCTCATCATCACTCCAAACAATCAACAGCTCTGGTTTCTACTGACAACTCTACAGTAGTCTCATATCTCTCTCGGTAGGGCGGGACCTATTCCCCCGATCCATCACGAAAACATATATATAATTTTGATCCACTTAAACCCCACTTTAATATAGTAAAACTGGGGTTTACAGGTGTATACATTTTTTCTTATATCTGCACAAAATGTAGATCGTAGGTACTCGTTAGAACCGCCTCGGCGAGGCGGTTCTAACGGGTACCTACAAAATATGTTTTGAGCAGAAATGTGAGGACTATCAGAATATTTTATCTGAGAATTTTTATTTTTTGGTGGTTAAAATTTTAAGTCTATTTGAATAGGCATGTTTTCGTAATGTCTGCCTGGAAGTCTGGAATACTCTTCTGTGTTGTCAAGAAAAAAACAACAAAACTCTTCTGTGTTGTCAAAAAAAAACAAAAAAAACAACAAACAAAAAAAAAACAAAAAAACAAAAAAAAAAAAACACGATAATACTCTTAGTCATACACATTTCAGGGAAATTCATCATTCTGGCAGATTGTTTCTCCAGAGTAAACAAACCGATCTCGACAGAATGGTCTCTCAATCAGAGCATTGCATATGTCATCTTTCGCATGACACAGTTTCCCAACATAGACCTATTTGCAACACATCTCAGTCACAGATAACCAATATACGTGTTTCTAATGCCAGAAGAGAAAGCACTGGCAATAAATGCATTCATGATGAACTGGAATCACATTCACGCCTATGCTTTTTCTGCATTTCATCTGATTCCGAACGTGCTATACGAAATTCGTCAATCGACATGTAGAATTGTTCTAATAGCGCCACTTTGGCCAACAGAACTACTTCATCTGTTAGTGTCTACTCCCAATACACTTCCCACAAATTCAGATCTTCTGGAACACTCACAAGGGTAATTCCAACATCCAAATCCTCAACTTCTATTTCTTTACCCATGGGCATTATCAAACAATCCATCAGAGATAAAAAATCAAAAGAAGTTGCAGATATATCTCAAAGGCAAGAACAGACTCTACGAGACATATCTATGATGCAAGATGGGACATATTTGCCAATTGGGCAAATAGATAGAAGATTGAACCTATCAAGACTACTCCTAATCTAGTTTCTGACTTCTTGATTCATATTTTTGGAGATAAAAATTGTCAAGTTAGCGCTATACAAAAATATAGATCTATGATATCTAACACTCAGATTCAGTTCTGATATCAACATAGGAAATCATCCTGTTCATTCTGAACTGATCAAGTCTTTTCAAATACAAAGACCAGTCAATAGATCTATTGCTCCAAAATGGGACTTTGCGTTTGTTCTTTCTGCCTAATGCAAGGAACCTTATGAATCATTAAGCAAAGCATCTTTCATTCATTTGTCAGTGAAAACTGCTTTTCTTCTCACTAGGGCCAATGCTCGGGTCCACCCTTTTCCTTCCCCCACCCTCCACCCTCTCCATCCCGAGGACCACTCTTAGACAGTGAGGTACATGCTTTGGCTATTGATGAAGAACATCTTAGATTCCGTGATGTTGATGATTCTTTTATTGAAAGACTCATCAGCTTCTTAGCTAAGTTTAAGCTTTCTTCCAGAAGTCCTGATTCTATTAAGATTCCTAATATTTCTAACAGTTGCAGAAGTAATGATTTTAACCTTTGCTTTGTCCGGTAAAAGCTGTTAAAATCTATTTGCAAAGAACAAAGTCTATTAGATGTTTCAGAACAAGACTTTTTGTACCCACAATGGGAAATCACTGCATAAGTAAATCTACTATTTCCAGTTGGGTTAAATTCACCATTAAAAAGGCTTACAAATCCCTATCAAAGAGACTTATACCTTCAGTCAAACCCAGGACACATGAATTAAGAGCTCTTTCTGATTCCTGGGCTTACTTTAACCTCATCCCGCGTGATGACGTCATAAAAGCAGCAGTTTGGTCGTTCCACTTTTGCTTAGTTTTATCTGAGAGATTTTCAGGAACAGAAAGCAAATCTCCATTATCTGGGCACATTAGTTGTGGTCCAAAATTTCGTGGGGCTCGAGGTTCTGGCTCCTATACAAGAAGAACACTAGACATAGGGGATTACTATCTGTTACTCACAGCCAGAACACTCGGTAATATGATGGTAACGTGCCTCTTCCAGGACGAAGGGTTGAAGATATTAGATATTAACTTCTTTTGTATACATATATATCCTACCATTTAGAGATCTTCGTTATGTATGTTGTATACATGTAGTTCTTCTAAAGTCTTTTATATTTTGTTCTGGAAGGTATACTTGTTAATACCTCAAGAGAAGGGTTCCTCCTGCCAATTTTATGATTCTGGTAAAAAAAATCATGAACTGAGGTATAGTATTGCGATGTTGAAATAATTTTTTTTATACAAGTACAATTCATTTCAACCATCTAGCTTTACCTCAATTTATGGCGGGTAAAATGAGTAGCGGAGTTAATATTCTTGGTATTATGATTGGGCAATATTATCAGTGCCCTTGAGGAGACCTTACACTGGGAGATATTGACAAGTACTGGCTTTTCAAAAGCTTTTTTCCGAATGTAAAAGAAAAAAGCAAAAAGAAACGTGAACTGAGGTAAGTACAGATCGTTGAAATGAATTTTACTTGTAAAAAATAATTTCTGCTTTATGCGAAGGGGGTCCACTCTAAAAGGAAAGAATTTGCAAATTCTTTCCTTTTGGAGTGACCCGCTTTCATAAGAGGTTTTGCAAACTTGAAAGGAAACTGAAAGTCTCAAATTTGTCTCCCTTGTAAATGAATGGCAGAGAAACTACCAAGTACAGTCCTTTAATGATCTGATTACCCTTTCATCACAGCGGTTCAGTTGATCATTATGAAAACATGCCTATTCAAATATACTGAAAATTTGACCACCAAAAAATGAAAATTTTCAGATAAAAAATTCTGATATTTTCCAAATTTCTGCTCAAAACATAAATTGTGGGTACTCGTTAGAACCGCCTCGCCGAGGCGGTTCTAACGAATACCCACAATCTATGTTATTGAGCAGAAATAAGAAAAATAATGTTTTTTTCCTGTAAACCCCAGTTTTACTATATAAAAGTGGGGTATAAGGGGATCAAAATTATGTAGACATGTTTTCGTGATGTACAGCATCCGCTTTGAGTCTGGCAGGTTCTGGGTTCGATACCCGGCTGAGTCATACCAAAGACTCTAAAAATGGTACAAGCTGTTCTTTCGCTTGGTGCTCAGCATTAAGACTTTAGAGCTAGGAATCAAAACTGGCTGGCCCAGTATTAGTATAATGTGACTAGGTAGAACATCATGTCGTAATTTTGGAGGGTGATATTTTAGTTCGGCAGCACTCTATAAATGTGAGCAATGAGCTCTCTGCCACAGACAGACATCGTCGCAATATGACTAAGAGATTGCTGAAAATGATTTTAAACCTCCATAAAACAACAAGTAATTCTTTCGTCTCTGCAGACTAAATCAGTTACATGTGTGAACAGTTAATTTCCTGGTGAGGTGGCTAATAATGAAGCATCTCATCATTCTGTTTGTGACTGACAACCCTTTTTGAAGCAATGAGCATGTCCAAATTCAGAGGTGGATAAGCCCATTTCAGAAACAGGGGTGAAAGGATTGTAAAAACGTTATATTTTTTTGTTTAGTTTCCTTACATTACGAAAACACGCCTATTGAAATATATTGTAAATTTTAATACCAAAAACTGAAAGTTTTCAGATAAAAATTCTGATATTTTTCATATTTCTGCTCAAAACATAGATTGTGGGTACTCGTTAGAACCGCCTCGGCGATGCTGTTCTAACGAGTACCCACAATCTATGTTTTTAGCAGAAATAAGAAAAATACTGCATACCCCTGTAAACCCCAGTTTTACTATATAAAAGTGGGGTTTAAGGGGGTCAAAACTACATAGGTACGTTTTCGTGATGCTCAAATTAAGAGAATAAAAATTAGTCTTGTTTCTCCACAAAAACATGTTGTGGGTACCCATTAGAAGTGCCTCGTTGAGGCGCTACTGAGTACCCGCAGCATATGTTTATTTCTCCACAAAAACATATGTTGTAGATACTCATTCGAGGCGCATCAAATGAGTACCCAAACATATCTTTTAGGGAGAATTAAGAAAAAATATTAATCGCTTTTTTTTTGTTGAAAATTCTTTATCTGGAGTTTCTCTAATTCCACTCCTACCATATTTAGCCTTGTGTTACATACATATGTGCAGATTTTGAATTATTGTTTATAAATCTACAATATTGAACTATTGTTTTGACCTTTAGATTCAGTATTCATTAGGATACAGCCACTTTGCAAATTAGAAGGGAAATTCTGCATTCCACGTGAAACGGATGTTCGCTCACCTGTACAGGTAAAAGTTGTTAACGCAATAAACATATACCGTAAAATCTGCTATTAAAACCACTGTTTGGTATGTCGTAAAGTGGTCTTATTAATGGGATGGTTTTATTATTGAATATAGAAGATGTTAAATGTCCTAAAATTTCGGACACTTTATTCCATACTGTTCAGTTGGTCTAACATTTGCTTTTATGCAGTTATTTCTTTAAAAAAACTCGGTGGAATGGCAAACAATGCAGACTCTGATCAGAATGCTCCTGAAGGAACAGTCTGATCTGGGTCTACATTGTTTACCTATGTTACTTTATCAGAAACTTAGGTGTACTAAATTTTAGGACATTTACCGTAATATGAAAGAAAACATTTGGGACTAATAAAAGCTGGTCTTGATAGCAGTGGTTTTGATTTCGAGTGTCTTAATAGCGGATTTTTGCTTATAAATATTGTAAAAGAAAGGTCAAACCGATAGGTCAGTTTGGTTTTCCTACATCGGTATAGGTTTATAGATTATTAATTTTCCAGCTTTTTGTATTGATCTGTATACGAGTAAATGCTTGTCATTACGAAAACACGCCTATTCAAATATACTGAAAACTTTACAACCAAAAAAAAGGGAAATTTTCCGATAAAAAAATCTGATATTTTTCTTATTTCTGCTCAGAAACATAGATTGTGGGTACTCGTTAGAACCGCCTCGCAGCTCAAAAAACATAGATTGTGGGTACTCGTTAGAACCGCCTCTGCTCTGCGAGGCGGTTCTAACGAGTACCCACAATCTATGTTTTTGAGCAGAAATAAGAAAAATAATGTATACCCCTGTAAACCCCAGTTTTACTATATAAAAGTGGGGTTGAAGGGGGTCAAAATTATATAGGCATGTTTTCTTGATGCATTTGTTATTATGTCGTGTTGCATTGAGTCCGATCACCATCTTTGGCTTGTAATACCTGCGGTATTACTGTCTATTCTGTAGGCCTTGCTGGGAAAGCTGCTGATTAGAGGGTCATATACCATACCTATGCATATGCTGATATGGGCTTAAAGTCTCCCCGCATTTCGTCACAGTGCAGATCATTACGAAAACACACCTATTCAAATATATTGAAATTTTCACCATCAAAAACTGAAAGTTTTCAGACAAAATTCTGATATTTTTTATATTTCTGCTCAAAACATAGTTTGTGGATACTCGTTGGAATCGACTCGGCGAGGTGGTTCTAACGAGTACCCACAATCTATGTTTTTGAGCAGAAATAAGAAAAACAATGTATACCCCTGTAAACCCCAGTTTTACTATATAAAAGTGGGGTTTAAGGGAGTCAAAATTATAATGGCATGTTTTCGTGATGTTTATTTTTTTTTTATTTTCCTTGGAACCAATTAGCTTATTGTGATTTCTTGGAATATCTATGTTTTGAGCAGAAATAAGAAAAATAATGTATACCCCTGTAAACCCCAGTTTTACTAAATAAAAGTGGGGTTGAAGGGGGTCAAAATTATATAGGTATGTGTTCGTGATGACTGCAACTAGTTGCCGTGTTGCGGCCGTAAAGTCTCCCCATAATTCCATCTTATAACGATTTGCTTTATTTTCGTTTTCATTGGGATCATTGACACTGTTCTGTACTTTGGAAAATCGAGTTGTGCATAAGGCAGTGCTGAACTCCGATTTTTGTCCTTGTTGCGATTTTTGTCTTTTTTTGCGATTTTCGTCCTTTTTGCGATTTTCGACTGTTATGGTGCTCAACCTGGTTATACCTCCCCGGCAAACTATGTTTGTAGTAGATGTACTGTTTGCACGTCCGTTCGTATGTCCGTCTTTTCGTCCATATGTCCACCTGTCAGTTACGTTTTGGTCATTGCGTGTATGTTTATGTGTGTGTAGGGGGTGTTTAATATTCACTGTTTATTGACCATTCTTATTTTGTGTATATTTAACAAATAGATTTAACCCTTAAAGCGCTAAGCAAAATTTATCACAGTTGTCTGTTTCTGGCGAAAGAATGTGCACAAGTACTGGTTAACCGCTAAGAAGACTAAGCCTGCCCAGGTAAAAGTGTGGTTATGTCAACGAGGGTTTCTTTTTGTCGAGTGTCAAGTATCGAGTTGTAAAAGTTGAGTATCAAGTTAAAACTGTCGAGTATCGAGTTGAATTGGTCGAGTATCGAGTTAAAATTGTCGAGTATCGAGCTAAAATTGTCGAGTATCAAGTTGACTTGGTCGAGTATCAAGTTAAAATTGTCGCGTATCGAGTTGAATTGGTCGAGTATCGAGTTAAAATTGTCGAGTATCGAGTTGAATTGGTCGAGTATCAAGTTAAAATTGTCGAGTATCGAGTTAAGTTGGTCGAGTATCGAGTTAAAATTGTCGAGTATCGAGTTGAATTGGTCGAGTATCAAGTTAAAATTGTCGAGTATCAAGTTAAGTTAGTCGAGTATCGAGTTAAAATTTTTGAGTATCAAGTTGAATTGGTCGAGTATCAAGTTAAAATTGTTGAGTATCGAGTTAAAATGGTTGAGTATCGAGTTAAAGTGAAGTTTTCAAAAGTAAAACAGATTTGGAATCAGCGGATGTAACACCCTGCCCTATTTTTGGCTGTTTTTTTTTTTGTTTTTTTAGAATGGGTAAGATACCTTTTTAGCTCACCTGAGCTGAAAGCTCAAGGTGAGCTTTTGTGATCACTCACCGTCCGTCGTCGTCGTCGTCGTCCGTATGTCCGTCCGTCCGTCCACAATCTTTAAACAACATCTCCTCCTAAACCACTGATTGGATTTTGACCAAACTTCACAGGAATGATCCTTGGTTGGTCCTCTTTCAAAGTTGTTCAAATGGTTCCGGTCCATTGCATATCTAGGTCACAGGAGCTAAAAAAATATTTTTTAACTAAAAACTTAAAAAATCTTCTTGTCAGAAACCACTCGACCGATTTCAATATAATTTTGCAGAAATGTTCCTTTGGTGATCCTCTACCAAGATTGTTCAAGCCATTCGGATTCGTCAAAAAACATGGCCTTCCAGGGGGCGGGGCTTATTTTCCCTATATATCTATATAGAAAACTTTAAAAATCTTCTTGTCAGAAACCACTGGACAGATTTCAATATAATTTTGCAGAAATGTTCCTTTGGTGATCCTCTACCAAGATTGTTCAAGCCATTTGGATTCGTCAAAAAAAAATGGCCGCCAGGGGGCGGGGCTTATTTTCCCTATATATCTATATAGAAAACTTTAAAAAATCTTCTTGTCCGAAACCACTGGACCGATTTCAATATAATTTTGCAGAAATGTTCCTTTGGTGATCCTCTACCAAGATTGTTCAAGACATTTGGATTCGTCAAAAAACATGGCCGCCAGGGGGCGGGGCTTATTTTCCCTATATAATCTATATAGAAAAGTTTTAAAAATCTTCTTGTCCGAAACCACTGGACCGATTTCAATATAATTTTGCAAAAAATGTTCCTTTGGTGATCCTCTTCCAAGATTATTCAAGCCATTTGGATTCGTCAAAAAACAATGCCACCAGGGGGCGGGGCTTATTTTCCCTATATATCTATATAGAAAACTTTAAAAACCTTCTTGTCCGAAACCACTGGACCGATTTCCATATAATTTTGCAGAAATGTTCCTTTGGTGATCCTGTACCAAGATTGTTCAAGCCATTTGGATTTGTCAAAAAACATGGCCGCCAGGGGGCGGGGCTTATTTTCACTGTATATCTGTATAGAAAACTTTAAAAATCTTCTTGTCAGAAAACACTGGACTGATTTCCATATGATTTTGCAGAAATATTCCTTTGGTGATCCTGTTGCAAGATTGTTCAAGCCGCCATGATTCGTTAAAAAACATGGCCGCTAGGGGGCAGGGTTAATTTTCCCTATATAGAAAACTTTAAAAATCTTCTTGTTATAAACGACTGGACCGATTTCAATATAACTTGGCAGAAATGTTTCCTTAGTGACCCTCTATCAAGATTGTTCAAGCCGACATGATTTGTCAAAAAACATGGCCGCTAGGGGGTGCGGGGCTTATTTTCGATATAATTCTATATAGAAAACTTGAAAAAATCTTGTCGTCAGAAACCACAGGACTGATTTCAATATAACTTCACAGAAATGTTTCCTTGGTGACACTTTACCAAGATTGTTCAAAAAACATGGCCGCTAGGGGGCGGGGCTTATTTTCCTATATAATTTATCTATATAGAAAATTTTAATAGTCTTTTCAGAAAGCACTTGACCGATTTCATCGGATGCCCGGTGACCAGTGACCATTAGCCAGTGGCTGGTGGACTTGTAGTCCCTTGGGTACAAGTACCCAGGGAGTTGCCACCAATATGGGTCTTACCCCGGGCAGTGTTCCCATGTTTCTTTCATTTCGTCTGATGAAACTTGCCACCAATATGGGTCTTACCCCGGGCAGCAGGGCCATAAGGGGCAGTGTTCCCATATTTCTTTCCTTTCGTCTGATGAAACAGACACATCTAGAGACTACTTCTGTTGGACATGACTCTCTTTCTGGAAGAGTAAGTTCTTCTCTTTTGCAAGTTCCATGCAGATGGAATTAGACCAGCTGCTACACGTGGAGCAAGTAGATTCTCTGGAACAATGAGAACAACTGATACATTTTATGATTATCCAAATGCTATTTTATATGACCACAATTACCGCGATGAATAGTCATGGGAGTCGTGAAAACTCATTACGACGAATGAGTGAAGAATAATTTCAAGAAATCGAACGGTTAGATTTAAACAAATTTAGCAGGAACAGTGAAAGGTTTGATAAAGGATCATAAGAAAGAACAAAGAATTAAATTTTAACCAGAGGAAAAGCAAGAAAATACAAGTTTTTTCACCCAGATAAAAAATCCCTGTTTACTTTCTTTGTTCTACAGAAAAGAAACTGATATGTGAATAAAAGGGGGTGCATACTAATCTACGGTATTACCGGTATCCATGTCTCGGTATTCATAAAGGTTTATGTGTTTGACACAGCACAACATCAAAAGTACTTGGCAGATTTTAATAATTTAAATACCAAATTAACGGCAATAATCTAATCTACAAAATAATGATATTTGATAAAAAAAATATTTGTTGCTGATGTTGCAGGATGGTGTCAAAGTCCCGGTATCAAGATTCACTTGTCCCGGTATCCATAGGGGCATACGTCTTTGACATGGCATAACATCAAAACTACGCGATCGATTTTAATAAATTAAACACCCTATAAAAGGCAATACTCAAATCTATGCAAACAATATAAATTTGTAAAAATATGTCAGTTGCTGATGTTGTGGCATTCTGTCAAAGTCCCGGTATCGAGGTTCACATGTCCCGGTATTCATTGCGGTCTCCGTGTGTGACATGACATAATATCAAAATTACTTAATTAGTTTTAATAAATTAAACATCCGATGAAAGACAATGCTCCGATCTATAAAATAATTACAAACATATATAAAAAATGTCAGTTGCTGATGTTGTAGCATTATGTCAAAGTCCCGGTTTCGGGATCCACATGCCCCGGTATTCAATGAGGACTCTGTGTTTGATAAAGCATAATATCCAAACTACTTGATTGATTTTAGGAAATTAAACACCCGAGATAAAAAGTATCATTCCAATCCATAAAATGTAAAATTAATATATATGTTGCTGATGTTGCAGTATGATATCAAAGTCCCGGTTTTGTTTGGCAGGCACAGCACAGCGTAACATCAAATAACATCAAATGGTTTCTGATAAGATATGATTTGACTGATTTTTAAAAATTATAAAACCAGAGAGAAAAAAAAAAAAAAAGTTAAGTAAAACAAATACAGCTTTTTTATAAACAAGTTTGGGTACTGATGTTGCAGGATTATGCTAAAATCCCAGTATTGCGATAAGCCCGCCCTGGTATGAAAACTGGATAGAGACGGTATGGCATTAAATAAATTACACACACACACACACACACACGCACACGCACACGCACACACACACAAACAACAGTACTCCAAGCTATAATAATTGCAGTTGATTTTTGCCCAAGCAGTATTTACCGTATTTACCCTAAACATTCTGTCGCTTCAACTCCTACGTACCTTTTCTAAAATTTGAACATATACAATTTAATTCTCGAAGTTGTGCCTAAAAATGCTGGATTAGAGGAAAACAGTGTAGACACTGCTGAGACGCTTGATTCTGCAGTTTCATCTGGGTCTACACTGTTTAAACAGACCTGTCTGTCCGAATACATACGGTAGATACACTAAAATTTGATGGATTATTGGAAAACGCGGTAGACGCTGATGAGACGCCGTGATTCGCCCGACACGACACCCAATAGGTTTTTAAGTATTATACGAAAATCAAATCCACTAATTACCGCAGGAAAAGCACTGCTGTGGAGTATCTAAGGATTTATTTAAGCCGATGCATTTTTTATGAAACCATTGTTTGCATTTTCTGCCTTTGCAGCACACCATGTCATCGACAAATTCTGGAAGTGTACAATGACACCAAACAGCAATTTTGAGTGATTTTGGATTAACAGTAGCTACATGTAAGTTAGTTCCTCTGCAGCGAGATTGTTCTCTTGGGAAAGGCGACATTAAACTCTTTTCTAAACAGTTCAGCAAATGCGAACGCATCTCACTTACCAAATAACATGTACATATACGAACATTAAAAGTTGCTGGATTAAAACAGAAGTCGACAAGACTGGCTAATGCAAAAACGCCACAATCGTATGAATTAGGTTGCTGCTGAACTCTAGGAATTTTTACTTTTACGAAATTCTGGGTCCCAAATTTCTGGTCTTTACAGTAAATTTGACATAGTTGTATTTGTACATTATTTTTTTAATCCGTAATAAACTGTATCTGGGTCTAAAGAAGTCTGAAAACTCATTGTCCAATGATTTTTGCCGTCAAATTGAATTTGAGCACTCGGAGATGCTTGTGATTTAAATTGTTTTGAAGTATTTCAAACAGTGTAGACCCAGATCAGACGCCCGAGAACGCGACGTCTGGTCCGGGTCTACCCTATTTATTACGCATCCAGTAATTTTCATAAATTTCCGAAAACGATGAAAACAAATTAAAAATAACAACAACAAATAAATAAATAATAAAAAAAACCAAAAACAACAACATTAACTACAACATTATGATGCATCAGTAAATTCGTTTAAAAATATACAAAATTATTATAGTAATGAAAATAGAAATTTTTGAAAGACGTGTTCACGTTAAGTATTCGCACGTGGCGGTCATTATTGAAGTTACTGAAGTTAATTACTCATCGTTAACAAATAATCGGTTCGTTAAGTGATAAATGATGCGTAAAACGATTTGCATTTAGTTCATTACATTTTAAATTTTAGTTAAACTTTTTTTTTTTTTTTTTTTTTTTTTTTTTTCATCATTTCGTACTTTATTTTGAAACGGAAAAAAAATATTTGTTATTCTTCTTTTTCTTATTATTATTCTTATTATTATTATATTATTAGGTAGTAGGGACATTGATGAAGCTTCAGGCGAAAATGTATGTCTTTGGCCACATTAGGGGTTCCCATATATACAAGTCGTATACCTCTAAGTGCTCTTTTCTCATGTGACGGCTCAATTTTTACTACTACTACCACTACTACTTGCGGTGTTCCGGAAAACAATTATGATTAAATACTGGATAAAAATCTTCACCAAAACAACTCTTCCCTAGTAAAAAGGACATTCGTAATGTTAAAAACTGATTGCGACGCAAACATGAATTATAACGGACAAAACATCCATTCAGCCATTTATTTAGTTAGTCAGTCAGTCAGACAGTCAGTCAGTTTGTCTGTTCTGTAAAAATTAAAATTATTAATTTAGCTAAATATATCTTCTTTGTCATTAAAATTCGCCTTAGTGCTTAGCACTTTGGGTAAAACCTCATCGGACGATATTGTAGGGGTTTTTTTTCTTGTCCATACCAGAGAGGTACTTTAGCATTTCATGCGAATTGTCAGAGGATACAATTCGTATGAGATGTCGAGAACATTTTCTTGTGGAGGTGTCGGTGGAGACAATTCGCATGAGATGTCGAGACCATTTCTTGTGGAGGTTGAGGGATGTCAGCGATTGGCCGTCTACTGGAATTGCACAAAGGGCAGTAAGGGCTAAATAATGCTAGGATACTTTTATTGTATGCCTCTTAAGCATATTTATATTCACATGATATTTTGACCTTTGCAATTTTGCTCTTCGGTAAACGAAACATTGTATTACTCTGGCTACAAACATTGTATGATGTTTTATGCTGAATAAAGTTATTTGTATTGTATTGTATATATTACTACTACTACTAATAATAATACTAGCTCAAATGGGCGGTTTTCTTCAACATGTGCCGAACATTTGGATCCCGATACCGGGACTTTGACAAAATGCTGCAACATCAGCAACTGACATTTTTTTTATGTTTATAATTATTTTATAGATTGGAGCATTACCTTTAATTGGCTGTTTAGTTTATTAATATTAATTAAGTAATTTTGACCGCAATGAATACCGGGACATGTGAACCTCGATACCGGGACTTTAACAGAATGTCACAACATCAGCAACTGACATATTTTTACAAATTTATATTTGTTTTCATAGATTGGAGTATTGCCTTTTACAGGGTGTTTAATTTATTAAAATCGATCACGTAGTTTTGATGTTATGCCATGTCAAAGACGTATGCCCCTATGGATACCGGGATATGTGAACCCCGATACCGGGACTTTGACAGAATGCCACAAAATCAGCAACTGACATATTTTTACAAATTATACTTTATGCATAGATTGGAGTATTGCCTTTTTTAGGGTGTTTAATTTATTAAAATCGATCGCGTAGTTTTGATGTTATGCCATGTCAAAGACGTATGCCTCTATGGATACCGGGACAAGTGAATCTCGATACCGGGACTTTGACAACATCCTGCAACATCAGCAACAAATATTTTTTTATCAAATATAATTATTTTGTAGATTAGATTATTGCCGTTAATTTGGTGTTTAAATTATTAAAATCTGCCAAGTACTTTTGATGTTGTGCTGTGTCAAACACATAAACCTTTATGAATACCGGGACATGGATACCGGAAATACCGTAGATTAGTATGCACCATAAAAGGGAGTGACGTCACACAGGTGACTGCCTGAGGGACTTTTGGATTTAAGACTGTATGGGATGACGTTCCTGTCATTTTTTCTGAGGAAGGTATTGGCAGAATAGAATATAGCACATTGTCTATAGGTTAATGTATTGTGCAGTTAAAAATGTCGAGTATCGAGTTAAGTTTGTCTAGTAACAAGTTAAAATTGTCGAGTATCAAGTTAAAATAGTCGAGTATCGAGTTAAAATTGTCGAGTATCGAGTTAAAATAGTCGAGTATCGAGTTAAGCCAGATGTTTGATGAATTGCAATTATGCAATGTTTAGGAATTTGTCAGCTAGTATTTGAAAATTTTCAGAAAACATGCTCAAGTTTGGCTCATAAAACTATGCTCAGTTTTTGACCAGCCTGTGCATGTCTCACTCCAGGATCTAGCTGTTACATATATATCTTCTGATAGCATGCACAATACATATCACTCAAACTAGGTACAGTGAAACCTGTCATATTGGTCACCTCTATTAAGCAAGCAACCTGTATTAAGCAAGCACACTTTCAGTTCCATAAAAAAAGCAATTACATTAAACTGCACCTGTATTAAGTAAGCATCTATCTTAAATAAAGCAAGCGCTTGCTTGTTCCTAAGTGCTTGCTTAATACAGGTTGAACTGTACATCATCTCTGAGCAACCCCGCACACCCCCCCCCCCCACCCCACCACCACCACCACATACCTTTCATATACCAGGACAAAACTGGTGCTCATAACTTCATATTATCCCAGGCCTGTTTTTCACACTAGGTCAAGGTAAGTACCATGTTTGATCAGCCGAAACATTGAGCACTAGGACCAATGATTTGGATCTGCCTGTGCATCATTTATAGGAAGCTATAATATCACTACCACTTTGAGCTGTTCATATAAAAGAGCATGTTCCCTGTATTTTCACACCACACTGACTTTATTATGGGAGTACCTTCTCACAGGAGATGAACAGTCCAGAAAAGGAAGTATAATATTCAGGAGGGGTGAAGTTAGGCTTTGTCGCTTTAGCCCCACCACATGGGACTCTGTTTCAAATAATACAGGAAACATAATAGGGATTATCTATTATCTGATGATAATATGAGCTAGTTTTTCATGCAGCTAGACTGAAATATATGCTATGACATTGCATTAGAATCGCCTAACCAAGGCAGTTCTAATGCCATGACACAATCTGTAATTCAATAGAACTATGGCATTCTGGCAGAGTATCAGTGAAATATTTTGATGGGGTGGGGGGGGGGGGGGCAGGTGGGGGGGGGGAGGGGGGGGGGGAGGGGAGGGCGCTATCGCTTTGCTTGCCATTGTAGCATGGTGCCTTTTACAGAACTTTGTATAGACCTATATTGGCTTATATAGAAAATTAGCCCCACCAATGGCTGCCATGTTTTTATGCTAATCAAGCTTGTTTTAGTTCTTTTTGTTAAGGTCCAATTACTGACTATTTTAGATTCTGGCCATATGTTGCATAGGAATAGACTGTTGAAGTTCCTTACACAGGCTCATATGGAAAATTTGCCCTGCCCATGGCGACCATGCAAGAAACATTTCTGCCAAATTATTTCAAAATCAGGCAGGGGTTTCTGACACAAAGATTTTCTAAGATTTTGCCATGTGGTTGCCACGGCAACTAAAGTTCTGCTTGGATTCCATATCTTTGAAGTATTTTCAATCATTACTTCCTAAGAAACATTCCTTTGAAGTGTGGTAAAAATTGGCCCAGTGGTTTAGGAGGAGATGTCGAATGTTGACAGACAGACGGATGACAGATAACATAAGATGGATGCCGGATTATCTGCCTGTCAGAATAGCTCACATGAGCACTCTGTGCTCAAGTGAGCTACAAAGTGACCCAGGTCATACTATTTTTATTATCGGTATATGACCCCTCTTTGCGAAGTTAAATGACGATGCGAAGAAGAAAATAAAGCCTACCCCATCCAAAAAAAAAAAATACATAATAATAATAATAATAATAATAATGATAAAAAATAAATAAATAAAAAATAGTAATACTAGTAACCTGAAGTAAATGTTCATATTTCATGAATTTCAGCTTGACACTTATTAAAATAGTGAACAAAGTTAGCTTAAAACAAAAAACACACACACACACACACACACACACACACACACACACAAAGATAGAAAGCAGCTTAGCTGGTGTTTGAGAACAGATAGCCCTGATGGCATCAACCCTTCATAATTCTATGTCGCACCACTATGGCTGTAGAATTGATAAAAGACCGATTCGCTCTTTTAACTTTGTTATTTGGGCATGAAGACACTGCTTCAAATAAAGTATGCAGTATGATTAAACTGTCTAAGAAGCACCAGTGCTCAGAAATTTTGATTGAAAATGTAAATAATCCAGCAAGTGTATGGAAATTATTTAAGGAAATAGGGGCAAGTAAACGGAAAGGGAGTGCAGACATATTTTCTCTTAAACCAGTGACAATGTCACTGAAAATCCAAAAGATATTGCTAATGAATTCAATAAATTTTTTGTGACAGTAGCATCAAAAATCAAGGAACCTATTGAGACTTCCAATTTTGATAAGCTGCAGAAGTTTTGTAATGAAAAAATTTCTGCAGACACCTATTTTTCAGTACCAGATATCTCCTGTGAAAAAGTAGAAAAATATCTAAAAAAATATCAACCTCACAAAATCTACTGGTCTGGATAACATTGGGCCAAGATTATTAAAGCTAGCAGCACCATTTATTTCAGATAGCTTAACATACATTTGTAACCAAAGCATAATTAACTCTACATTCCCAAACAATTGGAAAGAAGGCAAAGTAAGGCCTTTGCACAAAAATGGCCCTAGGGATGATACAAACAATTATAGGCCCATTTCAGTCCTTCCTGTCTTATCCAAGCTATTGGAGAAGCATGTTCATGACACTTTAATGTCATTTTTGATCTCACATAATGCACTTCATTCAACACAATCTGGTTTCAGACCCAATCATTCCTGTGAAACTGCCCTTCTTCAGATGATCAATAAATTCCATGAAGCTATAAATAATGGCCAAATTATTGGTATGGTCATGGTGGATTTTAGGAAGGCTTTTGATTTAGTGGATCATACACTTTTGCTTAAAAAACTCAGGCATTATAAAATCTCAGATGAAACACTTCTCTGGTTTTCCTCTTATCTGTTAAACAGAAAACAAAAAGTTGTCATTAATAATATTGAATCAACAACTGAAAATATTGTTTGTGGTGTACCTCAAGGCACAATTTTGGGACCTTTGTTATTTTTAATGTTCATAAATGATTTACCACTTTACACAGATAATGTTTTCACGGATCTTTATGCGGATGACACCACAATATATCAGATCAGCAACTCGCAGCATTTCATTGAACAAGATCTACAGATGGCCTAACAAAAACTTTATGTTTGGTGTAAACTTAATGGAATGCTTTTAAATACTGAAAAAACCAAAGTAATGTTAATCACCACTTCACAGAAACGCCTTCATTTACATAATAGTATTTTGAATTTAACATTTAATAATGATAGTTTAAAAAATATTGATAATGACAAAGTCCTTGGAATCTATATAGATAATAATCTAACATGGTCAATCCATACACAGTTCATTGCTAAGAAAATTTCTTCGAACTTGTGGATTTTATCAAGATTGAAAGATTATTTATCCCTAGAACACAGAGTACAATTTTATAAGACATACATTCAACCCCACATTGATTACTGTTCCACAGTATGGGGAGGAACAGCCCATTCTAACCTTGACAGAATCCACAGGTTACAAAAGCGTGCTGTAAAGATCATTTTAGATTATGAGTATTCTGACATTGCATGCAGTATGAATGACCTTAAAATTCTGAACATTTATGAAAGAATATTTCTAAGAAAAGCAAAATTTATATATAAAATTTCAAAATCTATCACACCATCTTATATCAATGCAATGTTCACTTTCAGACGTATAAATGAGACTCTTCTGTCTCTTAGATCAGTAAATACATCAAATTTTCACACTCCAAGGCCACAGAAAGAAACTTTCAAGCAAAGTTTAATCTACTCTGGGCCAGTCATATGGAATAATCTACCAAACTGGTTAAAAAATTCTGACTCTGTAGATTCTTTCCATAAACAGTGCATAAAATGGATGAAATGTTCATCATCTAGTCAGCCTTGAAAATAAGCACTATATATTTTCCATGTAAAATATATTTGTAAAAATACATATGTTTTTTGTTTTTTTTTCCATCACAATCACATTTGTTTGTCATATGTTTACAGTGTGAGAGATGGTGTATGTATAAATTGGTACATGTATATCTTTTTTCTCTCAATTACATTTGTTTGTCATATGTTTGTGGTATGTGAGATCATGTCTGAAAGACTGGTACATGTTTTTTTTTGTTTTTTTTTTAGTAGTTTAAGGTTTAAATGCATGTCCTTGTGAATTTCTGTATATGTATATATCTGTAGTTAGTGAGGCCTCATGGAAGATTAGTTGTTGCTAAATGTGTCACCCTCTTGAAATAAAGTCTATTATTATTATTATTATTATTATTATTATTATTAAATAAGAGTAATACTGCAACAAGTTTCGGGGCGAATTTTCCAGGTAAACAAGATCGTGTAAGAGTTATCCTGCAACAAGAGCTCGAAATCTGGACGATGCATTTGAGAAATTCTGTTGGTTAGACATACATTGGTATGTTTTCTACTATTTTTGTACCTTTGTACATTTTGTTAAGGTTTCCAAAATACCTCGTCTTACAAGACTGTTTTTATTTTGAAGACTTATCTATATGCTGTGAAAAAAATGGTTAAAACCAAAAAAGAAAAAGAAAAAATTTTGTCCTGTGACTGAGACACATGGTGTAAACAGACAGATTCTGATGCCTGATTAGGTGGGGGCAAGGAGCTTATGACAGCTTATGTGATGAGGTCTTGGTAGTGGGCAATATTTGACAAATCTCATCAAGAGGGTTATTATAATGGGAGTCATTATTTTATACAGAAGGAGTTATTCTATGGTCCTGGTGGTTATTCTATGGGATATCATCAAGGGGGTTATTAGTTTTGTAAGGGCAGTCAGTATTTTTTAGAAAAGGGGTCCTTTTTTCTATAGAATAATGACCTTGGGGTTGTTATTCTGTGGGGGGTCACTTTACTTTGTTACACCAACACACAACAAAACCAACAAATGTCCTGTGCGCCTGGTCTAATCAGAGTCTTCACACCAACTCTCTGGATAGCTTAGGATCCAAAGCCTCTTCATGCCTAGGCTGATCTTTGTCTTCTCAAGCCATGCAGGCCATTTTTGTCATGAGCTTGCTCAAAAAATAAAATTCACCTGCTCTTCCTATTTTTTTTTTTTTTCTGTGGAATATTTACTGTGTTCTCACCACATTCCAACAATGATCAGCTGATCAGTGAATCTTTCATATAAAATAGCCATAACTGATAAGCCCCAAGGTGATCAGTGTAAAAACCTATTAATAAGCCCCCTGCTGCAGCAGACTAATATTTGCCATGTAACGGGCAATAAATTAGAAATAATGGAATCCCACTGTAGGTTTGACTGCAAGCATAAATATTTGGTTTGAGAGGCTTAGACCACTTTCATCTGCCCTAGATCAGCAAAATTAGCTTGTTGAAAAATTGATGACATATTTTAGGACAATACAAACACAAAAAAGGTTCAGGTGACTGAATTATAGATATTGCTGATTAAATATTCAAATAAGACTGCTCACACAGCTGCATTGTCATGCTGCTGAAATATGTTAAACCATGTAAATTCATGCTCATTAGGTACCTAAACTTGATGTATTACATCTGTGACTCAAGGCTCCACAATCTAAACTTAACTCGATACTCGACAATTTTAACTCGATACACGACCAATTCAACTCGATACTCGACAATTTTAACTTGATACTCGACCAATTCAACTCGATACTTGACAATTTTAACTTGATACTCGACCAATTCAACTTGATACTCGACAATTTTAACTCGATACTCGACAATTTTAACTCGATACTCTACCAAATCAACTCGATACTCGACAATTTTAACTCGATACTCGACCAACTTAACTCGATACTCGACCAACTTAACTCGATACTCAACAATTTCAACTCGATACTCGACAATTTTAACTCGATACTCGACAATTTTAACTTGATACTCGACCAATTCAACTCAATACTCGACCAATTTAACTTGATACTCGACAATTTTAACTTGATACTTGCAACTTTACAAATCGTGACACTCTATGTCAACTGGCCGTGCTGGACATGACCATAATGAGTTGACTGGGCCGTAAAACCTCAACACAAACAAACAAAATTATAACAGACAACAGTCTATATTTTCTGTTTATTTTTAGAGAAAATAAGACTTTGCATTTCATGTGAATCATCTACTTGGCATTTAAAAATTTGGGTTATAAGTGTAAAAATCATGCATATGCCAGTAACTATTTTGTGAGTGATAAGAATAGTGTATGAATGGACAAGCAGAAAATGCTCTGGTCTGACTGATGTTTACGTGCTTAAACAAGCAGGTGTCTAGTCTTCCGTTCGTCCGTCAACATTTGCGGACCACCCTAGCGTTTAGGTTCATTCTGAATGGCTATTGGACAAAGCTTCAGATAAAAGAGAAGGTATCCACATATTATTTTTCTTATTTCTCCACGTAAACATATGTTGTGGGTACTCATTAGAAGCGCCTCGGCGAGGCGCTTCTAATGAACACCACAACATATGTTTTCATGGAAAAATAAGAAAAATATCAGTAATTTTCGGTTACAAAAAAGTTCCTTATCTGGAGCTGTGATTAAACCTAAATTTATATCATCTGGCATACACGTTCTTCCTAACAAGAACTCAAGCAATGAGTATTGTTTTGACCGTGGTCCATTTTTCATGAGCTAATGACTTTGTCATATTTACGTCAAACCTCGAGTTTAGCTATATTTCTGATTAACTGAAATACCTACAGTCCTCTCATCACGAAAACATACCTATTATATATAATTTTGACCCCCTTAAACCCCACTTTTATATAGTAAAACTCGGGTTTACAGGGGTATACATTATTTTTGTTATTTCTGCTCAAAACATAGATTGTGGGTACTCGTTAGAACCGCCTCGACTGCTCAAAAACATAGATTGTGGGTACTCGTTAGAACCGCCTCGACGAGGCGGTTCTAACGAGTACCCACAATCTATGTTTTGAGCAGAAATATGAAAAATATCAGAATTTTTTATCTGAAAAATTGCCATTTTTTTGGTGGTAAAAATTTCAGTGTATTTGAATAGGCGTGTTTTCGTAATGAAAACGGCACGTGCTTTCTTCCTTACATGGAGTCAACCAATGTAATGTCAACTTTTTGGCCTTGACCAATTCTCGCGGTCGACCTTCATTCATCAAGCCTGGCATGTACTACCTCCCTGACAGAGTCTCAAACGATGTGATACCGTTTAATGACCCTGACCTATATTTCACGGTGTGATGACATGTCTTTTGAGCGAAGTTACGTATTGGAAACGAGATTTCGATGTAAACCAAGGACCATGACTCTTTCGAGAATTGAAATTTTCTCATTTACAATCCCATGTCACTTCTGTCCAGAAAAATGCAGCAAAGTTTCAAGGAAATCCGTAAACTACTCTAGGTACAGATTGTAAATGAAGCGCTGACGGACGGGCGGGTGGATATACGAATGGCTTTCCTAGTACTCCGCCTCTGTTGTGTGACGAGATAAAAAGTACTGCAAAAGTGCAGACTCAGAGCAAACGTCTCTGTTAGGAGCAGTTTGATCTATATATTTACAGTTTCCTCTAGCCTTACGTAAATATGATGCATTTTTACAATGTGCCTTAATCTGTAGGCAAACTGCTAGACTAGCTACTAGTCTGATAATAAGAGTCTAGTCATTTTTTGTATAAAAGATAGTCAACTTCTGAATGATGGGAAGCCTATTTGGTAGAGGCGTCATTACATATACTGGCTAAGAGAAAGCAGACTAGCATCACGAAAATATGCCTATATAATTTTGACCCCCTTAAATTCCACTTTTATATAGTAAAACTGGGGTTTACAGGGTCATATATTATTTTTCTTATTTCTGCTCAAAGACATACATTGTTGGTACTCGTTAGAACCGCCTCATCGTGGCGGTTCTAACGAGTACCAACAATCTATATTTTGAGCAGAAACGTGAAAATATCAGATTTTTATCTGAAAAATTTCGTTTTTGGTGGTAAAATTTTCAGTATATTTGAATAGGCATGTTTTCAAAATGGTTAGCTAAGATATTATTCTGTTCATTTTAATGCAAATAGTTGGTTTTTTGCCATGTTAACGCCTAGTAGCTAGGCTAGCAAACTGCTAAAAGCCCAAAGGAGCCACTGGGTTGATGCACAGTTTGGTTTAGAACTCTGTTGCTGATGTACATGTATTGGACGCGATATGCGAAACCGTGTCTTTGGGCATATGCGGACAGCGCATACTTAGCGCACAGCGAAGACACAGATCAGACTGGGCGGATGCCCAGGTTGATCTGAGTCTTCGCTTGGCGCACATGCCATTTTGTAGTTTTTGTCATGCGCTGGCTCAAATACAGTCGACTCTCGTTATCTCGGATTCCAAGGGACTCTCTGAAATACTTCGAGATATCCGTATCTCGATCATATCAGAGTTCCAGTATTGAGGAAAAAATAATTCGAACAACCACATTTAACAAATATATATGTAACTGGACTCTGAAGTAAGAGATATACTGAAAATATTGTGGAAAAGAGGAGAAATTGCTCCTTTTCCAAAATATTTTTGCCTGTTGTTAGATTTTCATGTTTAGACAGGGACCAGATTTTCACTTCGAGATAAGCAGTTATTCGAGGTAAGCGAGGTCGAGATAACGAAAGTCAGCTGTATTTAAATTGGCGTACAAAGTCGAAAGATGCGCGATAATGTAATGATAAGCACGTCTGCCCGGCAAGCAGGTCCGTTGTTCGATTATTGGTCCCGGTACGACCGATTTTTGTACGCTAATTTCTATTTATTTAATTCATTTCCTGCATTGTGCTTTAGTTTGTTTATGTATATATTTGCAAAAAGTTCAACCATTTTTCTCTAGGAATATCCAAACCACATAACCTGACACAACTAAAATCGAAATTTGAATCTTCCAATATATGGTTTGGGGGAGTTCATTCAGTCTACAATGGGATAAAGCGACAACAAGAGAAAGTCAATTTACCTCAAATTCAATCTGTTCCAGCGAGATAAATTATATATAGTATAGAAAATCATAGCCTTAAGTGTACCTGTTTACCGAAACATATATATATATATATATATATATATATATATATATATATATATATATATATATATATATATATATATATATACAGTCGACTCTCGTTATCTCGAATTCCGAGGGACTCACTGAAATACTTCGAGATATCCGTACCTCGACATATCAGAGTTGAAAGAGTGAGGAAAACAATAATTGAACAATCATATTTAACAAATGAATGTGTAATTTGACTCCTGAAGTTAGATATATATATATATATATATATATATATATATATATATATATATAATAATGTGGAAAAGAGGAGAAATTGCTCCTGAGGAGCAATTTCTCCTCATTTCCACATTATTTTGTTATCTGCTGTCATAGTTTCATGATAAAACAGGGACCAGATTTTCACTTCGAGATAAGCGGTAATTCGAAATAAGCGAGTTCGAGATAACGAGGTACGACTATATATACCACAGAACGTGGTATTTGATCGGGGTCTACACTGTTTACCACTGATTCAGCAGTGTTAGAGACATCAACAGGTAAGAATATGGACGTCTTCAAATTTTAGGACAAGGATGGTACGGATATTCGAATACTTAACCCTTAAAACGCCAAGAAAACCTGCATCTGAAAATGTCGTCTGTTTATGTCGTCTGCTGAATATTCCTCCTAAAAGAGCAGTCTGATCTGGGCCCATACTGTTTGCAGAAATGACATTTAAAATCACAAGCAGATGGCAAAGCAGACGACAATTGTTGTGATTGGCAGTTTAAGGGTTAATGTAAATTTTGTGCTATAATTTATGTTAACGAATATTTTGTTTTTCTTACCTAAATAAATAGTTTACAAACAGTGAGAAGTGTCATGTTTATTTTTAAATATCCAGTTATCTGTCTTGTTAGACACTTATTAGTCCTGAATGGGCCTACCGGAGAGGGTACTCTAGTTTTGCACTACGTCTATCCTTCCGTCCGACATCAGAGTTCTTGTCCTTTATAGGGTAATGGCCAAAAAATAACTGGTAAGTATGCAAATGACAATGGTCTGCTATTATTCATAATAAAACGCTGGGCTAAGGGTTTCTTCCAAGACAGCAGAAGAAACTGAACAGCTGTGTGTGTGTGTGTGTGTGTGTGCGTGCGTGCGTGCGTGCGTGTGTTCATACTGCACATTCATAGTGCGGCGCCCGGTTGATCGACTGTTCGAGACCTAGTATTCTCATAATAAAGTGTTCGTTAAACAACATTAACGAGACAAGGAACATATTCCAATTTGACAAAACAGATCAAAGGGAAATGATCGAGCTATTCTCGTAATTTGGTGTTCGTTAAACCACTTTAACGAGACCTAAGGGAAATAACGCAATTTTCTATACTGAACAGATAACCCCAGGCCATCACTCGACAAATACCCCGCTGAATGTTCAGCAGTGTGTGTGTGTGTGTGTGCGTGTGTGTGTGTGTCCCGTTTAATGTTCAGCAGCGCGCGCGTTCGTGCACGTGTGTGTGTCATCACGAAAACATACCTATATAATTTTGACCCCTTTAACCCCACTTTTATATACTAAAAACTGGGATTTACAGGGGTAAACATTATTTTTCTTATTTCTGCTCAAAAACGTAGATTGTTGGTACTCGTTAGAACCGCCTCGCCGAGGCGGCCCTTTAGAATACCCACAATCTTTTTTTTAGCAGAAATATGAAAAATATCAGAATTTTTATCTGAAAACTTTGAGTTTCTGGTGGTGAAATCTTCAATATATTTTATTTGAATAAGCGTGTTTTCGAAACGGATTAAGAAAATGTGTATGCTAAGGAGACCATATTTGATGTTGTATTCGTTCCACAGGATATGTATATTACATTGTATACATCGATGATGGAAAGACGGAGAACTGATACACTTTTAGGGGAGGCAATACCTCAGAATTGGTTTTACACACGCACGCATGCACACACAAACCACACACACACACACACACACACACACACACACACACACACACACACTGGATTATTCCCTTTAGATCTGTTCCAGTAAATTGGATTGTTTCCCTTAGGTCTCGTTAATGTGGTTTAACGAACACCAAATTACGAGAACTACTTGATTATTCCCCTTAGATCTATTCTATTAATTGGATTGTTTCCCTTAGGTCTCGTTAACCTGGTTTAACGAAACACCAAATTACAAGAATACTGATTTATTCCCCTTAGTTCTCGTCTTCAGTGCATAGCACAAATAAAAGAATCGTTGGACAGATAGGGTAGATTTAAGATATGGCCTGAAGTTTGTTTTAAATATATATCATAAGAAACTTTTGATTATACAGATACTACTCTATTCTTTCAGAATGTAGGTTGTAAAATATAAATATTTGGGCAAAAAAATATTTGGACAAATTTGAATAAAAAAATAAATAAATAAGAAATAAATAGATAAAAAATATTTATATTCAGATATGTACATTTATGAACACTTTTAGGGGAGGCAATACCCCAAAATTGGTTTTACACTCGCACGTATGCACACACACACACACACACACACACACACACACACACACACACACACACACACAGATTGGCAGTTTAAGGGTTAATGTAAATTTTATGCCATAATTTGTTAATGAATATTTTGTTTTTCTTACCTAAATAAATAGTTTACAAACAGTGGGAAGTGTCATATTTATTTTTAAATATCCAGTTATCTGTCTTGTTAGACACTTATTAGTCCTGAATGGGCCTACCGGAGAGGGTACTATAGTTTTGCACTACGTCTGTCTTTCCGCCCGACATCAGAGGTTTTGTCCTTTATCGTGTAATGGCCAAACATAAACTGGTAAGTATGCAAATGACAATGGTCTGCTATTATTCATAATAAAACGCTGGGCTAAGGGTGTCTTCCAAGACGGTGATGAAAACACAGCAGGAGAAACTGAACAGCTCTGTGTGTGTGTGTGTGTGTGCGTGCGTGCGTGCGTGCGTGTGTTCATACTGCACATTCATTGCGCGGCGCCCGGTTGATCGACTGTTCGAGACCTTGTATTCTCATAATAAAGTGTTCGTTAAACAACATTAACGAGACAAGGAACATAATCCAATTTGATAAAACAGATCAAAGGGGAATGATCGAGCTATTCTCGTAATTTGGTGTTCGTTAAACCACTTTAACGAGACCTAAGGGAAACAACCAAATTTTCTATACTGAACAGATAACCCCAGGCCGTCACTCGACAAATACCCCGCTGAATGTTCAGCAGTGTGTGTGTGTCCCGCTTAATGTTCAGCAGCGCGCGCGTTCGTGCACGTGTGTATGTCATCACGAAAACATACCTATATAATTTTTGACCCCTTTAACCCCACTTTTATATACTAAAAACTGGGATTTACAGGGGGTAAACATTGATTTTCTTATTTCTGCTCAAAAACGTAGATTGTTGGTACTCGTTAGAACCGCCTCGCCTAGGCGGTTCTTAAGAGTACCCACAATATTTTTTTTTTTTTTTTTTTTTTGAGCAGAAATATGAAAAAATATAAGATTTTTTATCTGAAAACTTTGAGTTTCTGGTGGTGAATTTTTTAATATATTTTATTTGAATAAGCGTGTTTTCGAAACGGTTTAAGAAAATGTGTGTGCTTAAGGAGACCATATTTGATGTTGTATTCGTTACACAGGATATGTATATTACATTGTATACATCAATGATGGAAAGATGGAGAACTGATACACTTTTAGGGGAGGCAATACCTCAGAATTGGTTTTGGTTTTACACACGCACGTATGCACACACAAACCACACACACACACACACACACACACACAGACTGGATGATTCCCCTTTGATTTGTTCCAGTAAATTGGATGGTTTTCAAGTAGGTCTTGTTTATGTGGTTTAACGAACACCAGATTACGAGAACTACTTGATTATTCCCCTTAGATCTGTTCTATTAATTGGATTGTTTCCCTTAGGTCTCGTTAACCTGGTTTAACGAAACACCAAATTACAAGAATACTGATTTATTCCCCTTAGTTTTCGTCTTCAGTGCATAGCACAAAACAAAGAATCGTTGGACAGACAGGGTAGATTTAAGATACGATTTGAAGTTTTTTGAAATATATATCATAAGAAACTTTTGATTGTACAGATACTACTCTATTCTTTAAGAATGTAGGTTATAAAATATAAATATTTGGGCAAAAAAAAATATTTGGACAAAAAAAAAAAAAAAATTATAAAAAAAAATAAGGAAAAAAAGATAAAAAAATATTCATATTCAGATATATTCTAGTACATTTATGAACACCCGATATCGGACAGGTAAGGCCATGTATCAGGAGTACGGAACCCGGGAAGGGACATTGTCTTTCTGATATTTACAATATAGCAGAAAAGAAATTAAAACGATAAAAAAAGAACAGAAATCAAAAGAAAATTAGACATTTCCTTCTGATGTTTAGCAGGAATAAAAACAATAAAGACAGAATAGAAAACAAAAGTAACGTTTTCCTTTCCGATATTTAAAAGAAAAGAAAAAAAAAAAAAAAAAGCAGAACGGTAAATAAAACAAAAATAAAACATTTCCTTTCCAATATTTAGCAGAAAAAATATAAAAGAAATAAAAAAGAAATAAAAAAAAATCTTGTTCAAACAACATAATATATCGTTTGAACGACCTATTATATCGTTTGTTCAATATATAAATGACCTCGTTTTAACAACATAATGTCTTATAATCCTGATCTCCCATTGGATGGTGTTAATACGTCGTTCAAACGATAACGATACATGACGTCGTTAAAACGAGGTCATTAAGTTGAAAAAAAAACGACATAATAAACAAGATACTGTTTTGTTTCAATTTTAATTCTTTTTTTTTTTTTTTTTTTTTTTTTAATATTACTTCTGTTTTTGTTTTAATTTCTTTTCTGCTAACAAACGTAAAAGAAATGTACTATTTTTGTTTTAATTTCTGCTCTATGTTAATTGTTTAAAATTCTTTTCTGCTAGATATTAGACAGGATTTTTTTTTTTTTAATTTCCCTTCTGGTTTGATTGTTTTAATTTCTTTTCTTCTAAATATCGGAAACGAAATGTGTTATTTTTGTCTTATTTTTTTTTCTGTTGATTTCTTTTCTGCTAAATATCGGAAAGGCAATGTCTATTTTTTTTGTTTTTATTTCCTATTTCCATTCTGTATTTTGTTGTGTTGGTTTCTTTTCTTCTAAGCATCGGACAAAAAAAACTAAACAAAGAAAACAGAATGGAAAATAAAACAACATAATATGTTGTTTTAACGACGTCGTTTTTTTTTGTTTTTTTTTCAACATAAAGATCTCGTTTAAACAACATACTGCCTAATTTCTTTTCTGCTAAATATTGGAAAGGAAATGTTCCTTCAGGAGTTCCGTTCAAATCGATAATGCGGGCGCCGCGCTATGAAAGTGCAATACATATATGTGTTCCTTCAGGAGTTCCGTTCAAATCGATAATGCGGGCACCGCGCTATGAAAATGCAATACATATATGAACACACACACACACACACACACACAGTTGCTCAGTTTCTCCTGCTGTCGTTTCAAAATCATTTGTAAGGACACCCTTAGCCCAGTGTTTTATTATGAATAATAGCATACCATTGTCGTTTGCATACTTACCAATTACAGTTTGCCATTAAACGATAAAAGATAAGAGCTCTAACCGACTACTGGACAGGCATAAAGCAAACCTAGAGTACCCTCTCTGGTAGGCCCGTGCAGGCCTAATAAATGTCAAACATTACAGGAAACAGGATATTTAAAAATAAACATGACACTTTCTAATGTTTGAAAGCTATTTATTAAGGTAAGAAAACAAAGCACCGGTATTCGTGAACATAAATTATGGCATAAAATTTACCCTAAGAACTCCTTACCATCATTGACCTAAAACTTGAAGAAGTCGATTTGACCACCTCTTGGCGTCTCTAAACTTGCTGGGTGAGTGGCAAACAGTGTAGACCCTGACGTTAACTCCTTTCCATACTAGTTCTTAAATTTGAACAAGCACATTCTACTACCTGATGATGTCTCTAAAACTGCTGGGTGAATTACGAACAGTGTGAACCCTGATCAGATGCCACGTTCTGTGGCATCTGATCTGGGTTTACACAGTTTGCTCAAATGTCTGTCCAAGTTCTTACAAAATGTATTTAATATGGCACAAGTCTTGGCAAGCTGGGCCCAGTTGTTCAAAGCTAACGATGTCGTTAGTTAACCATTCGTTAAAGTTTACATCGAGTGATACGCAAATATGCTGAAATTTTTGGCTGAAAAAATGTGAGTAGTGCAAAAGCTACTCACATTTTTCCAGCAAAAATATCAGAATATTGTATATTGAATCCGCTAAAACAGTTAACGAAATGACCCTTAACAAGCTCGTTAAGCTAACGACGCTCTGAACAACTGGGCTCAGATACATTTGAGCCGTAACGTTAGAAAACGTTCCTTCTGACGTGTCTAACGTCCAACGAGGACTCAAATCAGCCTGCGAATCCTAATCACAAAAACATGCCTATATAATTTTGTCCCCCTTAAACCACTTTTTTTATAAAGTAAAGCTGGGGCGTACAGGGGTATATAATATGTTTCTTGTTTCTTCTCAAAAACATAGATTTTGGGCACTCGTTAGAATCGCCTTGTCGAGGCGGTTCTAACGAGCACTCACAATCCATGTTTTGAGGAGAAATATGAAAAATATTAGAACTTTTTGAAAAAATTTTCAATTTTTGTGGTAAAATTTTTAGTATATTTGAATAGGCATATGTTTTCGTAATGTTGAGATCTGATCAGAGTCTCGTGTTGTCCACATGAGGTAACTTTGCATCCTTGACTATTCAAAATGCTTACGTTTTCTGATGCATGATGCTCTTGTATCCGAATCATAAAATTGTAAGCTTGGTTATTACATATATACTATATGACTACACACTATGTATAATGGTCCATGATTGGAGAATAAATGTCTAATTTATTATCACACGGCGCAGCTGAAATAAAAATCATTTAAATAAAAATCTAAAATGTTGCCTTTGGAAACAGAACAAAAATCGGTTTTATTTAGTCTATATGCAGCAAGGTAGTTTATGAGGCTGCATACGCCCATTAGTACCTGCTTAAGTGGTGTTCCAGTTTCGGACTAACCAGAATGGGCTCAGTGATGCCAAAAGAAATAAAGAATATAATCTGCATTATGGCGAAGTACGGGGAGACGTTTTACGGTCATCGCATCGCACTTAACAGCGGCTGCAATGAAGAACAATAACATCACGAAAACATCCCTATATAGTTTTGACCCCCTTAAACCCACTTTTATACAGTAAAACTGGGGTTTAGAGGGTATGCATTATTTTTCTTATTTCTGCTCAAAAACATATATTGTGGGTACTCGTTAGAACCGCCTCGACAAGGCAGTTCTAACGAGTACCCAAAATCTATGTTTTTGAGAAGAAATATGAAAAAATATCAGAGTTTTTTATCTGAAAATTTTCAGTTTTTGTAGGTGAAATTTTTCTATATATTTGAATAGGCGTGTTTTCGTAATAATAAAAAAAGTCATAAAGCAGAGCTTTATCGATTTTTTACTTCCTCCTGGAAAACTTTTCATCTTTCTTTCCTTCTGTTCATCTATAAGTGTGTCTGCGAGATTAAGGGAAAGTGGTTCTTTTTTTAAGGGAGGCACTTAATTGTTTAGCTACCCTTCTCAAAAGCGTTCTACCCTAAAAGATCTCTTTTCGGAAGTGGCTTAATGTGCAGATAAGCAAACAGGAGGTCAAAAATTGTCTCCCTTGTAAAATATGGTGGAAATCTACCATCACGAAAACATGCCTATATAGTTTTGATCCCCTTAAACCCCACTTTTGTACTGGGGTTTACAGGGGTATACATTAATTTTCTTATTTCCTGCTCAAAAACATAGATTGTTGGTACTCGTTAGAACCGCCTCGCCGAGGCGGTTCTAACAAGTATCCACAATCTATGTTTTGAGCAAAAATATGAAAACTACCAGAATTTTTCATCTGAAAGTTTTCATTTTTTTGGTGGTAAAATTCTCAATATATTTGAACAGGCTTGTTTTCGTAATGCAAGTGTATAGAATCCCCTTAACGAATTCCAGTTGTGCTGCTGATGCGATCCATCCAATGCTCCATCTCTTTCTGCAAAAAAAAAAAAATAAATAAATAAAAAAATAAAAATAAGAGCTATCGCAGGACAGAGTAGCTCGCCTGAATCGCGCTATGCCATTAAAAAACTTTAACCAAAAACTTTAACACATTTTTTCTAAGTCCGTGACCTTGACCTCAAGGAAAAACATATCGATCGGGATGGCACAGCGTACAACTTCAGACCAGTATCTCATATCAGGGTAAGTGTGAATATTTCCATCCAGAGGTTAAGTAGATATAACAATTTAATACGAGTATTTTAACCAAAAAATTTAACCAGTACCAACACCGACGCCGTGGTGACTGCTATAGCTCTACCTGTAATTTTGTACAGGCGAGCTAACTAGAATTTGTTTTCCTTTTTGATTGCCGTTTTGTATAGTTAGCAAGAGTTAATAAATCACTACTTAAAATGTTCAGAGAGCTGTAACTACCAAATAAAGTTTTCCCGTAATGATATATATTTGTGTAAAGTTACATGAAAATATCTCAAACGGTTTTCATGTTACAGAGTGTGCACAAGTATATGACGGAAGTCACTATTTGAAATTTTCAAATAACCGTAATTCCAAGAGTAAGTAAATAAGATTAAATGGTTTTTGGTTTCTGCACATGGTCTCATGGTGCTTTATAGTTGTGTAAAGTTTTGTTAAAATATCTCTGATGGCTTACAAGTTATAGAGCCGATACGAGTACAGGATATAAGTCACTATTTACAATGTTCAAAGGGCCATAACGCCAAAAGTAGGAAAGCCAGAGTTATGGTTCTTGTATTCTGCATGTTGTCTTATGGTGCTATATATTTCTGTAAAGTTTCATGAAACTTTCATCTCAAACGGTCTTCAAGTACGGAATGGACATGAATTTGTGACGGACAGATGGACCGCGGGTAAAACAATGCCTTCTATCCTAAAGGAACGACATATTACAATGTACAGCAACATTCTATTTTTTCAGTTCTGTCCGTTTCATTCTGGGTGAACAACACTTTCAAAAATCTTTCAGTTATATTGTGACATTGTCTGGATGAGGCAGGGAGCTCAAAATGCATTTTTAATTAGATTTTTTCCTTTAAATTAAATTTGTTCTTATTATTATCACTCTCTTTATAGCTCAAGATAGGATGGGATATCCGCATATTAATTTCCTTATTTCTCCACGAAAACATAACTGTGCCAGCACACAACAAAACCTGCAATAAGACATGTGTAACTAGCAAAGACTTAGATCAGCATGTACATCCAACCAGTATGGCTAGGATTCTCGTTTATCCCTCTTTGGATAGCCTAGAGGCTGTAGATGGCACATGCGATCAGCGAAGACTCTGATCAGACTGCGCGGATGCGCAGGCTGATCTGAGTCTTCGCTGGTCGCTCAAGTCTTATTGGATGTTTTGAGGTGCGCTGGGTCAATTATGTTGTCGGTACTCATTAGAAGCGCCTTCGGACCTGCATTTACATATTTATACAACACATAAAAATGACATTAATTCCAGTAATAACAGCCACATTTTCTTAGTCCCCCAATTGCTATTTTCCTTCAGTTAAACTTCAGTGACCGACCGATGGCTCGTTTATCGTGCATGATTTGAACTCGTTGTGAGTACGACAATTCAAAAAAATAAATACTGAAGGATATTTTGGCAGCAGACGACAGATTGTAACATCATTCTTATTTTTTTTTTCCACAAAACAGGAATTGACCGGCATTTTATGCAAACTGTCTCCGATAAAGACAATCTGCATGAAATGTCAAATCTTGTTTTTTGGGATAGATAAGAAAAATATAACCAGTTTGTCGTCTGCTTAATTACCTGGTCTTGAGCTGCAAAGAGGTACTCGGCTCCACTTGGAAGTCTTAGTCTGAACACATGGGGTCTCTTGCCATAGTTTGAAGGGATCTCGCACACAGCCCCAGCTAGGTCTATGGCTGACTCATGGTGAATATGACTAGTGGGGTCCTAAAAAGAACACCAAAATTCACCCATTAATGACCAATGAACCTTTCCACATCACAAGTTGGACAACTCCATTATCAAGTTAAATGGAGTGAGTGGTTTGTTTTTGTTATTATTAATTTAAAGAGACATGTCTGTACTTAATGCAAACAGTGTAGACCCTGATCAGACGCCGCGTTCTGCGACGTTCTGTGACGTCTGATCAGGGCTTACACCGTTTACGAATGCCCCCTTTAATGGGACGTTAGGTATAAATGGTTTAAACATTTAACTTTATCATGCTGGATATAAAAAAGGAATTTTTTTTTTTTTTTTTTTTTTTTTTTTTTATCATGAGCTAAATTCTGTGGATACCTTTTTGCACACCAACCCTCTTCTGAAAAGGGACGTACTAGGAAGACCCTGCTTCCTTGGAACACGTTCTTACCTTTTAGCGTAAAGCACAACTTGCTAACAAGAGAGCAAGTTTTTGTTTTTCCTTTCAGAAGGCTAAAACAATTGCGACAGTTGCCTCCCCTTTAAGTGAATCCATTCCCATAATAAACGAAACATGCCACGTCCCTTGTTTGCGACATATCGTCCAGACGAGATATATCGATCTTTGCAGTGTCGAGGTATATCGATCTGCAAATGTTCATGATCGTATCTCATACGGATCAGGTTTTATGGCCCGAGCACAAATTTAACTCAGGCCAGATAATTAAAAAGAGGTTAAGTCGAGAGTTGTGATTCCTGTTCGCGACACATCATCCTAATAAGATATATCCATTTTTGAAGTTTCTTGATTATATGGGCCACGAGAAGCGAAAAAGTGCCTTCGAGCATGCGCAAAATGCGCATTCAGATCATCCCGCGGCTGCACAAAGTATACATGCCTATATAATATTGACCCCCTTAAACCCCACTTTTATATAGTAAAACTGGGGTTTACAGGGGTATACATTATTTTTCTTATTTATGCTCAAAACCATAGAATGTGGGTACCCACAATCTATGTTTTAAGCAGAAATGTGAAAAATATAGCAGCTTTTTATCTGAAAATTTTCAGTTTTTGGAGGTGAAATTTTCTATATATTTGAATAGGCATGTTTTCGTAATGATCCGCGCCTTTGCTCTCCATTGATACATTCGGTAGTGTAAAATGATTAGATTAGATTAGATTAGATTAGATAAGATTAGATAAATAATATTTTACTGCATGTTTAATAAAGGAATTTGTTTGTTTGTGTTGAGGATTTACGGCCCAGTCAACCCATCTGGGTCATGTCGGGCGCGGTCAGTATACATGACCACACTTTTTCCTGGGCAGACTTAGTCCTCTAAGCGGTTTACCAGTAACTGTGCACATTCTTCCGCCAGAAACTGGCAGCTGTCCTTCTTGAATCAGCGGAACGGAGAGAACGACCGTGATCAATCTCGGCGAAAGGATGCAGCCGGATCCGGCGGGGATCGAATACACAATCTCCTGATCATCATTCGGATGCACGTCCGACTGAGCCTCTGAGGCCGGCTACAAAGAGACTGGACACAAGTTATAACAACATTTGATAGTCCTCTGCCGTTGGTAAGATTTTGTATGCGGGCTCTAAAATGAATAAGTTTAGAATGTGAAAAAAGTGACAAAAATAATCTGAGGTTTACGTCTAAACAACAGGCACATCCACAATCCATGTAGAAAATATCTGCCAAGTTCCCAAAAGGTCGGTTCAAACCTGTAGAAGAAGTTGCGCATACAAGATACCTACTATATATATTCCATTGAAACAAAAACATGCATCACGAAAACATGCCTATATCATGTTGACCCCCTTAAACCCCACTTTTATATAGTAAAACTTGGGTTTACAGGGGTATACATTATTTTTCTTATTTCTGTTAAAAAATACAGATCTTGGGTACTCGTTAGAACCGCCTCGCTGAGGCTCTCCGGGCTATCCAAAAAGGGATGAACGAGAACCTGTGCAATCCTAGCTGGGGGTACAGGCTGATCTGTGTCTTTGCTAGTTACAAACGTCTTTTTGTAGGTTTTCTCATGCGCTTGCTCATATCATTACGAAAACACGCCTGTTCAAATATACTGAAAACTTTACAGCCCAAAAAAGGAAAATTTTCAGATAAAGAATTCTGATATTTTTCATATTTCTGCTCAAAACATAGATTGTGGGTACTCGTCAGAACCGCCTCGGCACGGCGGTTCTAACGAGTACCCACAATCTATGTTTTTGAGCAGAAATAAGCAAAATAATGTATACCCCTGTAAACCCCAGTTTTACTATATAAAAGTGGGGTTTAAGAGGGTCAGAATTATATAGGTATGTTTTCGTGATGTACCATCACATAAACGTCTTTTCCTTCTTTTAGCTTTATGAAGTGGTGTTCCGAATATGAAACATTGCGTCTTACGAGTGCGTTTAACCCTTTTTAGACTGAATAGACACTCACACACTATACATTGAAAGAGTAGAATTTCAATTTTAGGTATGTCAGGCTATGTGATTTAGATATGCCTAGAGAAAAATGGCTAAACTGTAAGCAAATAGTTGGACCGCTTTTAGACGTCGCAGAATGAGGCATTTCATCCAGGTCTGCACTGTTTGCCAATAACCCTTCTGGGGTCTCCAGACTAAAATGGGTTAAAACCTCAGAAACCTTTTATTTATTAAACTGATCGAGCTTAACTTTAGGGACTTTCCGAATTCGAAAGCACAGTTTAAAAACCATTTAACACATTTACGTCAAGGGGACTCTTCTATCACAACTCTTTGGACTGGTCCATTTCCAATAGCAGGGTGTTAGGTTAGCTTTTATTATTACTATGTTTTATAGAGACTTCTGTATTTAATGGAAACAGTACAGACCCTAATCAGTCGCCGTGATCTGGGTCTCCACTGTTTACAAATTACCCTTTTCGGGGTCTCAAGATGAAACTGGGTTAACCCTTCTCTTGCTGAACACGACATGCCCTGTCTTAGCAAACAGTGTAGATCCAGATCAGTTGGCTTCTGAAGAAGCCAACTGATCTGGATCTACACTGTTTGTCATTAATTATATGAATTTGTATCAACAATCTGGATCAAACAATCTGATTGGCTGACAATTAGAAGTGGGTGTGGCATATTAATTTATTCAGCATGACAAGGATTAATTCAAAATTGAGAACTGCCTGATTAACCACGTCGGGAATTGTATGTAAAACCCACAAAGGGTAACTGAAAAACCGTGCAGATCCAGATCAGACGCTGCAGAACGCCGTGTCTGATCAGGGTCTAGACTGTTTGCATTAATTACAGGAATTTCTATAAAAGAAAGTAATAATTAAAACTAACCAGACACCCTACTATATGTATTGGAAATAGACCAGTCCAAAGGTTTGTGGTAGAAGTGTCCACTCGAGGAAAATGGGTTAAAGGAAGTGTGTGACGAGGCAGATGTGACAGAGGTATAAAGGAGGGGCTAAGAAATTGTGAGTTTATGTGCTGAGCCAACAATGTACCATTTTTGCATGTCTATCGTCTTTGTAACATGACAAAGCAGCTCCATCAAGTACCACATACACTTTCTCCCATTCCCTGAAAGGTAAACAAAATCAAAACCGTATCAACCCTAACCCTACCCACTTACCACAGGTCGGGAAAAACAAGGTTAGTGATGGATATAACTGAGATGAAAGAACTTGACAGACCATGCATTTTAATGTCATCACGAAAGCATGCCTATATATCTGTCACAGGGGAGGAAAAGCACTAGGCCCGACCGGGACTCGAACCCAGGACCTCTCACATACCGTGCGAGCACTCTAGCCAACTGAGCTACCGAGCCACACGGTCGACATGCGACATAATTTTGACCCCATTAAACCCCCTTTTTTATAGTAAACATAGATTGTGGATATATGTGAGAACCACCTCGGCGAGGCGGTTCTAAGGAGTACCCACAATTTATGTTTTGAGCAGAAATATGAAAAATGTCAGCTTTTTATCTGAAAACTTTCAGCTTTTGGTGGTGAAATTTTCTATATACATGTATTTAAATAGGCTTGTTTTCGTAATGTATTTGATCAAAATCAGGTGAAAAATAAGAAAATGATTTAGGTTTGAAGATTTCGAAATTGCTGTTAGGGACGCTGCCATTTTGAATATTTAATTAGGCTTTATCATGTAATTAAGATCTAATTAAATATGCAAACCCTTAATAAATAGTTTTTCAACAATATTTTACCTCTGTATTCATGCATGTAGCTTTTTTCTCTTGGAATACAAGTATACTTGTTTTGCTTGAAAACCGCACTGTTTTGTGTCAGAGATTAAACGACGGCGCCCTTGACAAAAGATTTGAAACTTTTATAAATTCATGTCATTAACTTTCTTACTTTTTGTGCAGTTTGATAAAATTTGCATTAAAAGGCATAGTTTGTTGAGATCTTCCTTGCCAGATGCATTCTTTACCAACCTTGCTTTTCCCTTTAGAATTTGAACAGTTCAGTTCTATTTCCGGTTCATGTGGCTTGAACGGTGTAGACACTAATCAGACCGTACAAAACTGTGTAGACCAAGATCAGATGCCACATTTTGTGGCATCTAATCGTGGTCTACACTGTTTGCTCAGGCCTATCTGCCTGAATACTGAGAGTAAGTAGGTTTTAGGAATGACAATTTTACCAACACTTGACAGATAAAACAGTTTTGTTGGTGTTATAGTTGTTCAGCATATTTAAGGTAATTGGCAAACAGTGCAAACCTAGATCAGACACCGCAGAATGCGGCGTATTCTGCGGCGTTTGATCAAGGTCTCCACTGTTTGAAAAAAGAGTTGAGCCATTTTTGTCTAGGAATATCTAAATTACAAGTCTGACATATCTAAAATTGAAAGTGGACACCTCCAATCTATAGTGTAGGAAGTCTGTTCAGACTAAAATGGGTTAAAATGATCTGTGATTTGCAAAAATACGATTTAACTGTATTCATACTATAACCGTAATAATCCTAACATTGGACCAGAGAGGCCAGGACTAACAGTGTTGTCCCAGATCAGATGCCACAGAATGTTGTGTTTACAGTGTAGACCAGGGCCCAGTTGTTCAAAACTACCGATGTCGTTAGTTAACGATTCGTTAAAATTTACATCGAGTGATACGCAAATATGCTGAAATTTTTTGCTGAAAAAATGTAGCTACTCACATTTTTTCAGCAAAAAATTTCAGAATATTGTATATTGAATCCGCTAAAACAGTTAACGAAATGACCCTTAACGAGCTCGTTAAGCTAACGACGCTTTGAACAACTGGGCCCAGATCTGATGCCACGCATGTGTTTAACTGTCGCCAGTTTCTCTGTTGTTGATCGAAAGTTCTTGGCACAAACGAACACTGAAATAGTTTCAAAACGGAGGGCAGACAGTGATGGAGTGGTGTGTTGGAGTAGACTTTTGAGTGGAGTTTGCAGTGTGTTTGGGAGTGGAATAATGCAAAAAACATACCATTCTTTGTATTAATTTGTTTTCCTACATTTTCCGGTAAATATTACGAAAACACGCCTATTCAAATATATTGAAAATTTCACCACAAAAAAATCTGAAAGTTTACAGATAGAACTTCTGATTTTTTTCCATATTTCTGCTCAAAACATACATTGTGGGTACTCGTTGAACTGCCTCGGCGAGGCGGTTCTAACGAGTACCCACAATCTATGTTTTAAGCAGAAATGAAAAAATAATGTATACCCCTGTAAACCCCCAGTTTTACTATATAAAAGTGGGGTTTAAGGGGGTCAAAATTATATAGGTTTGTTTTCGTGATGGCTCAATATTTTATATAAGAATACTTATCAACTAAAGAAACAAAATAACTATAAATAATTAATTTGTAAGCAAAATAACCTTCTTTTTTTTTTTACAAAACTGAAATAAATATCATTTTCATTTGCTGTGTCTATATATAGTGAGACACCCTCTTGTCGGAGTATTACGCATAGGTCTTCCTGGGTAGAAAGCAATACTAAGTAATGTGGATAAAATATCTTGCTCAAGGACGCAACACCTGGTGCATGCTGGGGTCGAACCTGCTAACTTGCTAGCTCACGATCTTGAATCCGACGTTTCGCCACTGCACCACAGCCCTCCACTTACCACTGCTACCACTGCAGCACAGCGCCCAACTTACCACTGCTACAACTGCAGCACAGCGCCAACTTACCACTGCAGCACAGCGCTCCATTACCACTGTAGCACAGCGCTTCACTTAACACTGCTACCACTGCAGCACAGCGCCAAACTTACCACTGCAGCACAGTGCTCCACTTACCACTGCAGCACAGCGCTCCATTACCACTACAGCACAGCGCTTCACTTACACAGTTTGATTCTAACTGACTGATTTTGCCATTCTGATCGCACATTGTGAACTCCAACTGTTAGTCGTAAACTCATTTTGAGAAAAAGATACAAATATAGGAAATAAATTTGACCGACAACCTTTGATCAAATAGGATCAGTAAATCAACAAATTTTGTAGACCTGACTTCGATAATGTCATATACTAAGATTCGCGTAACAAAGCTTCCGTGCTTCTTGGACAGGGGAATTTTAAGTGCTTTTACCATATATGGACATGGCGGATATCTTTATCGTCACAGTGCCTCGACGAGGCGGTTCTAACGAGTACCCACAATCTATTTTTTTGAGCAGAAATAAGAAAAATAATATATAACCCAGGCCTGTAAATCCCTGTTTTACTATATAAAAATGGGGTTTAAGGGGGTCAATATTATATATAAGCATGTTTTCTTGATGGAGCCATAGTCACAGAAAAAAGCCTACCAAGGACCCCAAGAGGAAAAGCAAACAGACCCAAGACAGACACAACATGAACCACAAACCAAAGCAAAGTAAAGCAACTAACCTCCTCTTCCCAACAAGGTGATCACAGTCATTACAAAAACACGCTTATTCAAATATATAGAAAATTTCACCTCCAAAAAACTGAAAATTTTCCGATAAAAAACTTTGATATTTTTCACAATTCTGCTCAAAACATAAACTGTTGGTACTTGTTAGAACCGCCTCGCCGAGGCAGTTCTAACGAGTACCAACAATTTATGCTTTTGAGCAGAAATAAGAAAAATAATGTATACCCCCGTAAACCCTAGCTTTACTATGGAAAAGATGGGGTTTAAGGGGGTCAAATTTACATAGGCATGTTTTCGTGACGGATAAACATGATTCACTAAATATAACAACAAGTCAACAACGAACGGGACAAAACACGACACAATCCCCACGACGAGTAGTCACAAGGCCACAAAAAAAAAGAACAAAAAAAAAAAAAAAAAAAAAAAAAAACAGCAACCAATATCAGATCTACCGCCTTAGCACGGTAAAGAGTAAACACTACTGGGTTGGGGGTGGTCTTCATCCAAGGTTCAGATGTTGTAAAATATTAACCGACTGTTCGGCTAGCATAGAGGCTTCCTAATTCAGTCAATGAAATATTGAAATTGGCTCATTTCGGGTGAGGTTTCGCACGAATAAAAATGGTTTAAAGGCTCCACATTCCTCAAAAATAGATATTTTATTATCCAAGAAAGGTTTAATAAATTGATAAATGTATTAATACAATCATAGAATTTGGCACCTGACACAATCTGTAAAAGTTCTCTCATTCTTGAAATGAAATGATTTTTATCATATTTCTGAATTAATGTTGCCAACATTAACTCAAAGATACGATAAAAAATCATTTCATTTTTGATCCACTTCAAAACTGAGAGACTAATTGAAATTTTACAGGCTGTCAGATGCCACATTTTATGACCGTAATAATACTATATATCAACTTATTAAACCTTTCTTGGATTAAAAATGACTATTTTTGAGGAATATGGAGCCTTAAGCCATCCAGAAGTTTTCCTACTGACCGTTCAAATGCGGTTTGTATGTAGCAGTTTTTCTTTATTTGTCATCTGTGGTTTCATATGTGGCATTTGTTTTGTCAATATTTGTTGCTCAAAAGGGGCGAGGTGGGGGGGGGGGGGGGGGCTATGAAAGAGGAGGGGTCTAGAAAATGTTTTTCAAAAAACTCCTGGCTGGTTAACCGCGATCAGCGGGAGTCTAACTTAGCAGTCAAACAAGAAAAAAGAAGATGAAGGTGATACCTCTAACCATCGGCGCTTTGAATGTGCGCATCCTAATGGACAGTTCTAGTTCTGACAGACCTGAGCGGAGAACAGCCCTAGTTGGTAGAGAACTTGACCGATACAAAGTCGAGATTGCAGCTCTGAATGAGACTCGCCTTGCAGAAGAAGGGCTTTTAAAAGAACTTGGTGCTGGCAACACTTTCTTCTGGAGTGGACGCAAGAAAGAAGAGCGGCGTGAAGCAGGAGTAGGATTCGCCATCAAGTCACACCTCGTCAGCAAGCTCTCAGGATTTCCAAAAGGGATAAATGACCGCCTGATGACGCTGAGACTTCCCTTATATGGCAAGAGGCATGCAACAATTGTAAGTGCCTATGCACCCACAATGACCAACCCAGATGAGGTTAAAGACAAGTTCTATAATGATTTGGATTCTGTGATTTCTGCAGCACCCAGGACAGACAAACTCATCCTCCTCGGGGACTTCAATGCTAGAGTGGGCATAGACCACCAGACCTGGGAAGGAGTGACTGAATCTGAAGGTGAAGGGAAGTGCAACAGCAATGGACTCTTCCTTTTAAGGAAGTGTGCAGAGCATGAATTACTGATCACCAACACAGTCTTCCGTCTACCAACTCGCAGAAAGACAACATGAATGCACCCTCGCTCCAAACACTGGCATCTCATTGACTATGTCATAGTGCGAAGGAAGGACAGACAGGATGTCAGAGTGACTAAAATTATGTGTGGTGCAGACTGTTGGACAGATCACAGGTTTGTTGTCAGCAAATTCAACCTGCGCATTCAGCCTGTACGACGACCACAAGGCAAGAAGGTGACAAAGAAATTAGATGTCTCCAAGCTGAAACAAGACAGCAAGTGGCAAGCATTCGTCAACGATCTCTGCAGCCGTTTAGATGCACTGGAACATAGTTCAGAAGATGTAGATGAGAGCTGGACAGTCTTCAGAGACACCGTTCACTCTTCAGCAATGGATTCCCTAGGACCAGTATCTCGCAAACACCAAGACTGGTTTGATGAGAATGACAAAAAAATTCAGGGACTCCTTGAAGAGAAACACCAAAAACACAAGGCTTACCTCAGAAATACCAGCTCAGTATCTAGCAAGACTGCCTATTCAAACATACGCAAGACAGTTCAGACGAGGCTCAGAGACATGCACGATTCCTGGCTGAGAAAAAAAGCTGATGAAATCCAGTCCTTTGCAGACAGAATGGACATGAAAAAGTTATTTGATGCACTCAAGACAGTATATGGTCCCCAGAGCTCAGAAACCACCCCACTCCTTAGTGCAGATGGAACTAGTCTTCTGACTGACAAAGAAGCTATCTTGAAAAGATGGGCTGAACACTTTGATGGTGTCCTTAATCGGCCATCATCTATCAATGATGAAGCTATCAACAGACTACCATAGGTGGAATGTAATCCGCTGCTTGATGAGCTCCCAACCGTCTCTGAAACAGTGAAAGCAATAAAACTCCTGTCATCTGGCAAGGCTCCAGGATCAGATGCAATACCTGCAGAGATCTACAAAGCAGGAGGTCCTCCAGTTGCAGAGAAACTGACAAAGTTATTTCACATTATGTGGAGAAAAGAAGCCATCCCTCAAGAATTCAAGGATGCAACAATTATCCATTTATTCAAAAGGAAAGGGAATCCTCAAGTCTGTGACAATCATCGAGGCATCTCTTTATTGTCAGTTGCTGGGAAGATTCTTGCTAGGGTCCTACTGAACCGATTGAATGAACACCTGGAACGGTCAGGGCTTCTACCAGAAAGCCAGTGTGGCTTCAGGAAAAACAGAGGAACAACAGACATGATCTTCACAGCACGACAGCTTCAAGAAAAATGCCAGGAACAGAATGTGGACCTCTATATGATCTTTGTCGACCTTACCAAAGCATTTGACACAGTCAGTCGTGAGGGACTTTGGAAAATTATGGCAAAGTTTGGTTGTCCTGCCAAATTCATAGCAATGGTGCGGCAGTTCCATGATGGTATGCTTGCAAGGGTCCAAAATGATGGCGAGTTTTCTGATCAATTTCCTGTGACAAATGGAGTTAAGCAAGGCTGTGTACTAGCTTCAACACTGTTCAGCATGATGTTTTCTGCCATGCTTACAGATGCTTTCCAGGATAGTGACAATGGTATACATATTAGGTATCGCTTTGATGGAAAACTTTTCAACCTAAGAAGGTTGCCAGCTAAATCTAAGGTGCATACAGAGGTGCTGATGATATGGCAAAGGGTGCTCCAACAGAAGAGAAAATGCAAAAAGGTGTGGATCAAGTATCTGATTCATGTGACAGCTAATATCTCACAATCAGCATCAAAAAGACTGAGGTAGTATATCAGCCAGCACCTGGAAAGCCTTACAAGGAGCCTGCCATCACAGTGAACGGTCAACGACTGCAAGTGGTAGACAAGATCGGCAGTGCTGCCAACACTATTATACGCATGTGAAACTTGGACAGTTTACCAACGGCATGCCAAAAGACTGAACCAATTCCATACAAGCTATCTTAGAAAACTTCTAAAGATCAAGTGGCAAGACAGGATTCCAGACACAGAAGTCCTGAAAAGGGCAGGGATGCAGAGTATACATACTCTTCTGAAATTGGCACAGTTAAGATGGACAGGCCATGTTACCAGAATGCCTGATGAACGTTTGCAAAAGAAAATCCTCTATGGAGAACAAGTAGGAAAACGCTCCCATGGTGGTCAGAAGAAGCGATTCAAGGACACCCTCAAAGCCTCCCTTAAAGACTTCAACATACCAACAGAGTCATGGGAACAGATTGCACAAGATCGTACAAAGTGGCGAGGCCTCATAAAAAGGGGGATGGTGAATACGAAGCAAAAAGATTCAGCAAAGCCGAGCAGAAACGTGCACAGCGGAACCAACAGAGCTTTCTTCCTCAGACCTCTTGTTCTATCTGCAACAGGAGTTTAAAGCTAAGATTGGTCTCATCAGCCATCTCTGAACAATTGATTAGGATTGGTCATTGTCAGTAATGACAGACGAACAAGATTAAATTGATAAATGTATTAATAAAATCATAGAATTTGGCACTTCACACAACCTGTAAAATTTCAATTAGTCTCTCGTTCTTGAAATGAAATGATTTTTATCGTATCTCTGAATTAATGTTGCCAACATTAATTCAGAGAAATGATAAAAAAATCATTTCATATTTGATCCAGTTCAAAAACGAAAGACTAATTGAAATTTTACAGGCTGTCAGATGCCACATTTTATGATCGTATTAATACTATATATCAATTTATTAAATCTTTCTTGGATTAAAAATGACTATTTTTGAGGATTATGGAGCCTTAAGCCCTCCAGAAGTTTTCCTACTGACCGTTCAAATGCGGTTTACAGTAGAATTAGCCATGAGTACTCGTCTTTGTTTATTATAGTGATTAATTTGATTTTTATGTTTTCGCTTTGATGCATTGACTGAGATGGGAGCCTTTAGGCGAACCGGATTTTTATGTATTTCTGTATTAAGAGTAGCATCGGGACCCAGGGTGAAGTTAGCTAACTGTAAAAGTGCTTTAAACCCCCCGGTGGTTTGCTCTACCGACAGTTCTAAGGCGTTGGTCCCGGTGTTAGTCTTACTCTTTGTTGCTTTGTGGTTTATTCTACGAGGCGATTTGTTGTATGTCTTTCCGTGTGTCATTTTGTTCTTGTGTTTTTCAGTCCTTTTAGTATTGTGATTACCTCGCTTGGGGAAGAGAGAGCTAATCTTAGTGCTTTTCGTACGTTTGTTCGGTTTGTACTTGTTTGGATTTGTCATTTCCTCTTCCTCTTGGAGTCTGGGAAGGGCTGCGGTTTGTGATTGTGGCACTCCCTGGACTTTTCTCTTACCTTTTTTGTATGTAGCAGTTCTTCTTTATTTGTCGTCTGTGGTTGCATATGTGGCATTTGTTTTGTCAATATTTTTTGCTCATCTCTCTTTCTTTTGGTACTTCGGGAGGGCTGTGATTGTGGCATTTCGTGGATACCTTCACTTAACCCTTGTCCTGCTGAATCCGAGTATACCCTGCCTTTCCAAACACTGTAGATCCAGATCAGTTGGCTTCTGAAGAAGCCAACTGATCTTGATCTGCACTGTTTGTCATTCAGTATGTGAATTTATATTAACAATCTTGATCAAGTAATCTGATTGATTGAAAATTGGAAGTGGGCGTGGCATCTTAATTTATTCAGCCTGACAAGAGTTAATATATTTTTGAATTGTTATGTCAGTTTTATGAATTACACTACAGCAAACTACACTCCAAGACTCTCCATACATAAATACGTCCGACAATGACACACATACTTGTCTAGTTATTTCACTATTTTAGATGTCATTTGCACTGCCTGTGTTTTTAAGAACCATACCTGATGCACGCTTTTTTACCGCCAGCTTCCAGTTCATGTTTCCGTTTGAGATTTCCTTCTTCGTGTATATTAATGGTGCTCGAACATTCTGCAATAATCCAGCACAAACATATTAATAGATGAATAAATAAAGATGCCAAGCCTACTTCTAATTTTCAGCCAATCAGATTATTTGTTCCAGGTTGTTGATACTAAATGCCAAACAGTGTAAATCTATATCACATTACGAAAGCACATTATTGAAATGTTTTGAAAATTTCAACAACAAGAACTGAAAGTGTTCAGATAAAAATTCTGATATTTTTTTTTTTCATATTTCTGCTCAAACCATAGTTTGTGGGTACCGAGGCGGTTCTAACGAGTATCCACAATAATTGTTTTTGAGCAGAAATAAGAGAAATAATGTATACCCCTGTAAACCCCAGTGGGATTTAAGGAGGTGGCATATCCGGATTCAGCAGGACCAGGTTAATGGCTCAGACAGGAATTTCTTCTTTCTTAACCTTTGCGAGTTTTCTTCATGCAACTTTTATTTCTGTATGATGTGTTGTTTTTGGGGGTTTTTTTGCTGCAAAAGCTCATGATACATACATCTGCTTAACCTATTTACGTCGAGTGGATTCTCCTACCTCAACTTTTTAGACCGGTCTATTTCCAATAGCAGGGTGTCTGGTTAGTTTTTATTGTTACAACGTTTTATAGAAATTACTGTATTTAATGCAAACAGTGTAGATCCTGATCAGATGTCTGATCTAGGTCTGCATTGTTTGCCAATTACTATTTTGAGGGTTTTCAGACTAAAATGGGTTAAACCTAAAATTCAAACTGATTTTACTTAAGATATGTGCTTAATCTGTGATTTATACACGTATTGTATTTCTAAAAAAAAAACTCGAAAAAAAAAAAACCCTCAAAACCAGGCTTTATCAGAACCTAGAAGTTTTCTTTAGTCCCTGCGGTTTTTATTTTCTACTTTTCATATGCTTTCCGAGATAACTTCATAGTTGAATGCATGTGCTAGTTGCGATATTTAACACTGACTCTATGGGAATAATCACAATTCAGAGATACGATAAAAATCATTTCATTTTTTTATCCAATTCAAGAATGACAGACTAACTGAACTTTTACAAGCTGTCAGGTGCCACATTTTATGATTGTATTAATATCATATATCTATTTATTGACAATAAAATGTCTAAATTTTAGGAATATGGAGCCTTCAAGTTGCTGTTCAAGACATTTATGAGAAAACGTTTCAAACTATGAATGAGAAGTATACATTTTACATACATGTGTTGACAGTATGAGAAATTACCAGCGAGCGGAGGAGCTGATGCAGCGGGTCTCCCTGTGTCCTTTTCCAACCCCATAGCTTCAGCATAAGAAGGCGGAGGACCTGCAAGTAACAACATAGGTGAGCAAGAAATCGGCAAAAGCGCAAATGTGGGCAAGTATAAGCATATATATCTGTATTTCAGACATATGGGTTTCTAAAAATACAGATTTGTCTAATTTAAATAGAGAAGTCTGCATATGAAATGCAGAAATCTGTAATTAAAATGTAGATGTCTCTTAATTATAATTCAGATATCACCATTTAATAACCAAATAGAGATATCTGGATTTCAAATACAGCCAGGCCACATATGGTATCATGATACTTTAAAGTGTTGTTTACACGAGCAAAGATCCATTGTCACATTAAATGTGGCATAAAACTGTAACAAATAATTTGTTTTTACCTCTTCCTTCTTCTTCCATAAAGTGGGCAGCATTCTTCTTAGAATGTACTTTTGACCAGCAAACTGTGCCAATTTTGTATTCTCTTCATGTTTAGATTCTTCTTGGATGCAGACTATTAACGACGTCTGAGGCTCATTTACGAATCTAAGACTGTCATGTCACAATTCCTAACAGCTTTAAACAAATAATTAACAAAACTTTGCTAAATATTTATCAAATGTAGAGAGACTTACCTGTATTTTCGGCCATACTTATTCACTCTTCAACACAGGAACTCGCCTTCTTGATTAAACTTGACCTCCAAAAGTCTGTAAACTGCGCTGCAATATATAAGACAGTTCGAAATATGCAGGATTATGAGGTGCCGTTTTACTATAAATCCCCTTTTTTGTGATATCTTTAAATCGAATTAGTGATATCACTAATTCTATTTAGCGATATCACTAAATAGAGATGAATTAGCGATATAACTAAATCGAATTACTGATAACACAAAACTCGATTTAGTGATATCACTAAATCAAATCTATTTTTTATAGCACAAAATCGAATTAGTGATATCACTAAATTGGTTTTGTGATATCACGAATTCGATTTTGTGACATCACAAATTCGAATTAGTGATATCACTAAATATAAACGAATTAGTGATATCAGTAAATCGAATTAGTGATATCACTAAATATATTATATTCGCAATCAATAAAATGTTTACTCTCTAATAAATTTGTTGCAGCACAGCATACTGGGTAAAACTTTCAGCAGACACCATTTTGCAATATTTCTGTTATTTTCCCAGAAAATAGGCTATGCAAAATTGTAGTAGACGACATTTTTTTTATTTTATTTTTCCGTGAAAATAAAATTTGGCATTTCATGTGGACTCGTCAGCCAGACGAGTCACATAAAATATCAAGTTTAATTTACTCTAAAAAATAATTAAACAATATCAAATTGTCGTCTGCTGCTGTTATGATTAGACTTTAAGTCATGTGACTCGTTTCGATTTAGACGATATTAATTACGAAAATCAGTGGTGTAAATTGTCATATCACTTCCACAATATAACAGTGATTTTGAGGATTAAACAAAAAATAGTACGAAATTAACTACTTCCATTCCCTCGGCTAATTCAGCAGACAACAAATGTTTTTTCTTATTTTTCACAGAAAACATGGTTTGATCTTTCATGCAAAATGTCTATTTGCATGAAATATCAAAACCCTTTTTCTATAAAACACAAAGAGAAAAAAAGACATTTTCTTCCGTAAAAGCATGCGCAGTGACCATTTTGGGAGCCCACATTATTCCAAAAATTCAAAGGGAAAATATGAATTAGTGATATCTCAAAATCAATTTAGTTATATCACAAATTCACTCCTATTTAGTGATAACACAAAATCGAATTAGTGATATCACCAAATAGATTTTGTGATATCACTAAATAGAAATTCATTTCGATATCACTAAATCGAATAAGTGATATTACAAAATCGATTTAGTGATATCACTAAATAGATTTAGTGATATCACAAAATCGATTTAGTGATATCACTAAATAGAATTAGTGATATAACTAAATAGAATTTTATATATCACAAAATCATGACCGTTTTGTGATATCACAAAATCGATTTTGTGATATCACAAATTATATTTTGTGATATCACTAAATCGATTTTGTGATATCACTAATTCAGTCTTACTTTGTGATATCACAAAAATCGATTTAGTGATATCACTAAATAGAATAAGTGATATCACAAAACCGATTTAGTGATATCACTAAATAGAATAAGTGATATAACTAAATAGAATTAAATATATCACAAAATCATGACCATTTTGTGATACCACAAAATCGATTTTGTGATATCACAAAAAAATTAATTCTATTTTGTGATATCACTAAATCGATTTTGTGCTATCACTAATTCAGTCTTACTTTGTGATCTCACAAAATCGATTTTGTGATATCACATAATAATTAGTGATATCATATAATAATTAGTGATATCACAAAAACGATTTTGTGATATCAAAAAATCGATTTAATGATATCACAAAATCGATTTAGTGATATCAAAAAATAGGGGGTTTATAGTAAAACTGCACCTCATGCAGGATATGTTATTCTAAGTATTCTATATCGGTGTTTGCACTTTTCGCAGTATCTATCTATTGATACTGCACACTGCGAGTGTGCATATGTCACATATACAAAAACGTAACAGATGTGTTACATTTGCATACAGTTGTACGCATACGTAACAGACGTGTTACATGTTAATGTGCTAGGTTTGAGTACAACTGTACGCATATGTAACATGCGGACAATTTATGTGAAGCGTTCGTATGATATGTACGAATCATACACATATGTAACACCTGTTCATTAAATGAAGAAGATGACACTATAAAAAAAGTTTTCACTAGAACGACCCCTCACGATGGTGGGCCTTTGCTTATCCCTGTAGGACTTTACAAAATAGACCCTTACGACCACTGCTTAAAGCCTACGTAAACAATGTTAACTGTATAATGGTCTACCCATCGTACCTACGAGACCATGTTCTAAAACTATTTTCCTCATGCCCCTCCAAATTTGACCGCCCTGACCTTTTCAAACCCTACCATGACATCACGATAACATGCCTATATAATTTTGACCCCTTAAACCCCACTTTTATATATTAAAACTGGGGTTTACAGGGGTATATATTATTTTTTATATTTCCGCTAAAACATAGATTGTGGTACTCGTTAGAACCGCCTCGACGAGGCGGTTCTAATGAGTACCCACAATCTATGTTTTGAGCAGAAATATGAAAAATATCAGAGTTTTTGTTTGTTTTTTTATCTGAAATTTTTCATGTTTTGCTGATAAACTTTTCAGTATATTTGAACAGGCATGCTTTCGTAATGACTAGCGGTCCAGTACGTTACAGTAATGGTGTAGTATCATTCCGGCATCTATGATATGCTCTATTTATCACCCTGGTTAAGAAAACAAATCAAATTTTGACGCCTATTTGTGACTCAAGTCCTAGACACTTACTTTGACAGTATTTAAAACGCAAACAAGATTTTAAATTTTATATACAGAAATGACAACTGCTCGACTTTTGCACATGTTTATCAATACAAATGACAAACAGTCTAAGGTCATAACTTAAAAGGACTAACATATTAATTGGCAATGAATATCTTTCCTACTACTTTACACGTTACATGTATATATTTTCTATTCTATATCAAAACACAAAAGCTTGAAATTCGGTCAGAAAGAAATGTTAAAATGGCAAAAATTGACTATCCTATTAAGCGAGCCGAAAACTTTCGGCTCAGGACAGTCAATATGGGCCACTTTAACATGCATTTCTGACCGAACTTCAAGCTCCTTTGATCCAACTGTACCTTTTTTTTTTATAAAATGTGAAGATTTCGTATTGTTTGCACATATGTAATATTCTTCATGTGACACTCAGAACACATATGTAACTGTAACGTGATATTTTTACGTATTCGTATGTATTTTCTGCGTGAGACTCTGCGTACCTATCTCAGACAATACTCTGCGTACCTATCTCAGACAATACTCTGCGTACCTATCTCAGACAATACTCTGCGTACCTATCTCAGACAATTTGTACAATCAACTGAAAATGTTATTTCACAGTCCGCCTTCTTATGTCCCCTTAGTACATGCAATAAACTAGCAATACTTCACCGTCTGTCGGAGCTAAAATATTCACTTGAAAATGAAATGACCTACATTTTAATATGACTTTTCGCGTGAGAGCGATGTAACTCTTCATAATTGTTTAACTAAAACCGCAACTGTTTCCCAGGTAGTCGACGTTTCCCAGCAGGTACGTGATGTTTATACAACGACACATCAACGTCGATGCAACGTCATGACGTCATGACGTTGCATCGACGTTGATGCGACGTTTTCTCAATAGTGCTCTCTGGGTTTGCATTTTTTCATAAAATTAATTACTTTTTTATTTCAAGTAAGTATATTTGAGTGTCATGTTCTTAATCGGGCATGGACGTTGCCTGCCGGCAAACCCGGCGTGAACGACAGCAAGAAACGTTGGCCAACACGCCTATAATTAACGCGCATGAAAATCACAACTGTATCCTGTCCATGTCTGTCATCTGAACCGTGCCAAAGTACTGAAAACTGGCGAGAAACATAGAGAAGTGGAGTGTTTACGGTAAACCGTGAATAAAACGTCCCTTACAGACGTTTACGAGCGTACACTTTGTGCATTATGGGTACAGGGAACTGATTTTTTTCCCATAGACCCCCACAGTATTTCAACCTTTTTTGGTGATTAAGAGTTCATTTCAGGGTATGGCTGGACTTCCTAATTTTGTTTTAATTCAAAGACCAGGTTTAGCACAGCATAATAAATAAGGGGAAAAATATATCACATAAACACTGTCACTGGCACTTTCTGAACTTTTTTATAGCACCAATCAGCAGTCCTGAAACTATTGGTTCCTTGTGCCCTTATATTCACGCACTGTTTTGCGTTATTCTTATGGGTAATTCGAAAACATCTGACAACACTTCCGGAGGTGTGCTCGACTACCAATATGGACTCGTGGCGAGGATTACCGAAACAAGGAGGTAGTTATCGACACTCTATAGTTTAAAATTAAAACGAACATGAATTTCGGTCAATTCTTGTTGACTCTATAACAAATATGAATTAAAAGTAAAATATAAACATCTTTTAGAGTCACACATCTTTGCTTAAACAAAGCAATCCTAGGATATCTACGTAAAATACCGTTCAGACCTATAATTTATTTTATCGATCTGTGCTTACCCATGTATAAGTAACCATGAAAATATCGAACGTCGAAATGAAAGCCACTTCAAATTTGTATGCTCAAGACCAGACATTACGTTAACACGCCTATTCAAATATATAGAAGATTTCACCTCTAAAAACTGAAAAATTTCAGATAAAAAACTGATGTGTTTCATATTTCTGCTCAAAATATAGATTGTGGGTACTCGCTAGAACCGCCTCACTGAGGCGGTTCTAACAAGTACCCACAATCTATGTTTTTGAGCAGAAATAAGAAAAATAATACATACCCCTCTTAAATCTTTAAATGGATTCTGCGACCGTCGGAGACAAGAACTTTCCTTTATTCAAATTTCAACTTCTTCCTTGTAAAGAGATAACCAATCATGCGCCACACATACACACACAGCTGACGATGTTTTTGCTAATTCCATATTAATAATTGCTGATTCCGTATTTGAAATTGTTACTTTTCATGGAGCCGTGTTGCTTTTTGAAACAGGATGTTTCATGGTATGGTTCAGTTTTATGTTATTTTGATCTATATCGATAGAACGAGAGGCAGAGACTGCTTGTTTCTGTGCTTTTTTTGTGGATTTTATATTATCGTTTGATCTCCCTTTTAGTGCCCCTGTTGGTCTATCATCTTCCATGCATCAAATTCTTTATTATTTTATATGGGGCTCTGTACATTTAAATTTCACTAATACTTAGAAAACTTTAACGAGTAATTTTTCTTCGTTAGCATCATCAATTTCACAATATATTGTCAGATGATTGTTAAATTTTATGTGCGGATATATCATATAATGTCATATCATTATTAATTTTATGTGCGTATAACAAGAATTCACATACAAAAGAGGTTAAGAGTTCGGTACCAGGCCCGCCGATTCGGAATCGCAAGATAAACGAAGAAAATTCCCGCGTTAGCCAGAAGGCGGAGGTCCTTGTAGTCCTCTACTTTACTTTAGGAGTGGGGTTCGGATTTTGTATAGTGACATGTCCCTGGAATCACAAAACCAGGGAGGTCACAAGGAAGCGATTTATATTCCCTTCCCCACACTCCACAGAAAAAGCCGCAAGCCCCTAGCTCTGCATCTTCCGACTCGGTAACTGGACCGAGCCCTAAGGTTTACCCAAAGTACAAGTGAGAAGGGAACCCCTTGACTCCTCCGTAGTTGGGTCAAGCCCTCTACCGACCACAAAAAGGCCCCCGAAAGTACAAGTACTTACTGAGCGTCTTAAATGAGCAGCCTGATTGACTTCTGACTCCTCGGTGGGTCCAATCCTTGTCCCATCGAACAAACTAGGTACAAAACGGCCAGGTAAAGCCAGGCACAGAAAGTCCCAGAAGTGCCCCATTTGCAAAAAGCAGTACGCAAGGCTGGTCCCATTTAAAGGGGGAATAGGCTAGGTCTTCAAAAAGACGCCACCAGGGATGTGTTGCTGAACAACGAATGGCGGGCGCTATAGGAGGGTGTGCCCTCTGCCAGGTTGTGGGGAGACATTGTCCGTTTAAACCACATTGAGCAGCTATCAGAGACGGGGATTGCTCATCTCACCAGCAATGCCCGCCTCTCATCATTACGTAAGCACGCCTATTGAAATATATCGAAAATTTCACCATCAAAAACTGAAAGTTTTCAGATAAAAATTCTGATATTTTTCAAATTTCTACTCAAAACAAAGATTTTGGGAACTCGTTAGAACCGCCTCGCCGAGGCGGTTCTAACGAGTACCCACAATCTATGTTTTTTGAGTATAAATAAGAAAAATAATGTATACACCTGTATACCCAGTATACCCCTGTATAATGTATACCCAGTTTTACTATATAAAAGTGGGGTTTAAGGGGGTCAAAATTATATAGGCATGTTTTCGTGATGTGAGAAACCTCCGCCTTCTACCTCTCAAAGGTATGTATTAGACGAAATTGCTTCTCAGGGGCCTGTAACTGCCCCGTATCCAACTTCTTTCTCAATCCTTGAAACTCCCCTATTTGCTATTCGTCCTTCTCCTGTGCCAGATGCAAGTAAGCCACAGGTTCCTGATAACTTAATTTCTAAACGGAACCGGACGTACTTTCCGATCGTCAAGGCATTCTGGATTTGGATGCAGGGGGATTCTGGGGGGTAGTTTCTTATCAGACTGTCAACTAACTGCAGTCTTACTTTGAACATTTTGGTTCATCTTCCCTAGATACTTTGAACGTAACCAACTTTGAGACCTATTTGAAACATATATCATCGAAGCACAAGCCCTCGACAGTACTTTTTTAGCTTTCAGCAATACTTAGACTTGTTATGTATTTGCCTCAGATAGAGCAGATCACATTCAAGATACACTCGCCTGCATGCGGCGCTGAACAACTTCCGCTCGAGCTATGAGAGGAAGAGAAGGCAACGAGTAGCCGAAACCAGCTCAGATTGAGGCAGATCGGTTGCCTGCCGCTGCTCGCTTCAGCTACTTCTCATCTGAATATGTGGGCGACTTTCAGCGTACTCTTAGAACCCCCATGCCCGATCAAAACTACTTTACAACTTACCGAGACTACCTCCTAACTGCCATTACATTTCTAAACGGTCACATACAGTTGGTTTTGAGAAACCTGCACTTTCACTCGGACGACCGTGGTTGGTGTGTGTATGTGTGACGGGGGGGGGGGGAGGGGGGGCGGGGGGAGGGAGGCGGGGTCACCTTTCAGACCACAGGCTCAAAGAACGCATATGACCACAACTTTGCCACGGCATAAGACTAACAAGACCCACGGGACAGCGGTCAGATCTGTACCCATTACCACCTCATTTGCCCAAACAAATAAATCGGCCTTCTTTATTAACTTGGATGGGAGACGAATCTCTTATTCAAACTAACACAAACATATCGGTCAGCGATCTCATCGGCTCTCAGGATCGCAAATAGAATGTCCCCAGCACTTTACAACCACACAGACGGTAAAGCTGCTTACAAGTGCCGCCGGGGATCTGGACCCTGCTTCAGCCGCCCTCGTTGCTGCTCAGCTGTGATGCAGTATACATACTTACTGCTACATCTTAGCAGCTCGAAGGCTGTATACCACTTGGACCGTGGTTTGAGCGCAACCCACGCAGCTGAGCAAGAGGGTAACGTGCTGACCATGGACTGAATAAAGAATCTGGAGTCCACTGAGCAGTCAAGACAGGAGGAGACGGAACAGGGACAAGGGGTTATAGTAGATTAGAATATAGATCATAATCAGAGGCCTACAGAAGTGTGGCAGGCCCGGAAGTGTAATAAGATGGATCACTGATATGGAGACCAGGACGAAGAAGAGTGGATAGAGTTTGAGGGAGAGGAGATGGAGAACATGGACGAGATTGAGCAGGGACAAGACAGACAGCAGGAGGAAGGACAGTTGATAAATTTTAAGGGAGAGGAAAAAGAGGACATGGACGAGATTGAACAGGGACAAGAAAGACAGCAGGGGGAAAAAGAGGGGATATATTTTGGCGAGAAAATAGAAGACATGGACGAGATTGGGCAGAGACAAGTAAGACAGCAGGAGGAAGGAGAGTTGATAAATTTTGAAGGAAAGGAAATGGAGGCCAAGGACAAGATGGAGCAGGGATAGATAAATTATGTCGATGAAAGGAAAGAGGAAGAAGATCAGCAATCATCAGTCTCCAAAGAGAGAAACAAGGCAGAAAGAGACGAAAGAACAGCACTTGAAATCATAAGTCGCCCAAGAAAGAAAGAAGAAGCAAGTCGATAAAAGAAGAAAGGAACAAGACCGAGGACTTTCAGTGCATAAAGGAAATAAAAGAAGGAAGAAACAAGACCGGGGGTCATTAGAGGAAGAAGTGTCGGTTGATCGCAATAAGGGGGTGACAGAATGGGTGCAGTATCAAAGTTTGACGGTAATCCGATTTCCGGACATGCCCCTAGACACAAATGCGGTTTTATCGATGTTAATAAAATTGCTGGGCCCACTGACTATGATGATATTTTGGAAGTAGCCCAGTACTTGATTAACCAGTCCAGTGTGTCGAATCTTGCTAACATCACATCAGGTACCATTACCAGTTAGAAGCCTTATTTGATATCAATCTCTTCTACATCATCTGGAGAGAGGGCCGCCTTCCTTACGTTTTAACCATACATACCGCTGCAAGGCTGAGGTTCAAGTTTGGCTCCAGTGTACGCTGGAACGAAAGACCAGTGATGCAGATAGGCATGCCGAAATGAGTAGCCCACGAACAGCCTTTTCTTACGGCATCTTTACAAGGACCCAGGAGACCACCGCAGTTCCAAGACCAGTCAAGCAGTAGTTGCGGTCATGGTACCTAAGCAATGATGTCAGTAGCGCCCTCCGATCAATATCAGCCAGCGAGCTATTAGACTCCTTCCTTCGGCAGAAAAATTAGCAGGCCGACTGGGACGAAGTCCACAGCATGATTTCCGTATCCGACGGAACTCCGTTCGCGATAAGCTGTTGACTTTGTATCAGAGGCACGTCAGAGGCCACCCAGTAGGCCCAAGCTTCTAAAATGAAGTCAAAGCGTGCGCTGCTACAGACTGGAGTGAACACTGCCCTGTGGCAGATATACAGGAAAAAGCTTGCAGAATCTGCTGCTTCAGGCCGAAAAATACAAATGGCAATTGTCAGGCTGCATTGATACGAGGTTCAAGAAAGGTTCCCGTTTTTGACGGAGCAGCAGTTCGAGAAAAGCTTTGGACGATGGTCCAGCAAGACAAAAAAGGCAGCGGGAAGAGATTAGGTCTTGCAGCACTAGATCCAGGCTTAAGTGTCATGCGTCTTTTAATACCCGGACGCGCGTTATAGGCAGAGTATTATGTGATACCGTTGGTCGTCCGTGTGTTCGCTTGCCCGTCTGTCTGCGTCGGTAATCACTCTCGGGGTATCATGCGGTGTCTGTGATGTTTTTAACAGAGACAGTTTCGTGGGTAGACGTATTTAGATCGTACAAGGCTGCTAAACTACACTGATGTGTTTATTTAAATCAATGCGCAGGAACCGATACAACTGAATTCCATATTCTTGGTCTCTGTAAGATGTTGATTGTGATTTGAGCGTTAGTTCTTTTGGCCGGTACAATCCATTTCGAGCATCTTCTTTTTCTATTTTTTTTTTTTAAGAATTTGCAGATCATCCGCTGTTGTGTCTGATACGTATACTTTTACTCATCGTGTTTCATTATTTTTTGTAGAGTGAAAGTAAATAGTGCCCATTTGTATTACTGATTTATATATAGCGTTTTGTTTTGACCATGTAAATCATTTAGATGAACATCTGTTGCTGTCATTTTTTCTCATGTTTTACTCATGTTTATTTATTTATTTTTGTATCCGTACGCTTTGTGGAACACGGACCTGTCCCCTCCAAACCGCTCATAATTGTTTGGATTTCATCAGGTTAGCCTATGGACTAAATGAAATGATCACCAACTTTGACCTTAAGTATTTTCCCCGGGGTCAAAGGAAGCCCATGGGGTCCCATGGGCACATAAATATGTTTATACATCTATTATAAAACTTCCATGTTTTGTCATTGATTAATGTGTTATAGTTGTCTGGCAGGCTTTACGGACTAAGGTGACATCCATTTCTAAATTTGTGCATTTTTCATTGACTATGGGTATGAAAGGGACTGCCATGGTGCGAAAGAGAATCTAACATAGCCATACTCATACAAAAGTACACAGGGCTTGAATTTAAAGGGGTCGTATAAAAAAAATCAATATTTGCCAAAAATAAGGGATTCACAAAATTTTCAGGAGTGGGGTGGTGGTGGGTGTGGGGGGGGGGGGGTGTGTGGGGGGGGGGGGGGGGCGCAATATACCCCCAATTTTATATTCATCCCAGTGTCGAAACAAACTCCAAAAGGACCCGGCTTTTATAAGCCTGTGGACTAAAAGTTCAACATACCCATAAATAGGGGTAGGTTAGGGTAAGGTAGGGTAGGTACGATACTGATACAGTGTTAAGTAAAAGGGAAGTCGTGGTTTCTAAGATGGCCGTCTGGCGGCCATATTAGTTGACAGGCTTGAATCCTTTTCAAGGAGATGCATCCAGGCGTTGAGAAGAATCGATATGAGAAGTTTCAACAAAATTCTTCCATTGGTAACGAAGGAGATGCGATAAAAATCCAAGATACCCGATGGTGGCATACTTGTCGCCGCTAATTCAGGTGGGCACAACTGGACCATTTGGAGAACATCCCAGGCAAGTTTTAAAAAAAATCTTAAAGGTAGTCTCGGTGGAGATGCTATAACAACGGAGATGCTAAAACAAGATTGTTACAGTGTTAAGTATAGGAGATGTCGCGATTTCTAAGATTGCGGTCTTGCAACCATATTAATCGACGGTCCGGAATCATTTTCTTAGAGCCACGTCTAGGGTTGCGAGGAATCTACAGGCAACGTTTCAACGAAATTCCATCACTGGTTACGGAGGAGATGCGATAAGAGGAAAAGTACAAAACGACGACGGTAGCCATATTTGTCGATAGACCGGAATCCAAGCCGGGCGTGCACAACTAGAGGAACACCCAAGACAAGCTTCGAACACATCCGACCAGTGGTCTCGGAGGAGCTGCGACAATTGTGAACTAAAGGGGAAGTCGCGATTTCTAAAATGACCGCCTGGCGGTTATATAAGTCGACAGACCGGAATTACTTTCGCGGAGATACATCTAGGGGTTGAGAGGAATCTATATGCAAAGTTTCAAAGAAATTTCTCCAATGGTTACGGAGGAGATGCGACAAAGGGAAAAATACAATATGGCAACATTTATCGATGGACCGGAACCAATGTCAGGCGTGCAGTACGAGGCGGGTCTAACAAGTACCCACAATCTATGTTTTTGAGCAGAAATAAGAAAAATAATGTATACCCCTCTAAACCGCAGTTTTACTATAGTAAAGTGGGGTTTAAGGGGTTCAAAATTATATAAGTGTGTTTTCCTGATGTTTCTTTCAAACTCAGCGAACTTAATTATGAGATTAGTTTCAAAACTCCAAATGAAATGATAGTAATAGTCTCAGAACTGTATGATTTGTTGACGAAATTTGGCGCCCCTCTAAATACTCGGGATAATAATAAAGTACGTGTCATCTTTGTAATGATATAAATCGATGTATAATTCTACCCTAACGATATAACATTTTACTATACGTTTTACAAAAGGCAAGCTCGAGCAAACAGTTTAACTGCGGCAGATATTCTGGTTACACACTGTTTAATTACTTATTTAGCGGCTATAGACAGATCATCAAATGGTAAAATGGACGTGTTTCAATTTTAAGATATGTTATTTAAGGAATTAAGGTGGCCGAACATTAATGGTATATACGGTAACAGATGATTACTGGTAATGAGACATGGAAGTTTAGAACAACAACTAAATCAATGATCGTTTAGTTACAGTTTATAAAAAAATACCGGCTCTTTATATAAAATACAACATATGTTAAAAAGGAACCGCGTCATGAGAAAAGACTGTTAGATCATATGCGAACAGCATAGGTTCAGTTGAGACTGCGCACGTGCAAAGTCTCGCCAGAACCTATGCTGTTCGCATATGCCAACGGCAGGCCAAGGGGGAACTTCAGCGAAAGAACTAGACATGCGGCCTCGCTAAAGGACCGGGCATGCGCACTGAAAGACTGATTCGACGGAAAGTCTGAAAATCCGTTTTCTCGTGAGACGGCTAAGATAATAATAATCACTGAGTAATTGTTGTAAATTATAATATATCATAACATTTCTAAATATATAAGCATTGCATGTACATATTAAAAGTCAATAATTCCAGCTGGACAAGTTTGTACTGATTTAAAGCCAAACAAAAACGGCATTTATATATGAATTGCAGACGTCATCGTTTGAGCCCAAACAAGCACAAATGTGCCTTCCAGTCATGTGCGGACAGCAAAAGCCCGCGCAGTCTTATCGGGGGCTTCGCTGTCCGCAAACAGAATGCATGAATGGGTAGCCCACATAATAATTCCAACTCAACTGAGTGCAATTTCACTGGTCGAGAACAAATTTAAAACGGCTTTTATACTTCGGCAAATCACTGAGCAGGGAGCTTGGAAATATTTTCTCTGCGTAGATTTCTAAAATAAGCTATTTAACGTAAACATAACAAGAAACGAATTTCATTTTTGTAGATTTTATCGATGTGTAAACGCCAGTGGCTCACTCACGACCTTAACATAAAGTTGAATTATTCAGTTTGTGAGTAATTCGCTGGAGTTTACACATCAATAAAATCCGCCAAAATGAAATTTATTCAGATTACTTTCAAACAACCGCTCCAAAAAATATCACCCATGCATCACTGATAATCTACATGGGAAAATGGCACTTACGTCTTATGAAAACAGCGAAGAGCTAGAACAGCCTACTCTGAGAAGAGCTTCACTTTTCATCAACCAATGGGCCGTGCCATGCGAAAACGTGTCATCGGACAACAAACGCCTATATCAGCCTGCGCATCCGCGCAGTCTAATCAGGGAATTCACTTTCTGCTAACAGAATCAGTGTATACTACAGAATGTATGAATGGAGAGCAAATGCCTAGATTATACTTGCACATGCACAGGATGATCTGAATCTGCACTTCGGGCGAATGCTCGAAAACACTTTTCGCTTGACAGGGCCTAATTTGTACAGTATGCATTGGTTTTATAAGTGAGTAACGAAAGCCTGATCAGACCACAATGAGGTAGCTGATGTGTGCCGATTGATCTGGGCCTTCGCCGTTCGTATATGGCATGGAGGCCATTCTTTCACTTTGTAAGTCACGTATGATGTATCCGATTAACAAATTAAAGTGTTAAAATGCAACGAAATATGTCTGAAATGGTTTAAGTTCTACCTAACTAATCGAACGCAACGAGTCCGTTTAAACAATAATCTGTTAGAGGCCGCAAATGTGACAAGTGGCGTACCTAAAGGTTCTATCTTAGGTCCATTATTATTTTTAATTTTCATAAATGATATGCCACTGTTTCTTCAAAATTTAATATTTAAAGTCTATCAAACTGCCACCGACTACAATATGACCAACGTCCAGTTTTCAATCATATTAACCGCAACGTCGAAAAACGTATCTTCGTATATGCGCCCAGCGAAAATTCAGATAATCATCACTGGGCGCATTTTGGATAGCCAAGGACACATACAGTTGACTCTCGTTATCTCGACCTCGCTTATCTCGAATAACCGCTTGTCTCGAAATGAAAATCTGGTTCCTGCCTAAACATGAAAATCTAACAACAGGTAAAAAATATATTGTGGAAAAGAGGAGAAATTGCTCCTAAGGAGCAATTTCTCCTCTTTTCCACAATATTTTCAATATATCTCTAACTTCAAGAGTCCAGTTACACATATATTTGTTAAATGTGGTTGTTCGAATTATTTTTTCCTCAATTCTGCAAATCTGATATGTCGAGATATGGATATCGCGAAGTATTTCAGAGAGTCCCTTGGAATTCCAGATGACGAGAGTCGACTGTAGTTTCTTCATGCGGACAATGAAGACTCTGATCAGACTGTGTGGATGCGCAGGCTGATCTGAATCTTTGTTTGGCGCACATGCCCAAAGGTATCGGTTAATTTATATTTTGCCGCAAATCTCTACCGTTTCTTCAAGGCGTCTGTCCTCCATTGGTACATTTAATTACATTAACAAATCTATGTAAAGTGTATATAATAAGATCATTCGTGACCTAAATCTGTCGGCCTCTGTATGAAAGAATGTTTGTTTGCATAAGTTTTCTCTTTTTGCAAAAAAAAAAAAAAAAAAAATGCTCTCTGTTGAATTAAGTAAGGCCAGGAGTGAATTCACGTCGAAGTGACAAGGAGTATTATAACTAGAAGAATAAAACCGCCACCGACTATCGTTCCGAAACACTTTAGACAGAGTTTGCCAAAGATATCTCCCTCATTCACCGGAGTACCCTGAAAAATGTAAGAAAATAATTTGAACGAAAATGTGACAAGAGTGGATGTAAAATTGTCCAAATGGCAGAGCCAAAACCTGTTTTTCCCTTCCGCTGATTCAAGAAGGGCAGTTGTCGGTTTCTGGCGAAAGAATGTGCACAATACTGGTTAACTGCTTAGAGGACTAAGCCTGCCCAGTAAACGTGTGGTTAGGTAAACTGACCGCGCTCGACATGACCCCATTGGGTTGACTGGGCCGTAAAACCTCAACACAAAAAAAAAAACAAAAAACCTGTTTTTATGGTAAAAATATAAATGAAGTAAACGAGGGAAAGGCCACAGTCATTAAGCACAGACATCCCGAGACACCAAATAAAAAGTAGTTGAGGAATAATGACATTATGAAAACACGCCTATTCAAATATACTGAAAATTTTACCACCAAAAAATGAAAATTTTCAGATAAAAAATTCCGATATTTTTCATATTTCTGCTCAAAAGCATAAATTGTGTGTACTCGTTAGAACCGCCTCGACGAGGCGGTTCTAACGAGTACCCATGAATACCCACAACGAGTACCCACAACGAGTACCCACAACTCGTTAGAACCGCCTCGATGAGGCGGTTCTAACGAGTACCCACAATCTATGTTTGTGAGCAGAAATAAGAAAAAATAATGAATACCCCTGTAAACCCCAGTTTTACTATATAAAAGTGGGGTTTAAGGGGATCAAAATTATATAGGCATGTTTTCATGATGATATCAATGAAGTTAACCAAAGAAAGGTCACAGTCATTACGCACAGCCTTCCGTAGGCAACAAAAGAAAAATAGTTGAGGAGTAATGACCAGATACAACTGTACGCTTGCAATAACCAACATACAAAGAAAGCACTGCAACAGAGGAACCGCTTTGGAATGGTCAGCAGAAGCTAGTGCCATTACGAAAACATGCCTATTCAAATATACTGCAAATTTTATCACCAAAAATGAAAATTTTCAGATAAAAAATTCTAATACTTTTCATATTTCTGCTCAAAAGCATAGATTGTGGGTACTCGTTAGAACCGCCTGCTGTTCTAACGAGTACCCACAAGCTATGTTTTTGAGCAGAAATAAAAAAATAATGTATGCTCCTGTAAACCCTAGTTTTACTATATAACAGTTCAAAATTACAAATATGCGTTCGGACCGTGTAGGGTCGTGAACCTCATCAATGAAACAACACAGTGAAACACAAATAATCACAACAACTGCATGAAAGAAAATTAGAGGATTCAAACATAGCAATGTGAGGCCAGAACAAAATTAAAACAACTAGCTGGACCGCGAAAGTCCCGATCACAGACAACAAAAGTCAGGCGCCAACCTTCTAAAACAGATTAAGGAGGGAGCCGTCATTTAGTCTGAGAACCAACTCACCGTCCTGCAATTAAAGAGGGATGAAAAGTTATCAATCATATAATCGTGTCTACAACCTTGCGAGCTGTTTGACGCATAACATTCATTTTGTAATCCATCTTGCTTTGTTTTGTTTGTTTGTTTGTGTTGAGGTTTTACGGCCCAGTCAACCCAAAGGGGTCATGTCGAGCGCGGTCAGTTTACCTAACCACACGTTTACTGGGCAGGCTTAGTCCTCTAAGCGGTTAACCAGTATTGTGCACATTCTTTTGCCAGAAACTGACAACTGCCCTTCTTGAATCAGCGGAAGGGAGAGAATGACCGTAGAAAATATTTCATGATCAATCTCCACGAAGGAATGTTGCCGACCTCGGCGGGGTTGAACCCGCGACCTCCTGGTCTCTAGTCGGACGGCGCATCCAACTGAGCCAATGACTAACACTATTTTCTTAATTGAGCCAACCAACAAAATGGTTGAGTGACCAGCGAAGACTCGTATGCCCGCACCAAAATTACTATGCCCCACTTCCCGTAGGTGGGGTGGGGACATAAAAAACTGCTAGACGAGTGCCACACAATGTAGACACAGATCAGACGCCGCGTTCTAATATTTAGATAAAATATGATAAAATAATAATAAAAAAAAACACTAACCGTGGCTGTTGAAGCTTGATTCGTCGGACCCGATGCGGAATTCGATCCTTGTGCTGTATATGACGGATGCAGATCGGATCGTCTTGCCCCTGTAAATGGGGCTTCGGGCGTGTAGGTAGTCATAGGATGAAATATTGCACTGGAGTGGTTCTCTTGATTCGATGGTTCCGGTTCTGGTGCAGAAGGATGGGGCCTCTGTGATGCATAATAAGATGGGTGTAGATCTGACCTTCTATAACTTGCAACAGAATGATCAGGTACGTTGGTACTCAATGGATGAACTGAATGAGAAATATGAAAAAATAGGTATCTGGATATATTCTTATCTAGAACTATTTCAGCCATGGAATTTTCACTATATACACGCCTACCAAACGAATAAATGTGTAATCATCGGTTAAGAATGTGAAACAATTAGAGCGACACAATCTGAGATTTGCTCCACAGACGCCGATATCAATGGGCTGTTGAATGTGATTCCCCTTTTTTCAAATAATTTCCTCAAAATATTTACATCGCTCATGAAACACAGAAAATGCAAAGCTTGTTTACCTTTTTTTTTGAGTCATCGAATGCCTAACCGATGTCGCTCTAATTCTTTCACGTTCTTAACCGATGGTTAAGCATTCATTCGTTTGGTAGGCGTGTATATAATTCGGAGATGAGAAAATTGAATATTAAGCTCATGAAACGGGTTTATCAAAAGGTTGACAGAAATAACAAACAAACTGAAAATACATTTAGAAACAATTCGCCTTAGAAGTTTGAGGCGATTATAATGAGTGCATTCAACATAGCCTTTGTTTTATAGAAGATCGAAAAGACATCCCTAAATTATTCCAAATTTGTACCCAGACCTGCGCTCTCATAAACGCTCAATGCAAATCTAGAATAAATTTCGATGGTCCCAAAGCTGTTCGAGCCACTGAAGTTCGACTGTATATGACTGAGGAACAATTCAAGTCACATTGTAAGGCTTGTTAAAACAGGGGAACAAGGAAAAATAAAAATATGTGTGTTTAAGGTAACAACATGATAGAAAAAAAATAGTAGCGTAAGTAGAAATGGTTATTTTTATTACTTTATTTTTTATTTAGTTTTATTTTTTTTTTCAATTTTTAAGTAGAATTTTACCATAATTACCAAATATATTAAGACTTAGCACCGTAATTCACATAAAATTTTACCAAGTCTGTTTGACTATCCTTTGATGTGTCTAAAAGTACTGATAGAATAGCAAACAAAACAGGAGCAGTTTGATAAGAGTCTAAACTATTTGCTCAGACTTACTTTTCATAATATTTAGCATAAATATTTTTCCCATTAACACCTATTTTATTTTTTATGATAAAAAATGCTAGGTTGCACCAGGAAAATAAGGAAAGGTAGAGTTATCCTAAACACACATATTTTTATTTGGCCAAATCATACCTTCACTGGAAGCTCCAACAGATCGTTCTTCTTGTTCCAGCATCTGGCGAAGAAGCAGTTTCTTCCGCTCATTCTCTTCATTTAATCTCTTTTCTTCTCTTATTCGCCTTAATCTCTTCTTCAACATCACAGTTTCTTCATCATCACTCGAATGAGGACTATCTGTAAGTCAAACAGATTACAGAAAACAATTGAGCTGTTAGGTGAGGCAAGAAATTCGCCAAATGGTTATGCGGTAGGTCAAGGTCAGTAACAGTGAGCAATCTATATCATGGCAGATGTGCGTATGAAGTTTTATTAGCAGAGATGCGTCGGTGTTCCTTAAATGAAACTAAACCCAGCGGCTAAATATTGTTCAGCCAAGCGTAGAAAGTTGGACAAGGTCAGTAACAGTCGATGACAGTGGGAAGCGTGTGTAATGGCGGATATGTGCATGAAGTTTCACAAGCGTAGACGCCTCAGTGTTCGGGACTAAATATTGTTCAGCCAAGCGTGAAAAGTAGGTCAAGGCTAGTAACGATCGAATGCAGTGGGCAGGGTGCATCATGGCGGATGTGTGTATGAAGTGCTGTTAGCTTACAAACTTTGGTATTTGGAAAATGGAGCTAAACACATCATTACGAAAACACGCCTATTCAAATATATAGAAAAATCTCACCTCCAAAAACTAAAAAATTTCAGATAAAAAACTCTAAAATTTTTCATATTTCAGCTCAAAACATAGATTGTGGGTACTCGTTAGAACCGCCTCGGCGAGGCGGTTCTAACGAGTACCCACAATATATGTTTTTGAGCAGAATAAGAAAAATAATGTAAATAATACTATATAAAAGTGGGGTTTACGGGGGTCAAAATTATATAGGTATGTTTTCGTGATGTTCACATTGTTGACGTGATCCTTGTGTCGCTTCTGCATGCTAAAGCAATTATAACAAAAAAAACACCTTCAGACAGCTGCACCTACCGAAAAGATCAGCCTGATCTTCCGTGCAGTTTGACCGGAATCTTTGCTGGGCGCTCCTTGGACAGCCAAAGATCCAGGGCTTCTTTCGCCGCCCAAAGTAGGATCTGATCAGACCTCGCGGACGTGATTTTGGGCATGTTAGAAGATACAATGTGGCTGAAACAAGTGCAAAAGATGTCGCTTACAGTACACGTGCATATGCAAACTCGAAGTCATAGATAAATGTCCATGAAGATATTCGAGAAAGTTTTATTTTCATGGTTATTGGCAGAAATAATACGGGTCGCGCCATGCGCAAACGTGCTTTCGGGTACTGCGGAGAGTGACGGCCCTGATCAGACTGCGCAAGTGCGCAGTCTGATCAGGGCCTTCACTCTCCGCAGACAGAATCATTGGATACTACAGAATGTATGAATGGAGAGCAAAATCCAAGATGAAATCTTGCGCATGCGCAGGATGATCTGAATCAAATTTTGCGCATGTCTGAAGGCACTTTTCTGCTTGGCGCCGCCCATATACGGTTGACCCTTCCGACTACAGCCACCCTTGGGAAGAAATAAAACTGGCAGGAGATGAACATTGAAGAGCGGTTAAGCAGATAGTAAAACTGCACTTGAGGATATCAGAAAAGTGACTGTTTCAGGGAGATGGCTCTTCTGAAAAGGTGACATTCAGTGGAGGTTCCACTTAAATCCTTTCGAGCGCCACTGACGAAGATGATATTAGATATGTGCTAATAACAGGCACGTTTACTCTTAACTCACATCAGCGAAGCCAACATCCAGAAAAAAAAAGAAAAAAAAAGAAGCTTTTCACTGTATTGTACCGAGAAAATAAGCCTTGATAATTCACTAGGCTTTGTCCCGCTTTCCCTATTTATATATAGTAAACACACCCAACACTGGACACCGCTCAACTCAACACTGGACACCGCTCAACTCACCCATCCATGCTGGGCTTTCCACTTGTCATATTGTCCAGTGAGAAAACGGTAAACAAAGTACAGAAGCTGGTATTGAACCCATAGATATTTAAACTGATTTTTTTTAGTGTAAATCAAATTCCTATCTATTTTAACCCTTGTCCTGCTGAACCCGGATATACCCTGCCTTTGCAAACAGTGTAGATCCAGATCAGTTGGCCAACTGATCTGGATCTGCGCTCTTTGCCATTAAGTATGTGAATTTATAACAACAATCTGGATCAAGCAATCTGATCGGCTGTAAATTAGAAATGGGCGCGGCAGCTTAATTTATTCTGCAGGACAAGGGTTAAAATAACTATAATAAAATTTCAATGACTCGAACACTGACCGCTCGTTTACCGTTGCTGAATCGAACCCGTTTTTTAGGTCCCGAGGAGAATCGTCTGATAGGCCAAGAAAACACAAATATTTAGGGATATTTTTTAAGATTTTTTTCATGACAAGTATATGTGTGTACTCATTAGAACCGCCTCACCAAGGTGATTCAACCGAGTACACTCAACATACCATTATTTTATAATAGATCAAAAAGACACCCCTATATTGTCTCGATCTAGCTCTTGACTTGGCGCAATGATTAACCCTTAGTAGTTTGAACTATCCATGTCTAGAACAAATTTCCATGGTCTCAGAGATGGAGCCATTTAAGTTCGACTGTAATTACTGGTCCAACATATTGTTCACAGAATAAAAAATTGTTTGATTTAGGCTTAACGTCGCTTTCAACAATCTTTCAGTCATATCGCGACGGTGTTTGGATGTGGCAGGGAGCTCAATGCTCACTTTTAGAGGACTGCCTCACTGAAATATCACGCCCCAGACACTTTGACATGATATTCCACTCAGTCACATTATATTGACAATGAGCTGACCAGTTCTAGCTCTACTTTCTTAATGCTGAGCGCCAAGCGAAAGAGCAGCTAGTACCATTTTTAAAGTCTTGGAATGACCCGGCCGGGGATCGAATCCGCAACCTCCCGGTCACAAACCAGACGCTCTACCACTGAGCCACTGTGCCGGTCACAGAATAAAAAAAAAGCACCATGAGAGAGCAATGTCTACTTAAACAGCTGTCACAATACCTGTAACTAATTCTGTTTGGGATGACCCTCCTTGTTGTGAATGGCTACCCTGTAAACAGAAAATAGGGATTGTAAAATGTCACATACGATGCTCTTTGAGAAAATAGAAGTGTTTTCATTACGTTAACAAGTTCATGTAATATTGTACCCCATGTTCCCTTGTAATACATGTATGTATCCAGCTAGTATCCTGCTTAAATCTATATTTGACCATTATAGGCCAATAACAGGGGTACGTACTGGTCTATATTATTTTAAGGGGATGGGGGTTTCAAGTTAAGATTTTTCCTGTTTGTAAACGAGATTTTCAATGTATTTGTTACTTCTAGTAACTTATTGTTACTGAATAAATTGGATTTAATGTGCTTAATAAACAAAGTCTGCATCGTTCCTCATATTATATGGTGAAAAAGCTTACCTAACACTTGATCAGACTGTTATTAAGAATCTTGTTTTCTTTCTTTTTCTCCAAAAAAATCGCGTCTTATGAGTGCCCACAACGCTGTGTTAATGGCAAATACATTGATATTTTTGCTGCAAAAATGTGAGTAGCTTTTGCAAGCTACTCATATTTTTACAGCAACAAATATCAATAGGCCTATAGATTTCTATCTGCAATATTTCAAGATATAAATTTTAAAGTCACGTTGGCTAACAACTATGTGAAGTTTTGAACAACTGGTTCCTGGTAGCTAAATGATCATTATCAAAGTTTAGGACAAGTATGGTAACAAGTTAAGAGGACTGGATACAAGAGTGGAAACTTTTTTTTTTATTTGAGACTTCAATGCCAAACTACTTCAATTTTGTGAGCATTGCTTTCAAGGGTCATTTTTTTCACATTAGATTATTTTTAGTGTTCGTCTAAAAATGTCAAATAAAAAAGTGTACTTTATTAGGTTGTTCAAGGTATTTCTTCTGAGAGTTCATATGGACTAAATAAGGTCATTATTGGTGCTACCCTTTTGACCCACTTTCGGAATAAAAGACCATCCTAAATAAAACGTAACAAAAACTTGAACCGCACTCTGCTGTGTTACTGATTGGGAAATCTAGTGACTAAACAAGGTCATTTTAATGTTAAACTTTTCACTCACTTTGCGTAAAAAAGACTACCATAAACACAACGTACCAAAAAAACACATTATATCATGTATATAAAAGGTGTAGCTGTGTAAACACAACGTACCAAACATCTTAAATTTAGCGTAAGGGAAAGCAACAAATGAAAATTTTATTTTCAGTAAAATTTGAATTCCTTTGAATTAAGTCGTTTGGGCAGACCAAAACAGATAAATGCAAATAGTGTAGATCCAGATGACACGGTCTCATCAATATCTACTTTGTCTGCCAGCTTGTTTTTGATTAGTTCAAGTTCAAGGATCGAAGCCCATTTCAGAAATTCAGGGATGAATGGGAAGCCCAATTTCTATAGCGTCCTGAATTGATTGTACCGCTGGAAAAGGTATGGTTTTCATCGTGATCAACATGTCAATACGTCGCAGGATACACAATTCAATTCGTTTGAATTTTCTGTCAAAAGAAATAGCCTCTCTTTTAGCCCCAATTACAGCCTGGTTAAACAGAGGAGAGTATTCACAGAAACCCTGCAGATTTCTCTTTCCCCCCCCCCCCCCCCCCCCCCCCTCCCAATGTCCTATACAAATGAAGAATATAAAGTTAGTATAAATGGGGGCCTGGGACTCTCTCATTTTTAAGAAAAAAAAAATAAATTAATTTACCATTCATTACTTTGGGTAGTTTTAACTTTGCATAGCCTACAAGTAAATCTTTGTGCAATGATTTATAACATTATACATGGTTTAACGAGACTCAGTGTACTTTGCAGAACACAGTCAAGTACGAACGGATATTTTCAGAAACTCAGAATGATGAGACTGGTATCAATCGAGTCTCACAGTCAAACTCCCTCATTCAAAAACTCGTTATCTCCTCTCTCTCCCACTCCCAACCCTCGGGGGATAAAGCAAGTAAAATGCTAACTCCTTTGCATGTAAGTACTTATTACATAATTATGGGCAGCGCACTGAGAAATGTGTCTGGGCATTTGCGGACCGCAAAGGCCCAGATCAGACTGCGCATCCGCGCAGTCTGATCAGAGCCTTTGCTGTCCGCTAATAAAATAACTGAAGACTATAAAATGTATCAATTCAAATCAAATGTCAAGATGATACTTTGGGGAAGCATGGGATGAATCTGAATCTGCGCAATTGGCGCATGCTTGATGACACCTTTTCGCTTGGCGCGGATAATATGTATTCAGGAAGAAATTAAGCGAAATCATTACGAAATCACGCCTATTCAAATATAGAGAGAGTTTCACCTCCAAAACCTGAAAATTTTCAGATAAAAAAAAAAATTCTGATATTTTACATATTTCTGCTCAAAACATAGATTTTGGGTACTCGTTAGAACCGCCTCGACGAGGCGGTTCTAACGGGTACCCACAATATATGTTACTGAGCAGAAATAAGAAAAATAATGTACACCCCCCCCCCCCTGTAAACCCCAGTTTTACTATATAAAAGTGGGGTTTAAGGGGGTCACAGTTACATAGGCATGTTTTCGTGATGTATTAATGCATTAAAATACCTTATCTACTAGAGTGATGGCTTAGATGTGTAGATTTCAAATTGGTGTGTAAACGTAATTGAAAGAGAAAAAAATGGTATTTTTATTTTACCCAGTTCCCATTGTACCAACTGCCTCCAGGCGCTAACTGAGGATCCGATGCGGAGATACTCGGTGTGTCTCTTGCCAATCCGACAGCTTCAGCATAAGAAGGTGGTGGTGGGCCTATAAATAAATAACATAACCAGTTACCTAACACTGGGTATAGAACAGCACTAATAAGATGAAGCATCTTCAAAAATGAAGTTACCGACGAACAATAGCAGATCATTTTTGGCATTTTTTTTTTTTTTTTTTTTTTCAAATATTATAATAGAGGCTTAAAAACGAAGTTCACTTTACACCCGAAACTAAATCTTCTCCCATTGATATACGTGGCCAAATTAAATAATAGATCATATGCGTTTGTTACTTTTGTGATTTACCTATGTTTTCAAATGGGACATGTGAAACACTAGTTTTATGCAATACAAGATCTGAAGAGGTACAGTATAACCTCAATGGCTCGAACCCGGATGGCTCGTTTACGGTGGATGATTCGAATTCTTTTTCAGTCCCTACAAAATCCTTCCAATAGCGCAAGAAAACAAATACTTGGGAATTTTTTTCTTATTTGATCATGGAATAGTATGTTGTGTGTACTCATTAGAATCGCCTCATGAGGCGATTCTAATGAGTACACTCAACATACAATTATTGTGTTTAAAGTCGAAAAAATTTCCCTACGTTATCGCTGTTTGCTTCCCAAATTGACACCGTGATTAACCCTCAGTGGCTCAAACTACCCATGTCTCGAACAGTTTTCCATAGTCCCAAAGATGTTCGAGCCATTGAGGTTCGACTGCATTTAATCATATTTATTTTGTTCCTTTAGCTATTGTTCAGTGTAAGTCTTCCTTTCCAGACTGTCCTGTCCTATCTTCCAAACTAATTTCATTTAGGTGAAAGAAAGTATTTTTATTTGATTTTATTTTTAAACTTCTATTAATTAAGGCGGAAAACTGAAAAACAAAATAAGGGGCACAATTTGAAGAACATGTTAAGATCTTGTTTTCGGTGAAAATATGGAAAAATCACTTAATTTCATGTTATATTTAGACTACAGAATGCTGAGGCTCAAGATGTATGGAACTGAATACATAATCAACCAGTGACGGAGTACTAAGTGGTTCTTTGTGGCGCCTTTATTATTTTTTTATTTATTATTATTAAACGAAGTCTTATACGATCATTTCTGCCGGCCTTGATGGTTCAGTCGGATGCGAGTCCGACTGGTGATCAGGAGATCGCGCGTACGATCCCCGCCGGGTCTGGCAACAAAATTTCATGAAACATTTTCTACGGTCATTCTCTCCCTTCCGCTGATTCAAGAAGGGCAGTTCTCAGTTTCTGGCGAAAGAATGTACAGAAGTACTACAGTTAACCGCTTACAGGACTAAGCCTGCCCAGTAAACGTGTGGTTAGGTAAACTGACCGCGCTCGACATGGCCCTAATGGGTTGACTGGGCCGTAAAACCGCAACACAAACAAACAGAAGAATATGCATGCCTTGAAGCGATGATAAATTTTAATGAAACGGTAACATTTTTTTTCAACTCTTTTGAATCACCTTGCATTTTGTGCATTTCAAAACATCTTTGAAATATGATTTTCAAGTTCACGCCTAAATTAAGTTTAAAAATCAAAGAAAACCTGCTCTATTTAGAATAACATTTTGATAGAATTAATAATGAACATTGCGTGAAGTGCTTTCGTAAGAATGGGTAAACCATATGCCTATTTCGCGGGGACCGAGTGGAAAATTAAATGGGATAAAATTATGACAGACTTTTAGAAACACTTCTCAAAGTCAGAAGATAAAATGAAAATATGTTTGCTTTGTTTTTTTTAGCATGTTTAGGATCCTAATTCAGACCAAAGGAAATCTTTGAAACCTGCAGTAAATGTACAAAGTGACAAAGCCTTTTTGTTGACACAAATAAATATGTAGTCGACGTACCCATGCCACAGAGCTGAACTTATGGCAAGTCAGACTGTTCAGATAAACAGACATTACGAAAACACGCCTATATAATTTTGACCCCCTTAAACCCCACTTTTATATAGTAAAACCGGGATTTACAGGGGTATACATTATTTTCTTGTTTCTGCTCAAAAGCATAGATTGTAGGTACTCGTTATAACCGCCTCGTCGAGGCGGTTCTAACGAGTACCCACAATCTATGTTTTGAGCAGAAAGTTGAAAAATATCAGAATTTTTAATCTGAAAATTTTAATTTTTTGGTTGTAAAATTTTCAGTATATTTGAATAGGCATGTTTTCGTAATGGGTCAATCAGGATTCTTAGGAATTAAAGAACGCACGTCAAACCAGTATATACTTAAGCTACAATCCATTACGGATGTTTTGGTGTCAGACTACAGAAAAATTACCACTCCTGATAAGCCGCATCTTTTTACAACCAAAAGTACCGGGCCCAGTTGTTCAAAGCATCGTTAGCTTAACGAGCTTGTTAGTGGTCAAAATGTTAACTGTTCTAGTAAGTACAATATCTAATTCACATGTAGTTTTGCTGAAAAAATATTATCCTATATGTCATGATTTAATGATCAAAGTTTCACAATACGTTAACTAACGACATCGTTAGTTTTGAATAACTGGGCTATGAAATTACATCATAGGCGTAACGTGCGTAATTGCGTAATACGCGTAATAAGAATATTTACAATAAATGGATATTAACATAAATTTTTGTTTCTTATAAACCATAGGGGCTGAGCTCTGAGGGCAACTTATTTCCTTTAAGAGAAGCCCCTATTTTAGAAGCGATACTTGGCATACTTCTTCAAGATTTTTCTTGGATATGCGTAAAAATAATTCTGTTCTTGCTACGCTACTATACATGCATTCAAAATGACTATGTTAGACTTGCCTGTATTGTCGTCCATCCAGTCACATTATGGCAATTCGTATTTCATAAAACAACCTTTCTAATTGCAAAGTTCCTCCCGGGATTTGCACATTTAGCAGTGAATGGTATAGACAGTCTCTCTTTTTCTTTGTCCTTGAGAAATGTCAGAAATACAGAAGAAAAAAACAACAAATATTAGTTACACTCTTTTATGACTTTTATTGACCGTATTTACAAGATATAGAGGAAGTTAACTCTTGATAAAGTGTTTACTAAAACTGCAACTGTTAGGAATTAAGCGTTCTTTCTCCTTAACTTCATATACTGCAAACCGCCACGCTAACTTTTTGTAAAAACGGTTGTGTCAGTCTTAATTATCGTTAGCCTCCTGGATAAATTTTCAGACGACATCCGACATATTTTTTCTTATTTTTTCCTGAAAACATGTCTTGAAATTTTATGCAAATTGTCTCCTACCTATGGAGACGATTTGCATGAAATGCCAAATCCTGTTTTCTGGGGAAAACAAATAGGAGGCAATTTGCATGAAATGTGAAAACCTGTTTTCTGGGGAAAATATAATGAATTTGTCGTCTGCTGAATTTGGCCGGAGAGTGGTAAAAGTTAAGTTAATATTTCGAAAGTCCATATTAGTGAGGTGGTTCGAAATATTTGGGGTACGGAATACTTGCTTGACCCATTTAAGCTTAGCGTCCCATAAAAGGGACATGGACAAACAGTGTAGACCCAGATCAGACGCGTTTTCTGCGGCGTCTGATCTGGGTCTGCACTGTTTGCATAACGTTCAGAGACTTCTACAAAACATGATACTTATAAATACTGACAAGACACCCCTTATATATGAAATGGACTTGTCCAAAGAGTAAAGATAGAAGTATCCACTCGTCATAAATTGGTTAAACTGGTATATTTTTAATTCTTATCATTTGAGCCGGGGCGTAGCGCTCCATTTCCTACAAGACTGTATGTGCGACCATTGACACAGATCAGCCTAGTGCTAGCTGATCACAGTCTTCGATGTCCGCTTGAAGACGCTTTGGGTCCTTGGCTACCCACAGAGTGCTCTGCGACTATTGACCAGACTGCGCAGTTGCACAAACTAATCGGAACATTACGAAAACACGCATGATCAATATAATAGCAATTTTTATGGCTGCAAACACGAAAAGTTTCAGATGAAAAATTGTGATCTTTTTGTTATTTTTGCTCGAAACAGAGATTGTGGGTACTCGTTAGAACCGCCTCATCGAGGCGGTTCTAACGGGTATCCACAATATATGTTTTATAGCAAGATAAAAAAAGGTATACCTCTGCAAACCCCATTCTTCTATATAAAAGTTGGCTTTAAGGGGGTCAAAATTACATAGATATGTTTTCGTGATGTAACCACGTGGCCTAAAGAACGAGTCGCTTCTCAATGAGTACCTGCATTTTATGACGTTTTGTGAAGAAACATTTACCATTATGTTGATAACCCTTTTATCTACAGCTTGCCAAGGAATTTTCACCATATAATATGGAAAATGAGGAAGACAGCTATTAACTAAGAACATAAATTTTTTCCAGCAGAATGGTTGCCGGAAGTGATAACTTGAACAGCTCTGAAAATCCACATACATGTAATACTGTGAACCCTTCCCTAACCCCACCCCTCCCCAGTTTTCTTATATATCACATACATATGTTATATGTAATAAGTATCGCTAGGCGCACAAATTAGAAGGTACGCTTTCTGACGGTGCAGCTCAGCTCTTCCTCACTTTCCGTATTATGGAGTTAAGGTGTCCCAATATTTAGGACAAATAACGTGTGTACTCGTCATTACGAAAACATGCCTTTTCAAATATATTGAAAATTTTACCACCACAAAATGAACGTTTTCAGATCAAGAAATTCTGATATTGTTCATATTTCTGCTCAAAACATAGATTGTGGGTACTCGTTGTGGGCCTCGGCGAGGCGGTTCTAACGAGGACCCACAATCTATGTTTTTGAGCAGAAATCAGAAAAATAATGTAAACCCCTATAAACCCTAGTTTTACTATATAAAAGTGGGGTTTAAGGGGGTCAAATTATATGGGTATGTTTTCATGATGTCCCAATATTTAGGACAAATAACGTATGTATTGTCTTTCTCACGGACTGCAACCGATGTGTGCTACTGGATATTTTAAAAGATCAGATCAACATGCGCATATGCGTTGACTTCATGCGCGTCTGCGCTGACTCCTGATCAAGATGTCCGCTACTTCTGATTACATTTCGAACTGATTACACAGTAATATCTGATCACAAGCCAATTGGTTGCTTTCACAAAAAGCTTGGTCTACGCTTAGCACACAATGTTTTTTTCGTGAAAGCTAAAACTTGGTTATAATGACGTTGAGCAGTCCATGAAAATATATGGACCAGTCCAGCACTAGACCAGTCCACGACCTTTTATAAAGTGCTTCCGGAACAATAACAAATAGTCTACGATTGTTTACGCCCGTGGTTAGAAACCTTTAAAGGCTGATATTTTTTGGACATTAATCTGTATCCGTTTGGATAGGTCCATCTCTAGATAATGGGCGTCTGGCATTTTTTTTTAATTACAGTCGACTCTCGTTATCTCTAAGTCCAGGGGATTCTCCAAAATACTTCGGGATATCAGTACCTCGACATGTCAGATTTGCAGAACTGAGGAAATAAATGAACCGAACTACCATATTTAATAAATGAATATGTAATTTGACCTGAATTTAGAAAGTATATTGAAAATATTTAGGAAAAGAGGAGAAATTTCTGCTCTTTTCAACAATATTTTACTTTTTGTTAGATTTTCATGTTTAAACAGGGACCAGATTTTCACTTCGAGATAAGCGGTTATGCGAGATAAGCGAAGTCAAGATAACAATACTCGACCATACTATAATACAGAAATTCCAGGATTCTATGCAGGCATTGTAGATTGCATTACGAAAACAAGCCTATTAAAATATATTGAAAATTTTACCACCAAAAATTGAAAATTTTCAGCTAAAAATATCTGATATTTTTTTTATATTTCTGCTCAAAACATAGATTTGTGTCCTCGTTAGAACCGCCTCGGCGAGGCGGTTCTAACGGGTACCCTCCAATCTTTGTGTTTGAGCAGAAATAAGAAAAATAATGCATACCCCTGTAAACCCCAGTTTTACTATGTAAAAGTGGGGTTTAAAGGGGTGACAATATATAGGTTTATTTTCGTGATGATTAGACGACGTGTTCTACGGCGTTTGATCATGGTTTGGCCAATGTTCATTTTATGGGAAGGGTTGAATGCTCAATTTTATTGTTTTGGCATAATCAAAACTAAAGTTGTCATCTAATCTCAGAGTGATAAATATTGGAACGTTAAACATACGTATTGAATACTGAGGACGTCGGAGACAGGTGATCACATCAGAAAATGCTTTTATCCACTAAAATGTGACCCATCTGGTTGCAATAACCCTAGACTGACTCTAGTCCTTTGTCATAAAATGTATTAATATCAACTTTATAATTCTATTTGATCATACATGTAGGCACTAAAGTAAAAATTATGTTAATATTCTCTATTATGAAGCATAATCTTAGTACGTTAATATTGTCTTATCAGTTATTATCTATATCAAATAATTATATAATTACTACTACTACTACTACTAATAATAATAATAATAATAATAACATTACGAAAACATGCCTATTCAAATATACTGAAAATTTTACCACCAAGAAATGAAAGTTTTCTGATAAAAAATTCTGATATTTTTCATATTTCTGCTTAAAACATAGATTGTGGGTACTAGTTAGAACCGCTTCTAACGAGTACCCACAATCTATGTTTTTGAGCAGAAATAAGAAAAATAATGTATACCCCTGTAAACCCCAGTTTTACTATATAAAAGTGGGGTTTAAGGGGATCAAAATTATATAGGTCTGTTTTCGTGATGTAATAAATTTAGTCATTATTGACTAGAGCCCGATAGCCAACAAAGGACTATTTAAGTTACATGTTAGTCATCACACTGCTATCAAGTAACCCTATAGAGGTTTTAAAAGGTCGTCCTCTTTTTGCTTCAGCTCTGCGCGACATATGCACTGACTCATAAACATATTGTAAGAGGAGAAAATCTATACTTTGACAAACACATGTAGCTTTTTACCAATACACGCGACACGACACATACTCTGCAGTAAGTTCAATACACAGCAGCCTAGTGGTAGCTCCAGAGTGGTTTTTGTTTGTGTTGAGGTTTTACGGCCCAGTCAACCCAGTGGGGTCATGTCGAGCGCGGTCAGTTTACCCAACCACACGTTTACTGGGCAGGATTAGTCCTCTAAGCGGTTAACCAGTATTGTGCACATGCTTTCGTCAGAAACTGACAACTGCCCTTCTTGAATCAGCGGAAGGGAGAGAATGACCGTAGAAAATATTTCATGATCAATCTCCACGAAAGAATGTTGCCGACCTCGGCGGGGGTTGAACCCGCGACCTTCTGGTCTCCAGTCGGACGGCGCATCCAACTGAGCCACCGAGGCCGGCAGCTCGAGAGTGGTAGACAGTTAGTCTAAAGCGGATAATATTGCCTAGGAATTTCCTGATAGCAGCACCGGTTTGGTGCTAAATCTATTTCCGGATATTCCCAGCCTCTGACCTAAATTAAGTTTATATAGAGAGCATATTAAATATGTGTGTCGTAAAACTGAGGAATAAATACCATTATGGATGACTGACAATATTGTAACTGAGGGTACAAACACTTAAATAGCAAAACTGATAAATAATTGTAAAATGATGTTACATACGTTTTGTGTTTACAGTGCCTGAGCTACCGGATCGGCTGCTGACTAAGCTGAAAGGTCGTTTATTATAAACAGATATTGGTTGTTTTGAAATGAGACAAAATCATGTGTTGTTTTTGTGACACAATTGAGGCAAACTGCGAAATTTTCAGAAAGCGAAAATTTGGAATGCTGTAATCATGACAGAACCTGAAGGTATGTTGTTCTTTTCCATTCAGTATAATTTCGTTGTCTGCTTCCTATATATGTATATGGCATAGTATGAATTTGCGTGACAAATGGCCCCCTTTTTCAGCGCTGCCAGGAATATGATTAGCCCTTTTTTGTTTCAGCAAAAAGTATATGACTAACCCGATTTTTCTAGATTCATATGTGAATGGCCCCACTTTTCTGACCCTGTTTCTGACATCTCGCTACGTATATTTTTCGCTGAGATTTTTCGAGGCTGCTTGTTCTCTTAGTATTCAATGAATTGACTGCGATATTTGTCTAACTACCAGCGATAAATGGGTATAAAAATCAAAGGGCAGTACATGAATGGGTCAACATTTTGGACGATCAAGTACATGAATTGGTCTGTTGTTTTCAAAGGGCAGGTATACATGTACGAATGGAGCAGGTTTCGAAATACTGGCTCGCACACCCGTACCACAAATATTCCCCATAATATATAGTAAAACGGGTATGTATGAGTCTTCATTGTAAGGGGAAATTTCAGAATTTATCAGTTTTTAAACCATTTTTCCCTAGTTTGTTTGTTGCTTCTTGCAAACTTTCTACTGCATAACTCTTGCCTCAACCAATTTACGTCGAGTGGTCGTCTATCACAACTCTTTGGACTGGTCTATTTCCAAAAGCAGGCTGCCCGGTTAGTTTTTTTTTATTATTATTATTATTGTTATTACTATGATTTTATAGAAAGTCTTGCCTCAAGAGCTCATCACATGTGCCACCTGCCTGTATTCAATGCAAACAGTGTAGGTCCTGATAAGACGCCTCAGAACGCGGCGTCTGATCTGGGTCTGCACTGTTTGCCAGTTACCCTTTTGGCATGTTTGGGGTGTCCAGACAAAAATGGGTTAATGTGCTTCATTACGAAAACATGCCTATTCAAATATATTGAAAATTTTACAACCAAAAAATGAAAATTTTCAGATGAAAAATTCCTATATTTTTCATATTTCTGCATAAGCATAGATTGTGGGTACTCGTTAGAACCGCCTCGTCGAGGCGGTTCTAACGAGTACGCACAATATATGGTTTTTTTTAGCAAAATAAGAAAAATAGTGTATATAGAGGAATTTACACGAGTGGTCATTTCATACGAAATTTAGGAAATGAGCCTATGGCGAGTTTTATAAATTTCATATGAAATGACTACGAGTGTAAGATTCTGTTTATCAAATGACCATTTAAATTGGATTTTATCGCCTTTAAAGTTGACAATTGTTCATTAGAAAACGCATGGTTGACATGGACGTCCTCATGACGTTACTTGTTCCCGTCAAAGTGTTATGTAACGTGATCATAAGATTTTATGACATGACGTTATCCACCGAATAACAGCGACGTCATATGATAAACCCCTGTAAATCCCAGTTTTACAACATAAAAGTGGGGTTTAAGGGGTCAAAATTATATAGGCGTATGATGAAAATGCCATGTATCACATAGCTCTACATTACGAAAACACGCCTATTCAAATATATTGAAAAGTTTCAGATAAAAAAATTTGATATTTTTCAAATTTCTGCTCAAGAAATAGATTGTGGGTACTCGTTAGAACCGCCTCGACGAGGCGGTCTCTAACGAGTACCCACAATCTATGTTTTTGAACAGAAATAAGAAATATAATGTATACCCCAGGCCCTGTAAACCCCAGTTTTACTAAATAAAAATTGGGTTTAAGGGGTCACTATTATATAGGCATGTTTTCGTGATGAGGTAAGGTGGTTATCAGGATATAATTAGTTTTCTTATATCTCAACAGAAACATGTGTTGTGAGTAATTGAAATGATCTGGGTCTGTACTGTTTGCACTGACCTGTCTGTCCCAATACCTAGAGTTATTTCGGCATTTGTTTGTCCAGATCGAGCTCTTATATGGCCTGTGCAGTTGACAGACGGCTTTGTATTGTCTTTTGTCGTGATAAGGATAATGGCTTTATGAAATTAGCATACTATTTCGGATTCCTAACGCCTAACCAGATTTGTCCTAAACTTTGACCAATTCCATCTTCGTCGGCCTCGTTGGCTCTGAGGTCGCGGGTTCGATCCCCGCCGGGTCCGGCAACATTCATTCGTAGAGATGTATTATGAGGTATATTCTATGGTCATTCTCTCACTTTCGCTGATTCAAGAAGGATAGTTGTCAGTTTCTTGCGAAAGAATGTGCACAAATACTAGATAACTGCTAAGAGGATTAAGCCTGCCCATGAAAAGTGAGGTTAGTTAAACTGACCGGCTCGACATGACCCTAATGGGTTGACTGGGCCGTAAAATCTCTCCTCAATCAATCATTCCATTTTACTATCCGATGATTTGTCCATAAACTACTGGATTAGAGGCAAACAGTGGTGACCCTGATCAGACGCCGCGTTCTGCGGCGTCTGATCAGAGTCTTCACTATTTGCTGTGCCTTTCATAAATTCGGTAGACGCTGTTGGACTGGTTAGAAATCATTGCGTTTTTCGCCATTCAGGGCACATGAAATCTGCACATACCATATTCTAGACCTGACAAGGGTCTGTTAATTCAAAGGTTAAGGATGTTTGATTTATAGTGGAATACAATACGCAGATGACAAATTGACAGTACCAAACGAGAATGAGCCACAATGTCAGAAAGCATACCTTCAGACATGCGCGCCCAAAGAAAACTCGAATCAGCTTGCGCATCCGTGCGATCTGTTCAATCTTCGTTGTTCGCATGAAGAAACTTTGCATTCTCGGCTATCCAAAAAGCGAGCGGGGAATATTCTAGTCAGAATGCGCAGGTTGATCTGAAAATACGCTGGGCACACATGTCCGAACATTACGAAGAGACGCCTATTCAAGTACACTGAAAATTTTAATACCAAAAAAATGAAAATTTTCAGATAAAAAATTCTGATATTTTTCATATTTCTGCTCAAAACATAGATTGTAGGTACTCGTTAGAACCGCCTCGGCGAGGCGGTTCTAATGAGTACCCACAATCTATGTTTTTCAGCAGAAATAAGAAAAATAATGTATAACCCTGTAAACCCCAGTTTAACTATATAAAGGTGGGGTTTAAAGGGGTTAAAATTATATAGGCGTGTTTTCGTGATGAGGGTTCAATACTTGATACTTGCCTGCAGCAGTCAATCTAAAATGTTCAAAAAAAAAAAAAAAAAAAAAAATGTAATTCGCGTCCGCTTCTATGAAGCAACTAACACAGATCTTATACAAAGTCACAGCAGATGTTTATTGTAATTTGTACCCCAACCGATTTTCTACTTTTACATTCAAAGCAACAGCCAAAATGTCCAGTGTCTAGTATCTGCTACATGTACAGACATTACGAAATCACGCCTATTCAAATATACTGAGAATTTTACCACCAAAAGAAAATGAAATCTTTCAGATGAAAAATTCAGGTAGTTTTCGTATTTCTGCTCAAAACATAGATTGTTGGTACTTGTTAGAACCGCCTAGGCGAGGCGGTTCTAACGCGTACCCACAATCTACGTTTTTGAGGAGAAATAGGAAAATTAATGTAAACTCCAGTTTTATTGTATAAAAGTGGGGTTCATTTAAGGGGGTCAAAACTATATAGGCGTGTTTTCGTGATGATTGAAGTACACATTTCGACCAATATATCCTGGCAAAGCACTTGGCAATAAGAAACACACACACACACACACACACACATACAGAAACTGGAACTATTTACAATGAAACTATTTTCGTCTGGTAGCAAGCGGGTGCTCTGAATGCCTATACAGCTGGATGTGCCTGTAACTCCCTCTTTGATTATTGATTTTTAGTTAACCTTGATGTTTATTAAATATGGAACGATAAAGTACTGAACTGTTAGCTCAATATTTAGACTTGCCCGAGTCCCTGCATTTGTATTTGCCCTCCTTGTTATCGGAAATGTCTCTTTAAGGGCAAAACATTGTAACATCCCCTTTAGTTTTTATGTCTGAATATTCATTTCAGTAACATCACATAGATATAGGACTTGATTTTTTTATTATCTTTAATAATTATATATATATATATATATATAAAAAAAAGAAATCAATGACTTTGGCAAGTCCACTCAAGATTTCTCAAAGACCGTTAGTTGCAGATTTCTACCAGATATTGTTCCATTGAAATGTGCTATTTATATGTAAATATCATTATCGGTGCTATTTATCATTGCTAGACGGTCAAATCAATGCCAGGATATTTTAAACCATTCTGAAATATTCCTGAAGAAATCTGAACACATGCAAGTATTGGCTTTCACAAATAGCTTGATCTACGCTAATGTGTGCTAAGCATTACGTAAACACGCCTATTCAAATATATAGAAAATTTCACCTCTAAAAACTGAAAATTTTCAGATAAAAAACTCTGATATTTTTAATATTTCTGCTCAAAACATAGATTGTAGGTACTCGTTAGAACCGGTTCTAACAAGTACCCACAATCTAAGTTTTTAGCAGAAATAAAAAAAATAATGTATACCCCTGTAAACCCCAATTTTACTGTATAAAAGTGGGGTTTAAGGGGGTCAATATTATATAGGCGTGTTTTCATGATGGCGAAAACCAATCTTATTTGTTAAAGCTAATACTTGGTTATAAATAACATTGAGCAGTCCATGGAAACTAGCATATTTGTTTCCTTTGGCTATTGGAAGAATTTCCTAGGGACTCAAAAACGAGTTTGAATACTCCATGGTAAGCGAGCCATCCGTGTTCAAGTCATTGAATGTTTACTTTATAAGGATATTCAGGGCTGGAAAAACTAGCCAAACATTTCATTTCGATACAGTTTCGTAGTTCTATTGCCATAAGCTTTTGCTCTGCTCAGATCGATGGTATTTATGCAAATAAAGTTATTGCATGCTGAAATTGTTACCAGAATTTGCACTTGGACATTTTGCTTAAAAATATACATGTCATATGAATAAGCAACCAACCGAGAGATATATACAGTCGACTCTCGTTATCTCGAATTCCAAGGGACCCCTTGAAATACTTTGAGATATCCTTACTTCGACATATCAGATTTGCAGAATTGAGGAAAAAAATAATTCGATTTATCACATATGTATATATATATATATATATATATATATATGTAATTGGACTCTTTTAAGTTAGAGAGATATTGAAAATATTATGGAGAAGAGGAGAAATTGATCCTTAGGAGCAATTTCTTCTCTTTTCCACAATATTTTTTACCTGTTTTCATGTTTAGGCAGGGACCTGATTTTCACTTCGAGATAAGCGGTTATTCGAGATAAGCGAGGTCGAGATAGCGAGAGTCAGCTATAGATACTGGTTGCCTTTATATTAGCCCTTCAAGCGCTAGCCACAACTACATGTATAGCAGACGTTACAATTTTGCTTAGCGCTTCAAGGGTTGATATTTTGACAAGCATGCGTGAGGGAACAGTGTAGAGCCTGATGAATGTAACCTGTGAGCAGGGTTTGTACTATTTATAATTAGTAAGCCCTTTTGCATAATTAAGTAGCAGAACATAAACTGCCAATAGCACCGAGAGGAAGAGGAAAAGAACTATGACGGACAGTACACACGTTACAAAGCAAAGAAAAAACAAAACAAAACATACAGCGCCCTCTTTCTTAGACTGGTTCCAGTTTCCAGTGACTACAATATTTTTTCTTATAGTCCTGTATGATAATGTACTAAAATAAAACCAAAATGATATCATGACTATAAAGGCTGGTTACTATTGTTCAGTCTTTATGGTCGTGATAGATATTATTTTTGTTTTATTTCAGTGGATTATAAAACAGGGTTATTAGAAAAATATCAGCCTCCATAGTTATGATATTATGTTGATTTTACGTTAGTAGACAATCAAACAGGACAAGAAAAAATATTTAGTCACTGGAAACTGGAGCCAGATGGAAGAAAGCAAAGTAGGCAGCATTTGAAGTGGGGCGTAATGTTGGCATCAGAACAAGACCATATGACGACACACAATAACAAAAAGGAAAGCAAAGTGTGCAGCCGAACAGTAAATGAGCTTAACTCTTTCGGTGCCAAATTTCAGACGACAAGTGTCGTCTGCTTTTTTTTAAACAAACTGTCGTTTGGCTAGACGTTTATATGTAAAGTTGAGACAGCGTCGATCCAGATGAGTTGGCTCATTATGAGCCTCATCTGGATTTATGCTGTTCGCAAAAGCCTATTATTATCGCCTGTGGCTGTGAAAGAGTCAATGCTAGAATTCAAACAGGAATTAACATACAGCTAGGGTCCACAAAAAGTCTTAAAGGTTGCCTGTGCTAACATCGAACACACAAAAGAACGACAATCGGAGACTTGGTTTTATTAACCCTTGTCATGCTGAATAAATTAAGATGCCACGCCCACTTCTAATTTCCAGCCAGTCAAATTATTTGATCCGGGTTTTTGACAGAAATTCACATATTTAATGACAAGCAGTGCAGATCCAGATCAGTTGGCTTCTTCAGAAGCCGACTGATCTGGATCTACACTGTTTGCTATGATAGGGCATGTCATGCTCAGCAAGAGAAGGGTTAAGTTTCTTCGTATATAACAATGTAGTTTGCAAGGCTGTATACGCCCCTCATTACGAAAAAAACGCCTATTCAAATATATAGAAAATTTCACCTCCAAAAACTGAACATTTCCAGATGCTTTACGATTTAACTTGTCAACATATTTTCAAATTTGGAATTTATTGCAGTTGCACCACCCCCAGCTTATGATGACGTAGTCAGATTACCGAGGGACACGCCAAGTCTGTCTTCGTCAGACCCATTGCTTGGACGGAGGGAAAGAACAGACACGGGCTCGTTGTCGTCAGGCGTAAGTAGCCCACGTTCTGCCGTTCAAAGCAGGATTAATTTATCAACTGCTCAGGTTAATGTGTCGTAGTTCAACATAATAAATTAAGCCCATTTAAATACAAGTCCTATTTATGCCATAGTCGATCAGCGTAGACCCAGATGACTCTTCACATCCGCGCTAACTGAAAAGGGTCTAGGCTGTTCGTTAATAGAATCTTCAAGTCCATAATTAATGTAAGCTTGGTCAGATTTTTATCTAAGCAGGGCGCACATATCCTAAGGGCACCATTTTGTATTGAGTGGAATATACCTATATTTTGAATCTGAAAACTTCTGTAGCTTTCACACACACACACACACACACACACACACACACACACACACACACACACACACACACACAAAACAAAAAAAAAAACGCTACCGCGAAAGCTTTCGGAGGGTTTGTCCTGTCATCACTGGAATTTGGATCTTGCTGCACATGAAGGAAGATCAGGTTTGGAGCCTTTTATCGTATTCTTTTCTCTACCTGTTTCTTGGTGACGGCTTAACATGACTGAAATATTGTTCACAAGACTGATAGAAACAAATAAGAAAGTCTGCTCAATTATTATAAAGAAGAGACGTATAATTTATTTAGCCTTAGCAAATTTTAGAGTACTACAAATGGATATGACTTTGTCAATGTTTTGAACAAAGGGGGCCAAAGTTTTGCAATAGTTTACCAGAATAAATACTTGAACCATGAAACGAGTAAATGATATGTGTCGCATATGCATGCAACTTAGTTTTTGCGGACGTCCTTGTTGTTATGATTGTTGTATGGTAACATAAACGCCCTTCATATGGACCTGAAAACTTATTTTTCTTTGGCACTATATAATGATATACTCCATTAAAAACTGTCATGCAGTTTTGACATTGTCAAATGAAAAATGCTTTTCCGGCCTTGTTTCTAGCGTATTGGACACAACCGAACCATAATCAAACTTGGTATTGAATCACCAAGGTACAGTTTTACAGTCAATCCTTAAAGTTAAGGTATATCTTAACTTAAGGTTCAAACTTTTGACATATGACATGCTGTATTTAAAGCCAATTAAATGAATTCGTTTATATTTATTCAGTACAGGAGTCGATATATATATATATATATATATATATATATATATATATATATATATATATATATATATATATATAGGGAGAAATATGAAATACCACTAGGCTGAGTGAGGTTCGAACCCATGCCGGCTACGACGGCAGCGCCTAGCCCTTCAGAGTCAGGAGGCATAACCACTGCACCACTACGCTTGTTAAAAACGAGTTTCATGGAACAGTGTTATACCTGATTTCTCTGAATGACCCGTTGGATTATTATTATTATTATTTTTTTTTTTCTTTTTTTTTTTGTGTGTGTGTGTGCAAATGTAGTCTTTTTTATAGCAAAGCGGCAACATCTTTAACTCTTTCAGCGCCTAATTTCAGACGACATTTTTCGTCTGCCTTTTTATTTTAACAAACTGTCGTTTGGAAAGACGTTTATATGTAAAGTTGAAAGACTGAATGTCAGACAGCATAGATCTATATGAGGCGGCTCATCAAGCCGTCTCATCTCGATCTATGCTGTTTCCAAAAGCCTATTATTATCGCCTTTGGCAGTGAAAGAGTTAAGGTGAATTTGCATTTATCATAGAAGTTAACAAAACAATATGATGACCAGAATAGGCAAATATCAATTTGTTGGTTTTCTAGGCGCCGATGCATTTATTATTAGTCGTTTTGTTTGTTTGTTATAACAAGACTTCTTATATGCCGCTTGGTTATAATCATTTAAACTTAAATCTGAATAACACATTTTCTAGAATAGTTGTGGAATTTGAGCTGATGCCAATTACTAATTCTCCGAAACGTTTTCACAGGGCAGACGTTCGCAGCAATATCTACCAGGGCGTCGTGATGGGGTTCGCTCATCACAAACATATATTTCAGGTAGGTGGTTATTTTGTCTTGCAAGTACAATCATACAGACAATCCGGCGTAGACCATCTTAATATTTGCCATTGCCCCAGAAGCATTTTATGAAAGGGCATGGACCGGTACAATGCTATTTTCCATGGATTGATCAACGTTAATATATCCAAACATTAGCTTTCACGAAAAATGTGGTCTACGCTTACCACACATTGTGTGCTAAGCGTAGACCAAACGTTTTGTGAAAGCTAATACTTGTATAGAAGAGGGAGGGATTATCACTTGATTTCAGCCAAAAACGAGCATACCTTTTTGTCCTGGTCTGCGTGAGTCTTCATCACGAAAACACGCCTATATAATTTTGACCCCCTTAAACCCCACTTTTAAAAAGTATAACTAGGGTTTACAGGGGTTAACATTATTTTTTCTTATTTTGCTAAAAAAAAAAAAAAAAAAACACATAGATTGTGGATACCCATTAGAACCGCCTAGCCTCGCCGAGGCGGTTCTAACGAGTATCCATAATTTATGTTTTGAGCAGAGATAAGAAAATTATCAGAATTTTTATCTGAAATTTTTCAGTTTTTAGAGGTAAAATTTTCTATACATTTGAATAAGCGTGTTTTCGTAATGCAAAGGGCCTGGCTTTGATGTCAGTTATGCAACATGCAGTTGAGCGCATTACACAGCTCCAGATAAGAAGAGGTAGCCTAGAAATAGTTTTCTTATTTCTCCACAAAAACGTATGTGTGGGTACTCATTAGAAGCGCTTTGGCGGATTCAGGGCGGATCCAGGATGATTTCTGAGGGGGGTCGATTTGATAAAATTACCGTACTTACTCTACGTATTCGGACAGACAGACCTTAGCAAACAGTGTAGACCCAAATCAGACGCCGCAGAACGCGGCGTCTGATCAGGGGCTACACTGTTTGCCACTCCTTCAGCAATTTTACACGGACTTGTCGAAGAGAAATATAAGGTAAAGGCAAGGGTGTGGATATTTAGGGTAAATACGGTATTCCAAATTTATTAAATTTATTCAAAATTTCCCATGAAAGTGAAACTTTCTCAAAGGAGGGTCTACCGAACCCTCCCCAGATCCGTTCCTGGAATGAGTCCCACAACATATCTTTTCATGGAGAAATTATAGGAATTTATTGAAATATTTATTAGAAAAAAAAGTGCCTTATCTGGAGCTATGGTGTCAGCTAAGAATATTGTACATCATAAAAACATGCTTATATAATTTTGACCCCCTAAAACCCCACTTTTATATAGTAAACTAGGGTTTACAGGGGTATACATTATTTTTCTTATTTTTGCTCAAAAACATAGATTGTGGGTACTTGTTAGAGGCGGTTCTACCGAGTTCACACAATCTTTGTTTTGAGCAGAAATATGAAAAATATCTGAGTTTTTTATCTGAAATTTTTCAGTTTTTGGAGGTGAGATTTTCGATATATTTGAACAGGCGTGTTTCCGTAATGGATAATGACATTGAACTGCGTCTAGGAATTATGGTTTTGACATTTAAAATTGTGAACAGATAGTTCATGTTTTCTGGTTTAGAAAAAAATGTTCAATACGGATGGGTGGTAGGATCGTGGTGTGGGATTCCTATATTTGCAGCAGGAAGGAGAAAGAGGCATGTCAACCCTGGTCCTGCTGAATCCAGATATTCCCTGCCTTAGCAAACAATGTAGATCCAGATCATTTGGCTTCTGAAGAAGACAACTAATCTGGATCTGCACTGTTTGTCATTCAGTATGTGAATTTCATCAACAATTGGGATTTAAGTAAACATTAAAACAATCGCATGCCTAGACCACCCAGTTTATTTCTGCAACCTACGCTTGCCAACCACATTTTTTTCCCAGAGCATTATACATAAATACACAGGACGTATTAAAGAGAAGTGTTTGGTGATAATTCTGGGATACTTTCTCCATAAAATGTGGTGTGGGCACTCATTAGAAGCGCATCCTGAAGAACTTCTAATGACTATTCACAACCTATGTTTGAAAAAATATCTCAGAATTATAATCAAATACACCTTAACAACCCAGCTAGCATTCTACGTAAATCTACATCGGGCCGTCATCGGCCCGTCAGCTACCCTGACGGGCCGATGACGGCCCGATATAGATTTATGTAGAATGCTGACTGGGAAGTCCTCTGCATTATAGATTTCTGTCGTGACACAGCACTCATGTGCCTGTCCTAAGACTAATGGTTTATTGATTATGACCGACATCACTTTTAACTTTGTATTTGTCGCACTGGAGTCAATATTTGGTCAAAGTTTATCCACTAAAACTCTGGAGAGAGTAACGAAGAAAAAGGCAAAGGCTTAAATCTGTTTCACACTTTTACTTGAGATGAGAAAAGGTGTGCGACCATATGTATGATTCATAGAAATAGACCAATATGCGCATATGCAATGTCTCAATAGAGCTTTCGCAATCCCTTTATTACTCTGGCATATCTTTGTAAACTGTAAACTCCTCATGTCATATCTAGATGTATTGTTTGTTTTTTTTTTCTGCCAAAAATATTATTAAGTCAAAATTTCTTTTTAATGTATCCCAAGAAGAATTTTCACTTACTGCGACATGCTTGGTTCTCATCGAGAACCATCACTGTGACCTTGACCTCGAGATGTCACGGGACTTTGGTTGCTTGCCACTAGACTGATTCCTAATGATAAACAAAAGCCTGTACATGTTGTCGAGGTTGTACGCCGCCTGGTCCCGGTTCTTGATGTGTGGAGACTGACTGAGCCTGACTTGACTTGTCCGAGTCTCTGATTATTCCCCCTATCAACTACTTTTTGCCACTCCCAATCGATGACATGGCTTGTCTTAGCGATATGATCTGCCACTGTTCTTTTTTTTTTTAAACATGTTTCAACCAGGAGGCGTACAGCCTGAGCAACAACTACGTTATGGCAGCTTTTTACTTGAAATTTAAAAACAAAACAAATCATCACGAAAACATACCTGTATAATTTTGACTCCCTTAAACCCCACTTGTATATAGTAATGCTGGGACTTATAGGGGTAGACATTATTTTTCACATTTCTGCCTAAAACATAGATTGTGGGTACTCGTTAGAACCGCCTCGACGAGTACCCACAGTCTGTGTTTTGGGCAGAAATGTGAAAAATATAGGAGTTTTTTTTTTATCTGAAAATTTTCAGTTTTTAGAGGTGAAATTTTCTATATATTTGAATAGGCGTGTTTTCGTAATATTTATGCTGGTTAAAACAGCGAAATATGGAACATCTTGCTAATAAATAAGACCCTTTCATACCTTTGTTCTCATAATATGTTACAAAGGAGTAAGTCTATATATTTCATAGACTTGCCTCCTTAATATCATTCATCTTACAGTATTGAATGATTCCTGAAGTGGGCAGCGAAGGCCCAGATCAGACTGCGCGGATGTGCAGGCTGATCTGGCCTTGGCTGCCCGCATATGTCTGAAGATTTAGTTTAACGCGCCCAAGTCTACAATGTACATATGCCTTATCTGCTTGAGGCCGATTTTGAACACGTGTAATTACACATTAATTTGATATATTTATACTTTGTCACTTGGTGCAATGTCATGTAATAAACTCTCTAACATTTTTTTCTCATTATATATATATATATATATATATATATATATATATATATATATATATATATATATATATATATATATATATGTCAGCCTATATAACCTTGTAATGCATGTAATATCAGAAGGATGTGTTATCCATTTATGTGTAAAGCAGTAGATTGTGAGGGCGAGTCAATAAGTAACCAGCCTACCTTACTTTCAAGCGAGATCGACCTCTTCTTTTTCTATGTAAGTCCCCTCTGAAGTATGCGTTCTGCTATAAACATGCGGAGTTTAAATATACTTAAGATGCTACAGCACAGGTTTTCACAGACTACTTTTTATTTTATTTTAGACAGTCCACATTCCAGTGATGATGAAGAAACTGCAATGTTAAAATCAGAACTGAGACGGTTACGGGAACAGAAAACGGGCCAAGATAATGAAACGAAGAAAATGTTACTTCGACAAGTGTTAGAGGAGGAACGGCGGGCAGCCGCAGCGGCTGAAAGTATGTTGCACGATATGATCCAAAACGTGCGAGAAATACCTTTTGACACGTTCGCCCAAAAGAAGATTCCAACAAAACCTGCGCATCCGCGCAGTCTGATCCGACTCTTCGTTATCCACATTAAGAAACTCTGCATCCTTTGCTATACAAAATGCGCCCTGTGAAGATTCTGATTAGACTGCGCGAATGCGGTCTGATCTGAATCTTCGCTGGCAAGACACGTCCGAAGTTACTTTTTCTGCCGTTGTAGCTTACATGTGTTATTTGCATCATATTTTCATAAACATGTGTTTGGTCCCGCAAACGAGTAACCAGAACAGATGTTTGGATGGCCTTTCTGCATTCATTACATGTTCCATCATATAATACATTTAACCCTTGTCATGCTGAATAAATTGATGCCACACCCACTTCTAATTTCCAGCCAATCAGATTACTTGATCCGAGTTTTTGATAGAAATTCACATATTTAATGACAAACAGTGCAGATCCAGATCAGTTGGCTTCTGAAAAGGAATCTACACTAAAAGGAAAGAATGTGCTCCCATTCTTTCCTTTTAGAGTAGACCCCCTTTCAGAAGGAATTTTGTTTGCAGGAAAGCAAACCGGAACTCACAACAACGAATTGGCACCCATGTAAAAAAATAAATGGTGGAAAATGTGTCCAGTCCCCTGATATTAGAATCTCACTGTCCGTGTTAGTATAATGAGAATCTTCAACATGGGTGTTTGTGCAGAAGAAAATTATAAATACTTTGTGATTGTTTGAAACTAGTGTGTCTGGTGCAGCTGTATATAATGTAATGAGAAACTACAACATATGTTTTTGTGCAGAAGAAAAAATATCTATACTTTGTGATTGTTTGAAACAAGTGTGTCTGGTGTAGATCTATTTAATCTAATGAGAATCTACAGGTCTTTTTTTGAAGAGTGTAGATGTATTTAATGTTTGTTTGAGTTGAGGTTTTACGGCCCAGTCAACCCAGTGGGGTCATGTCGAGCGCGGTCAGTTTACCTTACCACACGTTTACTGGGCAGGCTTAGTCCTCAAAGCGGTTAACCAGTATTGTACACATTCTTTCGCTGACAACTGCCCTTCTTGAATCAGCAGAAGGGAGAGAATGACCGTAGAAAATATTTCATGATCAATCTCCACGAAAGAATGTTGCCGACCTCGGCGGGGGTTGAACCCGCGACCTCCTGGTCTCCAGTCGGACGGCGCATCCAAATGAGCCACCGAGGCCGGCAGATGTATTTAATGTAATAAAAATTCACAACATGTGTTTTTGTGCAGAAGAAAGAAAATTATCTATACTTTGTGATTGTTTGAAACAAGTGTGTCTGGTGTAGGTCTATTTAAATTTTGCAAACTTTAAAATTTAAATAGCCCTAGACTTTTAAATAGCTTTTACCAGAAGCTGTTTTTTTCCAACAGAAAACGTTTTACGATCAGATCTTTTAGCAGTCATGCAGTCCAAAATGACATATTTTCAGGTGGCTCCTATAACACAGTGACACAGTGGCAGCCACCTCAGGCGCCTCAGTATAGCTACCCCGGAGCAATAATTCATCCTGTCGCTACCAACGTGCCCGGGCAAACAACATCAGGTGCAACTGGGTACCAACCATATGCAGCTCCCCTTCAGTGCCCGTCAACTTCCGGCCAAGGTCCTAGTACTTCTACAGCTGTCCTGGAGACACCGGTTAGTGATTGATTTTTTATACCGTACTAGCCCCCAGGGATGAGAATCTAAAGTTTTTGACAGATATTAGTTTCCTTAAAGGAATTCCTAAAAGGGGAAAGCAATGTTTGCATGTAATGCATCTGAAATGAACTAGCTTGACAAGCAATGTATTTTGATGCAAATTTGATCCCATCATGAAAACATGCCTATATAATTTTGACCTCTTAAACCCACTTTAACTGGGGTTTACAGGGGTATACGTTATGTTCCTTTTTTTTGCTCAGAAACATAGATTGTGGGTGCTCGTTAAAACCGCCTCGCCAAGGCGGTTCTAAAGAGTATCCACAATTTATGTTTTGAGCACCAATATGAAAATATCAGAGCTTTTTATCTGAAAATTTCCAGTGTTTGGAGGTGCGATTTTCTATATATTTGAGTAGGCATGTTTCGTAATGAAATTGGACACTCATTAAGGAAACTAACGACGAATAAAGATGTCCCAAATTTTGTCAAGGGTATCGTTATTTTGAATTTTGAATAGGGTTCTTACATTCTTATAAATGTGACATAAACGTTTCTAATAGAAAATGGCATAATTTTCAAGAAAAATGAATACGTGTCAAGGAAAAGAGCCATATACGCAAATATAGAGGTATGATACTGTTGCAAATATTATTCTTTTGACAACTATGTAACTTTCAGATATACTCAGTTAAGTTGGGATAACAGAGTTGCCACCGTCTTGGGAAAGGGTTGCGAACTCTGCTCTTGCCATCTGTTTATTTTTTTGGCTGTTGAATTGTATTTTTCTACATTTTCCTTTGATGTTGAGAATTGATGTGGATCTGATTATATCCATTCCTGGGTTCAATTAGTTACCTTATGATCTTTTTAAATATGTCATCTGACAAGCCAATAAAAGAAATGTTGAAACCTTGATCAGATATGCATCAAAATGCATGGGTTTTCAAGATTTTTCATTTCAAATATATTTTGTCGATACCTTCCTTTTCCTTTTAAGTCTTATTCGTGATTTCATCTTCAAAACGCTGTCTTATCTGTTTAGAGCTGAGGTTTCTTCAAAGGATATAGAGTGTTTAAGTTTAAAACACTGCAATCCATTCTCATCCCTGTTTTAAACTCTAAATATTCGGACCGAAATGCCTGAGCAAATACTGTAGCCCCAGTTTAATAAGCTGCTAAGGGAACAGTGTGAACAAGGCCCGAACGTTTTCCTTTCCGTCCACACAATTTAGACAGATTACTAGGGCCCAGTTGTTCAAAACTAACGAAGCCGTTAGTTTACGTATCGTTAAAACTTTGTGAAATATGGCATATACGCTAATATGTTTGCTGAAAAAAAAATGTGAGTAGCTTTTGCATTTGCAAAAGCTCCTCACATTTTTTCAGCAAAAATACCTTTGAATTAAATATTGTACTTTCTAGAACAGTTAACATTTTGACAACTAACGAGCTCGTTAAGATAACGATGCTTTGAACAACTGGGCCTAGATAGCTAAATGAAGTTGTTCTGTAACAGTTTAGGATAAATGCAGTAAGGGGTTGTGGAGACGTAATACAGCTGTTAGATTCCCCGCAATTCTGTAAGAGGGTAACACCTTTTGTGACTTACTACTGGCGTTCCCATTACGAAAATACGCCTATTCAAATATACTGAAAATTTTACCGCCAAAAAAACGAAAGTTTTCAGATAAAATATTCTCATTTTTTCATATTTCTGCTCAAAACATAGATTGTGGGTACTCGTTAGAACCGCCTCGACGAGGCGGTTCTAACGGGTACCCACAATCTATGTTTTTGAGCAGAAATAAAAAAATAATGTATACCCCTGTAAACCCAATTTTTTATTATATAAAAGTGGGGTTTAAGGGGGTCAAAATTATATAGGCATGTTTTCGTGATGCGGCACCCCAAAATATAAGTGAAGATACCCAGGAACCAAACCCCATCTGAAAAAGGGTCTACTCTAAAGGTAAAGAATCTGTTCCTCTTGGGAACATTTTTTTTCATTTTTGAATAGACCCCTTTTCAGAAGAGAGACAAAAACAACTTAAATTGTCTACCTTGAAAAAAAAAGGTAAGAGAAAAGTCCAGGGAGTGCCACAATCACAAACCGCAGCCCTTCCCAGACACCAAAAGGATAGCAGTAAGATTAGCTCACTCTTCCCCAAGCGAGGTAATCGCATTGCTAAAAGGACTGAAAACCACAAGAACAAAATAACACAAGGTAAGACATAAAACAAATCGCCTCGTAGAATAAACCACAAAGCAACAAAGAGTAACACTAACACCGGGATGGGGTGGTGGCTTTTACAGCTAGCCAACTTCACCCTGGGTCCCGATGCTACTCTTAATACAGAAATACATAAAAATTCGATTCCCCTAAAGGTGTTCGGATATGTAGGGTATGCTATTCGTTCAGACAGTAAGAACTTACCTTGTAATCCTAAGTAATTGTAGACCGAAACACCTTGCCATGAATGTTCTATTGATCAAAGAAGGCATTTGACTATTCTGTGATGTCTCTCAAAATGCTCGTTTCGAAGCAATCTTTGTCTACACGTTTTGTATTCAGGCATTTCTCTCTGAATGTGTAGGGTAATCATTTTTAATGTAACCAGTTTTGCCAGCATGCTAGAAGTGGAGCTTTGCAATACGCACAGACCTATACAAAATGCCTGAGAATGTAATAAATTTGTTTTTGTTTTTTGTTTTTTTGTAATCCGTTTATCTCCACTACAGGTGGTGTCAGTGCCTTGTGGCGGCCATAAAACATCTCCCTATACTATACTGTAGTGTGTTTTATATTTTCTGGTCTTTTGTTATTACACATCCCATTCTAGGATTTTTGAAAATTAAATAGAGAGTCACTGATGATGCCTAATTGGTCGAAACTAGCTAGCCTGGCAAAGAAAACTTCACATTTAGCTGTTTTCAGTTTTGTGAATGTGATCATTGCTGTCAAGGCCTATTTTGAATTTATTTATTTTCACTACAACCAGCAATGGTGCCGGTCGGCGGTCGTTAAACGTTTCCCCGTACTTTACTATTGTATTATTTATATTCTGTCATCATATGGCCTATTCCAGGACTTTTGAAAGCTTATTCGAGGGTCCCTGATGAGGCCTTATTGATTGAAACTAGCTAGACTAACCAAGAAAATTTGACTCTGTAGCTGTTTTCAGTTTTGTGCGTGAGTTTAGTGCTGTCAAAGACAATTCATTTTGGAATCCATTACACTTTTTGTCACAGTAGAGGCAATATCAAATTACAGAAGTGTTGTAAGTGGAAATGCTTTACAAAAATATGCAAGTAAGTGTTAATGAAGTGACCATGGAAGACTCCTATGCATATGCACTGGCATAATTGTATTTTTTTACCTGCTGACTTTTTAACCCTGGTTCTGCTGAACCCAGATATGCCCTGATTTCATTACGAAAACACGCCTATTCAAATATATAGAAAATTTCATCTCCTAAAACAGAGGCGGTTCTTACGAGTACCCACAATCTATGTTTTGAGCAGAAATAAGAAAAATAATGTATACCCCTGTAAACCCCAGTTTTACTATATAAAAGTGGGGTTTAAGGAGGTCAAAGTTATATAGGTATGTTTTCGTGATGTTTGCAAACACTCTAGATCCAGATTAGTTAGCATCTAATCTGGATCTGCACTGTGTGCTATTAAGTATTTGAATTTGTATCAATAACCTGGATTTACTAATCTGATTGGCTAAAAATTAGAAGTGAGCGTGGCATCTTAATTAATTTAGCATGACAAAGGATAAGTGTTCCAAATATGTTTATTTGCAAAGTTGTATTATGAATAAATGTTTTCGATGCAACTACCCGAACAATCTGTTTCGAGCATCGGTTGAAAATGGTGATGTAATAACAAAGCAGTTTATATCAAGCAAATGCTTCATCATGAATAGAAAAATAGTTAAGGAATGATTCATAATAAACAAACATGTAATACGTTTAGTAAAAATGGATCAATTATTTGAAGAGGGGAACACATCACTGGGTCGATAATAGCAGAATCGGTTTAATGAAGAAAATGTATACCTTATGATATTCATATAACAAAGAAACAAACAGAGGCGGCGTAAACCAAACTTAAATAGGCACTGGCCTAATTAGCAAGTACTTGTACTGGGAAAGTAGTTGTTTGTGCTAAAGTTGCTCTCCATCAGTACTACATTTTATCAGACTGTTTTGAGTACGTATCAGATACACGTAAAAAAGGAAGAAATTGAATGCTGTATAAAACGGTGTGGGAAACTTTTCTTGTAGATCAACTGCTACCATCTAGGTTTATTACGGCCAAGAACTCTATCATCAGAAGAAATGGCGTATTGATTTCTATCAACAGACATAATACTAGCTATAAACGATTCATAAGTCAAATGATGCCCTCTTCTTCGTGACCATTTTTGCTTACCTTTGCTGCACTCCGTTCATTCTTTGCATTTAGATTGTGGCCAGGGACTTTCAGCAGAAAGACTGGCCTAATCATTAAGATAAATCTACGACCTTTCTCTACAATAGATTGGTTTTGTAGGTTGATTGCAGCAGGCCATGGGCTCTCACCAAAACTATTGGCGTAGTGATTACGATAAACATTCGACCATTCTATTCAGCGGACTAGTTTGGCATGTAAATTGTTGCTAGGGGCTCCCAGCAGAAAGACTGGCCTAGTGATTACGATAAACAGTCGACCATTCTTTACAGCAGGCCAGTTTTGCATGTCGTGGCCAGTAGCACTCAGCTGAAAAACCTGCCTTGTGACCACGATACACAGTCGACCATTCTTTGCAGCAGGCCAATTTAGCATATACATTGTAGCTAGTGGCTCTCAGGAGCATATTTTGCAGCGGGCCAATTTATCATGTAAATTGTGGCCAGTGGCTCTCAGCAAAAAGACTGGCCCAGTGGTTACAATAAACATTCGACCTTTCTTTGCAGCGGACCATTTAAGCATGTACATTGTGGCGAGTGGCTCAGCAAAAAGATTTGCCTTGTGATCACGATTAACATTCGACTATTCTTTGCAGCAGGCCAATTTTGCATGTAAATTATGGCCAATGACTCCCAGCAGACAAACTGGCGTAGTGATTTAAGATAACCGTTCGACCATTCTTTGCAGCAGGCCAATTTTGCATGTAAATTGTGGCGAGTGGCTTTCAGCATAAAAACGGGCCTAGTGATAAACATTCGACCATTCTTTGTAGCAGGCCGATTTTGCATGTAAATTGTAGCCAGGGGCTCTCAGCAGATTCTCAACAGATTCGACCATTCTTTGCGGCTGGACAATTTTGCATGTAAATTGTGGCCAGTGGCTCTCAGCAGGAACGTCGTAATTACGAATAACATTCGATTACAGTTTGGGGGGACGTTTTTAGAGGTTAATTGAGGTTCTACCATAAAAGGAAAAAACAATACTTTGAGAGCAGCCCTTTTTTCAGAAGAGAGTCAAAACGATTTTGAAAGAGTTGCCACTCATGAAAGTCCGCAAAATGTAAAGTTTTGCAGTGCAGGTTGCGGATAAAAATAAATTCATCTTGAAGTCAAAAATATAAAATAGCAAAAATGCCACCAATAATGTATACTTCAATATACCACGGTATTCGCTATATATTCTAGGAGAGCGTCGGGAGTGCATTATCTTTCAGTAACTTGTAAATGTAATGCAAGCATCTTCAGTTAAAAGTCAGCAGAGGAAAACAGAAATATTTTATTGTTCTATGCAGTTCACAGAAAAAAAGGGAGATTACGAGGGTCCTGCAAAAAGTTTTGTCACTGGTTTCGGATTACTTCAGTGCTACGTTTTATCAAACATATTTTTATTACAAACCTTCAAAGTTTTCCCTCTGTACTGAAACACATTTTTGTAACCTTTTTACTCGTACCCAGTCAGGAAAAGCAGATAAATAGTCTTCTTTTGGTTTCTGTTGGAGACACTGATAAATAGCGCTGCCAAGAGAACTTCTAGACGTATACTTATTTCCAGAAAGCATTTTTTTCTTAAGCCTTGGCAATAAAAAGAAGTCACAGGGACTCAGGTCAGGCGAATAAGGTGGATGGTTTAACAATTTTACCTTTTCAGAAGCCAAAAAAAGACTTAACAACCTCACACTTATGAGAGGAGGCGTTGTCATGTGAAAGGTGGACTCCTGAGCATCCTTTGCTTGGTCCATGTTCCAATGTAACAAGTAAATTGGGCAGTGTATATGACTGCATCTATTTCAATTTGAAATATCTCGGTCAGTTGGAAAGCAATCTGCACGAAATGAACGGGTATCGTTAGCTATTCAACACACCATTCAAGTGCAGTGAAGAATTTTAAAATATACCTGGGATAAAGCTTAGGAAGCTTATTAGTGACAGAACTTTTTGCAGGACCCTCGTATTGCAGGAGAGACAATCTTATCAAAATTATTTTTCCCTTGCAAAATATCTACCAATTCTATCCAGTATATAAGGATGCCTATTTCACAAGCATGTAATGCGCAATCCAAAACAAGGGACTATTCTGCCATGTGAGGACAACGAAGGCCCAGGCCAGTCCGAGCATTTATGCATCTAATCAAGACGTTTTTCGCTTTCCCCAGTAAGCATTCTTTATAAATCTATAGCGGGCCGTTATCGGCCCGTCAGGGTAGCTGACGGGCCGATGACGGCCCGCTGTAGATTTATCAAGAATGCTGGCTGGGTCAGAACCACGGGATACTGAAATATATACCGAAATGCAGTTCCTGATAAAACTATGCCAATGCACAGGCTGATCGACCTGGACCTTCGCCATTATATTGACGAATGTTCCTTTTCTTGCGTTACGCAACTTGTGAATCCGAACATGTGTATAACTCATTATACAGTATATTGAGCTGCATAGACTGTATGCATGCATGCAACTATCTATCTAGGTAAGAGTACTATTTCTACGCAAGGTATTTGGGAAGACAGGTCAGAGCACACAGTGTAGATCAAGACTTGCAAATGCGGAGTCTGATTATTATCTACACTTTTTCCACTCATACATCAGTTTTGAAATACATCAAGAGTATTGAAATAGACTAGTTCAAACTTAATGACAAATATTTATGGTCAGGACTTAAGATGCCCAACTATATAGGGAAATGATATATTTGTATATATGGTAAAAGAAAACTGTTCAACTGATTGATGAAAGTCAAAGTTTGGAGGAAAATTGACTTTGGTGTTTAATTCGAGCAGTTTTAGCTCGTCTGGACGAAGTCCAGGAAGAGCTATTGCACTACCCCCGGCGTCGGCGTCGGCGTCCACATTTACGTTGAAGTTTTTTTAAGAGCTTATATTTTCCAGACAATTTGATAGATTTGGTTCATATGATAATAGATATAGTTCCAAAGTTTTATTCAGCAATACTCCAGGCCATCACCTCAAGGTCAAGGTCGTGGATTTAGAAATTTTTTATGTTAAAGATTTTTAAGACCTCATATTTTCCAAACTATATGATGTATTTTGTTCATATTTGGTATGATGATAGATACAGTTCCACAGTTTTATTCAGCAATATCTCCCTATGCCTATGACCTCAAGGTCAAGGTCACAGACTTTAAAGTTTAATATTAAAATTTTCAAGAGCTCATATTTTCCAAACCATATGATGGATTTTGTTCATATTTGAGATGATGATATACAGGTCCAACGTTTTATTCAGCAATACTCACTGCCCTTGCCCATGGCCTCAAGGTCAAAGTTAAGAACTAAGAAATTTTATTTTAAAGTGTTTTAAGAGCTCATATTTTCCAAACCATATGATAGACTTGGTTCATATTTGGAATGATATTAGATACTGATCCAAAGTTTTATTCATCATCACCCCCACCCATGCCTATGACCTCAAGGTCAAGGTCACAGACTTAGAAATTTTATAATTGATCCCTGATAATGTCAAATTCATGACAACAAATGACCAAACCATAGTACAAGAAATCTTATCAAGAGCTAAATGCTTTAACATTTCCTCTTACCGTACTGATTCTAAGTATTGGGACCGATAGACCTAAGCAAACAGTGCAGACCCAGATCAGACTGGTCCTAAAGAGCACCATGACAGTCCAGTTTCAACCCGAGCTATGCTGTCTAATGACAGCTCTTGTTTTATCCCTAATTATATTATGTTGTATAGATTTTAATAGACAAATTTGTGATTAGGAAACGATAAAATTCTTAAATTGTAGGTCTGGGTTATATGAAGATAAAACCATGAATATAAATATAAAAGACGCATTGCTTGGGTAGAGTATGTAAGCCAACATGTTTTCGGTCATTGATCAATACTCGTGATATCCATTTGCCAGAACAAACAGTTTATACAGTTATCAAGAAATATCAAAACTTTTTTTTTTTACATTTACCGGTTAATAAGAATAGTGAGTACATTGTTGTTTTTGACCTGCACCCTTTTCAAAATACACTTTTTAAGTGGCTGTCATTAATCAACCATATATATATATATATATATATATATTTGACTTTAGATAAGCCAACAAACATTTGGATAAGAGTTATACATATTTGTTTCGCAACGAAGCGCAATTAATGAATGCCCCTCTCATATACTATTGTAGAGAAATAAGCTGCGCTGACTGGTCGCATGTGCCCGAAGACCCGTTCTTTTGTGGTGTTGCTCACATGTAAATGCGGAAGACTAATACTATGTAAATAGTAAATAAATGTTGATTTTCAGTATATACTGATAACTCACATTCGCACTCAGACACACCGATAATTCAAAAAACATACTTGGCTTGTTATTAAACATACACTTTGGTATATTGTTTGATGAGTAGATGAATACATGATAAGGTGATATACGAATGTAGCTGCTGTTCAAATACATGATAATGATGTTAATACATGATAAAGATTATTTCGTGTTGGTGTTGATTTACTGTACCAAATTATTTAGCTGCTGTTCAAAAAAATTCGTAACACCTTGCAGAACACCTAGTGATCCACACTATACTTCAACATAGTATGTTATGATTTTCTCTGATAACAGACAAAACAGAAAATATGTGACTTGATATTGACTCTGTAATACCCGGCTCATCCCATCCGTTTTAAAACGTCGGCGCCTATCTATTGCCGTCTGGCCTGACCCATCTTTGCTTATCTTGTTTATATTCTCTTTTGCTTAGGCTTCAAACCGCTGTTTAGCCCTCTAGCTTGTTTCATCGCAGCTTTGTGATTATTTATATTTTACTGCGATGTTACCCAGATGCGGTAGTGTGATTTCACCGACCCATCACGAAAACATGCCTATATAATTTTGACCCCCTTAAACCCCACTTTTATATAGTAAAACTGGGGTTTACAGGGGTATATATTAGTTTTCTTATTTCTGCTCAAAAACATAGATTGTGGTACTCGTTAGAACCGCCTCATCGGGGCGGTTCTAACGAGTACCCACAATCTATGTTTTGAGCAGAAATAAAAAAAAATATGAGAAATTTTCATCTGAAAGTTTTCATTTTTTGGTGGTAAAATTCTCAATATATTTGAATAGGCGTGTTTTCGTAATGCTATTCTGATAACCCTACCTTTCATTAGGAAATTTATGGAAAGGAAATAATGAAACCAAACTCTGGAACTGTTTCTCTTTTCCGAAGTTTTATGACTGCACTTATATTGCAGGAAAATCAGCTTTATCACTTATCGCTGGTCTATACTCATTTCTTTAAATCAATTCTTAATTGTTCATTACTTTATCGCTTGAACGCTTATAAAATGACGTAAACTAATCTTAGAATTAACTATTCGGATTTCCGTGCGGTCGTCGCATTTAAATTTCACCCTTGTTGAAAGCTCGATGGATGATAGCTGGTTTCTGGATTTTGGCTTCTGTTTCTTCACGAACTTTTCTAATGTTACATCGGACCCATAGGAAAGCATGGAACATATGTTAATAAGTTTGACGAAGTCATTCGACATGAGGCTCGAACTCACGACCGCGGGATGGTCAAACCTGAATTTAAGTGTCATAGCCAGTGCAAACCGCGAAACACATGAATGTTTTCATTAACGGAAAACGCTCTTTAAATAAGAAATGTACTGGAAAATGAAACCTAACTGAGCAGTTTTAATGAAGCAAATGAAAATCGGTTGATTAATAACAAAGATATCAGCTTTAAACATTAGAACATTACGAAAACACGCCTATTCAAATATATTGAAAATTTTACAACCAAAAACGGGAAAATTTCGAGACAAAAATAATGGCGAGGCGGTTCTAACGACTATACACAATCAATGTTTTGAGCAGAAATAAGAAAAATAATGTATATCCCTGTAAACCCAAGTTTTACTATATAAAAGTGGGGTTTCAGGGGTCAAAATTATATAGGCGTGTTTTCGTGACGAAGATCAAGAAAGTGTCACAGTGGAATCCGCGATTCTTTGGGTTTCAGAATAGCATTACGAAAATACGCCTATTCAAATATATTGAGAATTTTACCGCCAAAAATTGAAAACTTTCAGATGAAAATTTCTCATATTTTTCTTATTTCTGCTCAAAACATATATTGTGGGTACTCGTTAGAACCGCCTCGATGAGGCGGTTCTAACGAGTACCACAATCTATGTTTTTGAGTAGAAATAAGAAAACTAATATATACCCCTGTAAACCCCTGTTTTACTATATAAAAGTGGGGTTTAAGGGGGTCAAAATTATATAGTCGTGTTTTCGTGATGAAGATCAAGAAAGTGTCACAGTGGAATCCGCGATTCTTTGTGAGTTAGTGACGCCATAAGCACATAAATGTGCTTATGGCGTCACTAACTCACAAAGAATCGCGGATTAAATGTGCTTATGGCGTCACTAACTCACAAAGAATCGCGGATTAAATGTGCTTATGGCGTCACTAACTCACAAAGAATCGCGGATTAAATGTGCTTATGGCGTCACTAACTCACAAAGAATCGCGGATTATCCGCGATTCTTTGTGAGTTAGTGACGCCATAAGCACATAAATGAAATTAACTCAGATAAGTCAAATCTGTGACAAACGTGTATTGTTATATATCTGGAAGTCTTTTATTTGGCATTTACTATCAACCAGCTTACCGCAGCAACCTATACTGGCCAAACTTTTTATTTGATTCATACAAATAAAAATATCGAAGTAAATAATCTAAACGGCGGCGTGCATGCTTACAGTCATAATAAAACATTTACATTATGGTATCTTTTAAACTTCATGGCTGATTTTGATAAAAATTGCACAATGTTTGTTATCTCTAGTTGAATATTTTAAGTAATAAATTGCATTAACTGGACATTTGTCTTCAAAAAGCATCGATTATGGGTTTCATTGAAGGGATGGAAATACAAGTTGCCAGAAGCGTACTTGTTGCTTTAAACAGTTATGTAAGTTGATTATATATTCAGTTAAAATAGGGTGACAGAGTGAACACCTTTTTTAGAAAGAGTTGCCAACTCTGCTTGCTATCTATTCATTTTGTGGCTGCCTATTGTATTTGTCTCTCTTTCCCGTTTGTGTTGGGGGCTTCATGTGGATCTGATTGTATTAATCCCTGAGTTCTCTTATTTACTTTGTTCACTGCAAGGAATATTTTATTAACAGTATATTCATAAACGTATCAGTTTAGTTTGCAAGACTATCCCAGCGGGTAAGCAACGTTGAGACAACGTCGCAACGCCGATGTATGAACGTCATAGATATAAATATCCTTCAGTAGTTTTGTTTTACCGTTATAAGGCGGTAACATGACTTTTAAGTAGCCATGGGAGCATATCAGAGTAGCTTACACGGAATTTGTTAGAATCACAAATAGCGTGAATCCTGTACTGTGTTCGCTGTTTGCAATTATGCTAAAGCATATGCGTTTGATAATGTATCCACTATCCAGACGTAATAGCTTAATCCATTATAGACTTAATATACTCCGCAACACTATATATTGGAAGAGTCCAGTTTCAATTTAAGGTACGTCCGGCCCTGAGATTTAGATATTTTAGAGAAAATTGTTACACTATTTGCAAACAATGGAGACCCTGATTAGACGCCGCGTTCTGTAGCGTTTGATCTGGCTCTGCACTGTTTGCCAATTACCTTTTTAGAGGTCTCCAGACTATAATGGATTAATATGCATATACTCACAGAGATAGAGAGAGAGAGAGAGAGAGCATTGTTTGAAATTTAAAATCTAGTTTGGCCTTCACTGTGAGTATTGGGAATGTCGGGAATTGTTAACTGTTGACTGTTCCAAACTCTCACTTTAGGTTTCGGTGATGACTTTGTCAATAATTTTCTTTTGATTACGGTAAATGTCGTAAAGTTTCGGACACCTTATTCCATATTGTTTTGGCAATTGTTTGCTTTTTAGCTTACCTTAGCCGATTAGGCTCATCGGTGGGCTTATAGTATAGGCACGTATGCATCCGTCGTTTGTCCGTCCTTCGTCCGTCAGCGTTTTCAAAGATTTTTCTCTGAAGCCTTGAATCGGATTCTTACCATATTGCATATACAGCATTTACAGACAGGGGGGGAACAAATGACTGTTTTTTTGTTCCTTTAATCGGGTAAGAACTCTGGTTCCAATGGTAACTTATAGTCGGCATTGACTTATAACGGGAAGAGTGTAAATTGTCATTTATTGCTGTCTCACTGCAGATATTTTGACAAGGTTTTACAGAAATGTTTCTTTAGTTGTCCACTACATTGCATATAAATTTTGACACTTTCAAGAAATGTTCATAACATAAGATACTATAAAAATTGTTACAAAAGGCTTTTTTATTTCCGTGGCTCACGGGCTTTCGTCGCTTTGATAACTTTAAGTTTGCATAGGCTTCTAAACCACAAGCCAAAGAAAATCGCAGCAACCAGCTCCTTCTTCTCCAGCAGGTAATGACAATGCTAGACAGAATCCACTAAGCACAGCGATAAGACAATGAACAGTATAAAACGTGAAAGTGAGCTACCACAAAAAAAATCAGGGCCTTAGAATGGCCATGAGTAAAAACTACCTTGAGGGGGCGGGGGTAAATCTATTTTACTGGCACCAAATCTTCGCCCTAAATTCAACTGGGATCTGTCAGTTTATTTGGTGTTTTACACCCTTTATACCCACTTGATTAACGATATACTCCGCGAGCTTGACTGTGACAATATCAAATTCCAAACATACATAATTATATTTAAAGTAGCAAATGTAACGCTCATCCGTGTTTAGCGGTAAAAGCCTCTTCAGAATCACAATCGTTCAGAGAAAGTTCTTATGTCATTCTTATACAGTCAAACATACTTGCATTATATCGTTTTTATTATATCTTAAAATACCGTCTGTTACCTACCAGGGGCATTGACGGTTTAAACACTGCGATCAAAAACCCTATTTTAAATTTGATATTTTTGTCAGCCATTAAATGAAATAACAGGACAGGAGACATGAGATGGTTGCGGTATTTATTTTGTACTTTCAGGGTTCGTTGGGTGAAACAGATGATAAGGCTGTCAGTTCCATTGGGCCATGCTGTATATTCTGCACCATACTTATCAGCGTCGCAGTAATAGTCTTCATAATATATTATGGTGTTAGTTAGTGAAGGTGGTTAGAATTTACTTTAAAAACAATTCATTTTCGGATTACTTTTATCTATCTATAAAAGATGTAGTTATAATACAAGACAAATTGGATTCAGACGAAAATCTTTCGACTTATGCAAATCCGTATCAAAGTTTGCAAACTTATTAACTAATTTATAAACAGTGGTTTGAAATAAATGGCTTTATTCAACAATAGTGAATACTACATGGAATATATCTATTACATGCTAGAAGAATGTTCTGCAATTAACGAATTTCAATAACACACGATGAACCTACACACTATGAACTGCTTATAGCAGTGGGGAATTATTATGGCTGGAATCTCCACGGGGAATGGAGCAAATAGCGCTCTGTTTCAACTAAAACGCATGACACTGCCTTTCACTTTGGCAGACGTGAAATATATTCAACAGCTTTTGACCTTTATCTTTTTTCGAGGTGGTTAGGTTTCGGACGTAAGTGTTTTTGAACAAATTGAAATAAATCGCAAAGCGAGAATCTGTATCTATGAAACATGCGAAAACAAAAATCGGCCTGTGCAGGCAGGCAATTCGTGTCAGTATTCGCTGGGCGCTCTGGGAATAGTCAAGGATCGAAGCCAATGAGCTGTTCAGGTAGACAGGGAAGATGATGATCAGACTGTGCGGAAGGGCAGGCTGGTCTGATTCTTCGCTCGGTGCATATAAGGTTTATTGTAACACACTGCGACTGCCTTTATTAAATAGAGGTCCACCGCATCAAAAAAGTTGCTGCGCCGCAAACATTTTAAATTGTAATCTGCACATGTTCAGGAGAAAATATGCATATGAGGAATTATTACCTGTATACATGTACTTAGTATTTACCCAAAGACAGGTTTTTGGAAAGAGGTAGTTTTAGTAAGCATATAAAAACACTAGTGTTAAAACAGAAAAGATAAGAGCGGAGTGATAAACAGGCAGTGTGTGCGGGATCGATTAGCTTGAAAGAAGTACATGTACACTATTACATTTCATTAAATTCACTAATGGCATCACATTATTTGTTGACATTGAAACTGTCGACCGAAATAACGACGCACGTCCTGCCTAATTCAAGCCTGAGCTACTAGTATTTACCCAGTCAGCATTCTACGTAAATCTATATCGGTCCGATGTAGATTTGCGTAGAATGCTAGCTGGGTATTATCGAAGGTGGGGAGGGCATATTGCTTTCGGCTTGTCCACACACACATCAGTCCGTCCTTCCGTCCGTACGCCAGACTTTTGACCTATCTTTGCATGACAAGTTTTTCTCTTAGAAAAAAAAGTGGCAAAAAAATTCATGCTCAAATGATAATTCAACCAGATGTTTTATGGCTACTGCCCTCAACTCTCCTACACAAATGAGTCTGTTCACAACAGGTGGTATTACCAGATTTACCTGGGGAAGTACTTTTCTCTGATAACACTGGCTCCCTGCACTGCAAAATATAGTCTTGAAATCTTTATTTTTTTAACATAGGAAACCATTTAAAATTTGTAATTTGATTAATTTTTGATGCAGATGTAGATTTTGGTATCGGTTTTCAGCTTCTTCATTGTGTTTTATATTGAAGAATTTTGTGTGAAGGTTTCTAGTTAACTGTCTTATCAGTATTACTTAATGAATTGCATAACAGAGCATCATTTTACTGGCAACTGGGCAGAGTTTTATGGTCTCAGTCATCAGAAACATATGAGAAAGCAATACCCCACTAACCCGACTTTGATATAGTAATAGTCGGGTTAGTGGGGGTAAAATTCTCTAAGAGAAAAACACGGCATGGGAACCATGTATGCTAGGATTTTCAAATTTCATATATGCACTGCTTATGAAAGATAGCTGACTCCCTTCTTTTCTTTTCTGTCAGATTCTACATGGTGGCATTAGGTCCCTTTTCATACATAAGTATTTTAACAAATAAAACCTTATTACAATATTTTGCTCTAAAGAGATATTTCCGGTAACAAGTAGGACAAATATAAATGTATGGACTTAGGCACACAGTCACTTAAACAGGAGGCATAAGAAAAATGCTTACATTATGACTGAAAGACTGACTAAATAAACAGACAGGGATTTCAGTACAGCCTACTCCAAAAGTGTATCAGGAAGAGATACGTGTCAACTTGACACGTTAGCTTTTTTTCAGCTATGTGACTGTGTTCAGTCCTCTGTAGGGTCCTTCCTTTTAGAATATATTCAAGTTTTTAACCCTTGTCATGCTGAATAAATCAAGATGCCACGCCCACTTCTAATTTCCAGCCAATCAGATTACTTGATCGGGATTTTTGATAGAAATTCACATATTTAATGACAAACAGTGCAGATCTAGATCAGTTGGCTTCTTCAGAAGCCAACTGATCTGGATCTACACTGTTTGCTAAGACAGGGCATGTCGTGTTTAGCAAGAAAAGGGTTAAAACCAAACTTTAAGCATAAGGAAAGTTACCAGTGAAACTGCGCAATGACGGAAAGCTTCATAAGTTTGAAAAGGGGAATAAATCAAGCACGATTCACAAAAGAAGTATGTAGGGTATCGCCTGAGTTTTCAGAAAATATTTAAATGTTTCAGATTTCAAAACACTCCTTCGTGTCAGGGAATAGGACGATTTCTTAAATTCAGTAAAATTTCTATACTCGATGACTCGTTTTTCCGTGGCAGATTCGAACTAGTTATTTCAGTCCCTACTAAATTATGCCGATCGCTCATGAAAATAAATATCTAGGGATATTTCAGGAAATATTTTTTTTCTTTATCATGAAAATGTATCGAGGTTATTCTAATGATTACTAACAACATTCCACTAGTGTATAGAAGATCGAAAAGACATCCCTAAATTATTCATTTCGAAAACACGCCTATTCAAATATATTGAAAATTTTTAATTAATATTTTTCATATTTCTGCTCAAAAAATAGATTGTGGGCACTCGTTAGAACCGCCCCGCCGAGGCGGTTCTAACGAGTACCCGCAATCTATGTTTTGAGTAGAATTAAGAAATATAAATGTATACCTCTGTAAACCCGAGTTTTACTATAGGGGGTCAAAATTATATAGGTATGTTTTCGTGATGTCCCATTTCCCTTCTGTATTGGAGTTATGATTAATCCTCAGTGGCTCGAAACATGTCTTGAATGTTCGAGCCATTGAAGTTCAATTTTAAGAGACAGTTAGCATTCGAAAAAAAAAACATTTCTTAGTTACGTAACGTAGCTTGTTAAAATACAATTTCAGTTTGAGTTATTTTTTAATATTTCCGTTCTTTGTTATAATATAATGTCATTATGAGATAATCTTTAAATATTTCCGTAACTTATTACACTAAAATTTCCTTGTGAGATAATCTTTAAATATTTCCGTAACTTGATATACTAAAATTTCCTTGATAGATAATAGTTAAATATTCGCGTAACTTGTTTTGTTTGTTTGTTTGTGTTGAGGTTTTACGGCCCAGTCAACCCAATGGGGTCATGTCGAGTGCGGTCAGTTTACCTAACCACACGTTTACTGGGCAGGCTTAGTCCTCTAAGCGGTTAACCAGTATTGTGCACATTCTTTCGCCAGAAACTGACAACTGCCCTTCTTGAATCAGCGGAAGGGAGAGAATGACCGTAGAAAATATTTCATGATCAACCTCCACGAAAGAATGTTGCCGACCTTGGCGGGGGTTGAACCCGCGACCTTCTGGTCTCCAGTCGGATGGCGCATCCAACTGAGCCGACGAGGCCGGCCAAAGTTATCGCGTAACTTGTAACACTACAACTGTCTTCTGAGATGATCTTAACGTATTTCCGTAACTTGTCACACTATAATTTCCTCGTAATATAATCTTCAAATATTTTCGTAACGTGTTACACTGCAATATCCGTGTGTGATAATCTTTAAATATTTCCAATTTCTAAACAACAGTTCAGAGTTTACAAAAGTTATCATTAGAAAAACATATGGTTGAGACTTTTTATTTTTATTTTTTCCAATTAGAGATATCCTGCAAAAATGTGTAACAGGGTCATGTGACTTGTTCTATCATTTCCTTGAGAGATAATACTTATTAATTTAAAGTTTCAAAACTCCGTCAAGGATAACGATAGTTATAACGATAGTTATCATTTAAAAAAACATATGGATGAAACTAGGTTCTCAGTTATGGAGAGGCCATATATCCTGCTTAAATGCATAACAGAGCTATGTGACTTGTTCTGTCATTTCCTTGGGAGATAATACTCATTTTGCAGTTTACGTTATTGTTCGTGTAATCTTGTGTTACAGCTAATTCGTTCGTTTGATGTGTTCTTAGCCCTGCTAGCATTCTGCTTAAATCTGTATCGGACCGTTATCGGCCCGACAGGATTTTTTGTCGGGCCGATGACTACTCGAAATTGATTTACGCAGCTGCGTTGCTTCCAAGGGACCCTAGGGTCGTAACAGAACAGGCAATAATATCACAAAAACATACCTTTATAATCTGACCCCCTTAAACCCCACTTTTATATACTAAAACTGGGGTTGACAGGGGTATACATTATTTTTTTTTATTTCTGCTCAAAAACATAAATTGTGGCTACTCGTTAGAACCGCCTCGGCGAGGCGGTTCTAACGAGTATTCACAAACTATGTTTTGCGCAGAAATATAAAAAATATCAGAATTTTTTATCTGAAAACTTTGAGTTTTTGGTGGTGAAATGATCAATATATTCGAATAGGCGTGTTTTCATAATGGGCAACAAACAGAGCACAAACAGTTCGCGTGGAAACATCACCTAGTAATACTAAGTCTAAATATTATCGAGAACAGGGCTGAGCATCAAGAACGTTTATTACAGAACCATAGAGTATTATTCACTTGATCCTCTAACACGAATATTCCTCCAATAAGACATTACGAAAACACGTCTTTTCAAATATATTGAAAATTTCACCACCAAAAACTAAAAGTTTCAGATAAAAATTCTGATATTTTACACACTTACGCTCAAAACATAGATTGTGGGTACTCGTTAGAACCGCCTCGCCGAGGCGGTTCTAATGAGTACCCACAATCTATGTTTTTTGAGCAGAAATAATAAAAATAATGTCTACCCCTGTAAACCCCTGTTTTACTTTATAAAAGTGGGGTTTAATGGGGTAAAATTATATAGGTATGTTTTCGTGATGTCAAGGAATTTTTATTTGATTTATTTCTGTAGCGTTGTAGCATTAAATATAGAGATATGATAAGTTAACAATTTAAATGGAAGCTCGAAAATCTCGAGTAACATTTCAAAATCCAGATCTTATCTAGCTAGCACTATGTTAGGCGTTACAATAACTAGAAAATCATACACTATCAAAGCGGACGCTCGAAAATACTTATCTTTTTTTTTTTTTTTTTTTAATTCCTAGATCGAAATTTATTTAGATTTATACTTTCATATCTAGATTTAATATATATCTGATTTTATGTAATTGTACAAATATCTTGTTTAAACTGCGTATTGTATAAGAAGTATTCTGAAAAGAATTTCGGTACAGTTCTAGGACCATTGCAGCTTATTTTGTATTTTCAGACAATGCAGACAGGAACAGAGGGTGATGAGGGTGACAACAGGTTGTGCTGTGCAATCATCTTCATATTAATATTTTTCGTTTCAATGGCTATAGTGTTTTATTTTGCCTATAGAAGCCACGTGTAATAACTGAGAACATAGTACTTAAGATCTAACCAAGCGTCGACAGTGAAAAAAAAAAATAGTATGTTAAGCGTTACAAGCGTCAACAGTGAGAACATAGTATGTTGTAGCACGGACTAGTACTCAAGTTTTGCTAACCTTAGCATCGTAAAGATAAACGCTTTATTTCGATATACCTGTAGGAAGAAAGCCTGGACAGTTCTGTTCGCTGTTCTTTAACCCTGCAGACTAAAACAGAAACCTGTGCAAACAATGTAGATCCAGATGGGACGACTTGTAATGAGCCATCTCATCAGGATCTGTTTGCCATTCTGTTTTTGATTTTAAACTGAAAGCCCTATAAGCATCAATGGACATGTCCAAATTCAAGGACGGAATAGTCCACTTCAGTACCTCAGGAATGAAAGGGTTAACTAAATGACTTATTCCATCCAGTAATAAAGATTCTGTTTCGACATTGTGATCTGTCCCATCGTGGTTGAACTTGTTGTTGTTTTTTTGTTTGTTTTTTTTTTTGTTTTGTTTTTTGTTGTTTTTGTTGTTTTGTTTTTTTTGTTTTTTTTTGTTTTTGTTCTTCTCCTCTTGAGGCTCCTACTCGAAATGAACGTATTTGCAATTTTGAGCCACATTAAAGGTTCCATATTCCTTAAAAATAGACATCTTTTATCCAAGAAAGATTTAATAAATTGATATATAGTATTAATACGATCATAAAATGTGGCATCTGACAGCCCGTAAAATTTCAGTTAGTCTCTCATTTTTGAACTGGATAAAAAAAAAGAAATGATTTTTTATCCTATCTCTGAAATTAATTCAGAGATACGATAAAACATCATTTCATTTCATTTCAAACTGAAATTTTACAGTGTGTCAGATGCCACATTTTTTTTATTGTGTTAATACCATATATCAATTTATTAAATCTTTCTTCGGTAAAAAAGTCTAACTTTTAGGAATATGGAGCCTTTAAGGGCGAAATTTTGATGAATAAAAATATAGTTAAACCTCCACACCACTGGTAGTTTCCCGTTGACCGTTCCTTATCACGAAAATACCTGTATAATTTTGACCCCCATTTTTAACTCCATTTTTTAGTAAAACTGGTGTTTACAGAGATATACATTATTTTTCTTATTTCTGCTCAAAAACACAGATGGTGGGTACTCTTTAGAACCGCCTCAGCGAGGCGGTTCTAAGGAGTACCCACAACCTATGTTTTGAGCAGAAATATGAAAACTATCAAGAGTTTTTATCTGAAAATTTTCAGTTTTTGGTGGTGAAATTTTCAATATATTTGAAAAGGCGTGTTTTCGTAATGTGAGCGGGTCTTCTGGTGCAGTTCTGTGTATTTGTGTGTTGTTTATTGTGGCTAATAATTTTATGTGTCCAAGTATTAAGGGTAGATATGCTACCCTACCGCAGCTAGAAGTATTCAGGGCGCACAATAAAAGCGCGGTATGGTAATTGACAAGAATACAAAAGGACTAAAAAATTGAAAGTATGAATAACTTATGGCGACACCAATGGTCAGGAAAAAGCGAACTGCTTACATGTACGATGGCCGCCAAATCTCGTGCTTGGAACAGTTGGCTAGGGTACCGGCGGCCACAGGCCACTTTTCACCGCTTCGATTTGTTTATTTATTTTTTTCTTCAGAAAACGCATGGAGAAACAGTTGATAATGACTACAAAAAATCGCTGCTTACGGTATCAGCTTCCTACTTTTCGCTGTAACATTTGTGGTGTTTTATTATAAATTCATAAACAAATTACTGCATAATATACCAGCTACTTAGGTCGCGTAGGAATGTTAACATCGTAAAGTAAATTAATGAACTCAGGAACTGATACAATCAGATCCCCATCAAATTCTCAACATCAAAGGGAAAAACAAACACAATTAAAGTCACAAAAAGAACAGATTGCAAGCAGAGTTGGCAGTCATTTCCCAAAAAAGGTGGCAACTCTGTTACGCAAACTTAACTGAATATATAGTTAACTACAGTCGAACTTTAATGGCTCGAATACCTTTGGGACCATGGAAAATTGTTCGAGCCATGGGTAGTTCGAGCCAATGAAGGTTAATCATGGCGCCAGGTCAGGAAGCAAATATCGCTAATTATGGGAAGTATATCGATCTTCTACACAATAACTGTATGTTGAGTGTACTCATTAGAATCGCCTCGATTTCAAGACGAAATAAGAAAATTTCCCTTAAATTTTGTTTTCTTGAGCTATCGGAAGAATTTCGTAGGGACTCAAAACCTAGTTCGAATTAGCCATGGTAAACGAGCTATCGATGTTCGAGCTACTGAGGTTCCACTGTAACATGAATTTTAAAAGAAAACGTTTGTAAGTAAAACGCTTTAGAACATTTAGTGTCCATACAGATATTTTGTACCTCAAGGACAGGGCAATACATGCTTCCGTATTTACCCTACGTATATTGGGATAGATTAAACAGTGCAAACCAAGATCAGACGCCGCAGAAAGCGGCGTCTTATCTGGTAATGCACTATTTGATACTCATTCGGCAGTATTTAGGCACAGGTGGCAAAAACGAATTTGTTAAAATGTTAGGACAAATATGATATAGAGTTAAGGTGTCCAAAAACCTCGGGCAAATACTGAATTTCTTTTGTCAAACACTGGCAATATCGAGCGAATTATATCTAAGTGAATAAGAGTACTCAGGAACTGATACACTCAGATTCACACCAAACCCCTTAACACCAAAGAGTAAGACAGACATATAAAAAAAAGCAGCCACAAGATGAACAGCTGGCAAGTAGAGTTGGCAACCCTTTCCCAAATAAAGGGGAACTCTTTTACCAAAACTGAACTGAATATATAATCAACTTACATAATTGTTAAAAGAAAAACATTAGAAAGTAAAACAGTACAAAACAATTAACAAAAAGTACCACGATACCAATAAAAGGATCGCCTCGGAACGGTCAGTAATGAATTATTACCTGGGGGGAGTGGGGGGGGGGGGGGGCGGGGGGACGGGGGTTGGAGGCGGCGGGGATGAAGAGATTTTCAAGATAGTGGGTTGGGCAGATTTCCGATCGGAATGTTTTTAACTACTTTTAATCTACAAATTGCCCCGATACTTCCTACCAAGTTTCGAGTCAATAGCGGTCAGTAATGAATTACTGGCCCAGGGGTATGTGTGTGTGGCGGGGAGTGTGTGTGTGTGTGTGTGTGGGGGGGGGGGGTGCTTTAAGCTTGCTTTACGACATCCCAACCCTCGCCCTCATCCATGAACAATTACGGGCAACAGATAAACCACAGATAAAGCTTATAATGAATGTTTCGAGTCAATTTGCCTTTCGGTTCAGAAGAAGCGCAAAATAGATTTTCAAGATGGCGGCCATCTTGAATTTCTGATCGAAACGACTTTTATCTATTTTTGATTTACAAGTTATCCCGATACGTCATCAAGTTTCAAGTCAACTGGCCTTTCGGTTCAGGAGAAGATGCGTAAAATAGATTTTCAAGATGGCGGCCATAGAGGCCACCTTTCATTTCCGATCAGAATGATTTTAGCTATTTCTGATCTGCAAAGCGTCCTGATACTTGCTATCAAGTTTTCAGTCAGTTGACCTTTCGGTTCAGGAAAAGTTCAAAATATTTTTCAAGATGGCCACCCTGGCGGCTATCTTGGAGTTCTGATCGCAACGATTCTTTTATTTTTTTCTCCAAGTCACAATAACACTTCCAACCAAGTTTCGAGTCACTTGAGCCTATTAGATGAAGGGCAAACTAGATTTTCTAAATGGTTACCATGGTGGCCATCTTGGATTGCCGATCAGAAAGATTTTAGCTATTTTTATCTACAAATTGCCCCAATATTCATAACAAGTTTCGCATAAATTGGTCTTTCGGTTCAGGAGAAGAAGCGCAAAATATATTTTAAGATGGCCGCGACGGCATCTTGGAGTTCCAATCGCAACAATTCCAGCTATTTTTTATGTGTAGTTGCCCCGATACTTCCTACCAAATTTCCAGTCAACTGGCCTTTCGGTTCAGGAGGAGAAGCGCTAAATAGATTTTCAAGATGGCGGTCATCTTGGAGATCCGATCGGAACGATTTTATCTAATTTTGATCTACAAATTTTCTCGATACTTCTTACTAAGTTTCGAGTCGATTTGCCGAGGGGTATAGGAATCTTAAGCAAATTGTTGACGACGCACGACTGACTTTCACTGACCACAATAGCTCACCTTGAGCACTTCGTGCACAGGTTAGCTAAAAGTCAACCCATGAATTTGGTTGTCTTTCATTTTGTTACATTTCTCTTTCCTAGAATCAACCAAAGTGTTACGCAAAAGTTTCTGTTGATAAGAATTTCTCCCCAAGCGGTTGTCTGACCCTGACTTGGGGCTATATACATGTATACATTCGTAAAAAGTGTATAAAATCATAGTTCAGAGAAACTGTGAAACTCGCATGTTGCAACAAATGGCAAAGTGACAAAAGTTTTCCGTTGATGTCAAAATTCTGTCTTTTTGGATTTATCTTTCTATGCTACAATCACATTAGAATAGTACAGATGCATTGTCTCGCTCACTGGCTTGAATCCATGTGTCTTTTTGAAGAGCCAATGACTCTCATATTTTCTTTATTTTATTTTTAGCTTGAAAATCAGCTTGCGTAAGCCAAATAATCGACTTTATTTATAGAGGGTAACACATTTAGTAATCTAGTACTAATCTTCCATGTGGCCCTCTTTTTTCCTGGGTAGGAACCAGTACTAAGCAATGTGGATAAAGTCTCTTGCTCAAGGAAACAACACTTGCTGTTAGTGGGGATCGAACCCGGTACCTCTCGATCTCGAGTCCGATGCTTTACCACTGCACCACAGCGCTCCACGCCAAAATTGTAATCTTCGATTGTCTAACGTTTAATCCATTTATGCCTAGCATCCCGTAAAAAGGGACATTGTCAGAACGTCTAATCAGGATCTATTCTGTTTGCCTTAAATGTAGGAATATATATAAAAATTATAATAATAAAAAAATAACCAGACACCCTTTTATTAAAATAGACCGGTCCAAAGAGATGTGGTAGAAGAGTCCACTCGGCATAAATGGGGTTAAGCCCAACATTTTGAGCGTGCATCTATAAAATGTCGATGCATGTCATTGATTTATCCATTGATGCCGAGTGGACTCTTCTAGCTCAACTTTTAGGACATGTAGAAGTGGTGTCTGGGTAGTTTTTATTAGTCATGTTTTATAGAAAATTCTGTACTTAATGCAAACAGTGTAGATCCTGATCAGACACCGCGTTCTGAATCTACACTGTTTGCCAATGTCTTTGTTATGGGACGCCAAGCATTAATGGGTTTAAAGCACAAATTATTCAGCAATAACTAAGCCTCTTTCAGCAATGACTGCGGTTTGTGATTGTGGCACTCCCTGGACTTTTCTCTTACCTTTTTTATGTCCATAATCTGTGATTTTGAGCAGAAAAAAGAAAACTAATGTATACCCCTGTATACCCCTGTATACCCCTGTAACTCCCAGTTTACTATATAAAAAAGTGTTATGCATGTTTTCGTGATGATGTAACGTTTTACTATCTAGTCAGGGTTCTCATTGCTCATATCTTTATCATTTCACAACCCTACAATCGAATAGATATACAGCTGACTTTTAGTATATATAAAGCCTGGATACTGCGTGATATTAAACCACTGTAGAGCAATTCGAAACTGGTACTCATTACGAAAACACGCCTATTCAAATACATCACGAAAACATGCCTATATTATTTTGACCCCCTTAAACCCCACTTTTATATTGTAAAACTGGGGTATACAGGGGTATACATTATTTCTCTTGTTTCTGCTCAAAAACATAGATTGTGGGTACTCGTTAGAACCGCCTCGTCGAGGCGGTTCTAACGAGTACCCACAATCTATGTTTCGAGCAGAAATAAGAAAAATACCAGAATTTTTATCTGAAAATTTTCATTTTTTGGTGGTAAAAATTTCAGTATATTTGAATAGACGTGTTTTCGTAATGTATAGAAAATTTTATCTCCAGAAACATAAAACTTTCAGATAAAAAAATCTGATATTTTTCATATATCTGCTCAAAACATAGATTGTTGGTACTCGTTAGAATCGCCTCGGCGAGGCGGTTCTAACGAGTACCCACAATCTATTTTTTGAGCAGAAATAAGAAAAAAATGCATACCCCTGTAAACCCCAGTTTTACTATATAAAAGTGGGGTTTAAGGGGTTCTAAATTATATAGGCATGTTTCGTAATGATTATTAATTTTTGTCTAGCAACTGTAAGTTATGTTAAGTGTATAGTAAACAGGTATATACTGACAACTCGCGATGAAATAATCAGTACAGTTGATGTCTAAATATTAATGAGTACTTAGTGTTTAACATTTGTGTCGCATTTTGTCAAACAGCTTGTTCTTAATGGAATTTCGATGAAAAATTTTGTTTACGGAAATTTCTTGATTTATTGTGTTTGGTCCATACATTCTTGCCAAGTGTAGTACTTCAATGAATGTTTTAAAATTGTGCACAGGACAAAATTTAAAGAGAACTTCCTCAGCATGCATTACATAAGTTTAAAATGGTACTGTTTATGAATTAATCTAAAAATATCATAAGCATATCATAAGGTGACCGGTAAAATCCAAAATGTGTCATTCAAGATGATATTGTAAAATTTCCAAAACAAGCGTTCTCTTTCAAAAGTATCGTAGCGGCCATATTGGATCAGAAATCGGACATTTTTGGTGTCAGCCCATTTCTGTGAACCTTGTAATACATGACATCGAAAAAAGACAGAAGGTGTATTTGAAATACAGTTTGCATGCGAACTTCTAAAATTGATTTCAGGCAATAAATCAGGGGATGCTCCCTGAAAGCATAAAAAAAAAACAGTCTCAGGGTCACTTTTGGCTTCATTGTTGCATATGCACATGAGAAAATATTTTGACTTCTGTTTTGAACACTATAGTATTTCTTTTCCATGACGTTAACCTGAAAACGCAAAATTTTGTATACATGTATACTTGGAATGTGTTAAGTATTTACTGAGCCTTCATAAAAAACATGCCAGTCATTACGAAAACACGCCTATTCAAATATACTGAAAATTTTACCATCAAAATATGAAAATTTTCAGACAAAAAAATCTGATATTTTTCATGTTTCTGCTCAAAACATAGATTGTGAGTACCCGTTAGAACCGCCTCTTCGAGGCGGTTCTAACGAGTACCCACAATTTATGTTTTGAGCAGAAATAAGAAAAATAATGTATACCCCTGTAAACCCCAGTTTTTACTATATAATAGTGGGGTTTAAGGGGGTCAAAATTATATAGGCGTGTTTTCGTGATGTTTCTCAAAATACAATGTATGCATATCTGCTTTGCACTAGTTTTATATATAGGAATGTCCAAACTGTCTCCCTATATCAAAATAAATTATATACCTTTCCAATTCTAGGGTTAGCAAAATTTTTATGTTGGAACCCGTACAAATTGGTGGCAATAAAACAATACTGATAACCGGTCATTTAAAACGTGATTTGAAAGTCGGTGTACAATACTAGGTCGCTTTAATCTTTACCACTCTCTTGGCTAATTCAGCAGACGACAAATTGGTGATATTTTTCTTATTTTTCCCAGAAAACAGAATTTGACATTTCATGCAAATTGTGGATTTGAAATTTCATGCGAACTGTATCCATTAGAGATAATTTGCAGGAAATGCCAAAACCTGTCATCTGGCGAAAAAAGAAAAATATTCCAATATGTCGCCTGCTGTAAAATTTACCCAGAGTGCTAAGGTTAAGACTTCCGGTTTATTTTGTATTTTCAGGGAACATTCGAGGAAAGAGAGAATAAAGATGCGAAAAACGTTGGGGTTTGCTGTGCATTTATCTTCATGTTTATGGTTATCGCTCTTATAGTCATATTATCTGTATATGTTTTTTAACCCTTTTACCCCCGAGTTTCTGAAGTGGACTCTTCCATCCATTACGGAAACATGCCTATTCAAATATACTGAAAATTTTACCATCAAAAAATGAAAATTTTCAGATAAAAAATTCCTATATTATACATATTTTTGATCAAAACATAGATTGTGGGTACTCGTTAGAACCGCCTCGACGTGACCTACGACGTATATGTGACTTTATAAAGAACAATCCATCACGAAAACATACCTATAAAAATTTGACCCCCTTAAACCCCACTTTTATATAGTAAAACTGAGGTTTACAGGGGTATACATTATTTTATTTCTTCTCAAAAACATAGATTGTGGGTACACGTTAGAACCGCCTCGTCGAGGCGGTTCTAACGAGTACCCACAATGTATGCTTTGAGCAGAAATATGAAAAATATCAGAATTTTTATCTGAAAATTTTCATTTTTGGATGGTAAAATTTTTAGTATATTTGAATAGGCACGTTTTCGCAATGAAAATATAATTCGTACGGGGACTAGATACACTAGGCAGATTTTCCTCTGTTTTTGACACGGATGATAGCGTATATCCTTTTTTGTTTTCAAAGGCCCTTTTAAAAATAGGTCTACTCTAAAAGGAAAGAATTTGCCCCCAAAGGGAGCAATTCTTTCTTTTAAGGTAGACCACTTTTGAGAAGGAAGGCAAATTAATTATATACTCGTTCCGTTCTGTTTGCAGTTTAATGAGACTGAAATATAAGCGTTCTCTTCAAAAGATATTAATGCTTTCTAAAAAGAAAAGATTTTGCCTAAAGATAACTTTAAGAAGACTAGCCCCATTTTGAGAAGGGATGCACATACCTAAAAAAATAGATAACAACGTGAAACAATACTACCCGCCATTGTCGTTTTTTTTTTTTTTTTTGTTTTTTTTTTTTTTTCTGATTGTGTTGGGGTTGAGCGTCGTCTCCCAGAGAAAGGGAGAAAAATGATAGAAAAGATAATTGAGGAGATGAAAAAGCGGGACAGGGAAGAAAGAGGAAAATGAATGGAAGTGAAGAAACAGAAGAAATAAAAACATTCCTCCTCTACCCTCACCTGCTGCAAGGATAGCAGGCCTTGCCTAAGTGTAAGCAAATCTCAGGTGAACGCACCGCCCCGGCGACGTGAGATACACGACACCTTTGCCTCACCCATTATCATGTCGCGAGCAGATAACTCTTGGCAATAACTGACGATATTTACCCATTAGCAATCCCATACGAGGTCTCAACAATATTATTGCACATACCAAATTTAGTGAAAATCCATTGATATTTACTAAAGTTATCGATCGGAAATGAAAATACGAACGTGTCACGTGCAGATAACTGTCAAACATTGACGAAATTTGCCCATTAGCAAATCAAAACCAGATCTCAACAATATCTAAGCACAAACCAAGTTTGGTGAAAAATCATTCACATTTACTCAAGTTATCGTCAAGAAACGAAAATGCGGACGGACGGACGGGCGGACACAAGGACAACCAACGTGATACAATAATACCCCGCCACTATCGTGTGGCGGGGTATAAATAGGAGACATTATTCAACTCGGAACTGTGTTCACTCACAATTGCGGGATTCATGGGAGACAGCGTCAGCAAAGTTGTTTTGCTTATCTTCTAAATTGGGTCTCTCTTAACCCTTGTCCTGCTGAATAAATTAAGATGCCACTCCCACTTCTAATTTTCAGCCAATCAGATTTCTTGATCCAGATTCTTGCTATAAATTTGCATACTTAATGACAAACAGTGCAGATCCAGATCAGTTGGCTTCTTCAGAAGCCAACTGATCTGGATCTACACTGTTTGCAATGACAGGTTATAACCGGGTTCAGCAGGACAAGGGTTAAAGGAAATATTTTGACCATTTGGACGCAAGGTTCTTTCTTATAGAAGAGTTTCTTTGTCAGAATGGGCTTAATATGCATTAAAGTAAAACAAGAAGTCACAAAAATTGTCTTCCTAGGCAAAATGGCGGAACTTCTACACGACTGTGTGTATCGAACCATCTTAAAATGTCCTATTATACATGATATTAATAAATAGTGTAATAAATAAAAGAATGAGCCGGCACATGAGAAAAGGGTACTTACCACAAAGGCGATCAGCAAAGGCTCAACCGAGCATGCGCATATGCGCCGTCTCACCACAGCTTTCCTGTTCGCAGACATGTAGTAGAGACCTTGAGGAAGCTTCATGCAAAGTTGCAGGGAAAATCAACTATTGCTCTTTCTTTTTCTACCTATCTCCACTGAACAAATTTTTAAGCCAAATTCTTGTACACTACATAACTTTTTAATGGTTTGAAATAGTTTGATAATATTCGATAGAGGCATAGATAAGGACCAGAAGGGGTGTCGCATGCAAAAGAGACAACTCTCACTACCTTCGTTTTGTAGTTATCTCCCCTAAAACCGAAACCTTGTGCAGGCTAGAATTCCCATAGGCTAGAACTCCCATACTGTTTGAGATAATTTGATATTTGATAGGGACATATACCAAGTCAAGTAGGAGTGTCACTTGCAAGAAGGATACGAGGGACGTTTTGAAAGTTCTGAAACTTGTGGCCGCGTTCTGGCTGCTACACTCACCATTCCAAATTCGACTAGTTAAGCCCCTCAAAGTATTCACCTTTGACCTCTACACATTTTTCAAGCGTTTAATCAAGTTTTTGAGTGCGCTTTTATAGTCACATTTAGGTATACTGTCTGTGCATTGAAATAACGCTCTTCCGACAGCTGTGCGGGTTTCGAATTTGCGTCCACTAAGGCACTTTTTGATAACAGGGTACAACCAGAAGTCACATGGTGCCAGATCTGGACTGTACGCTGGATGTAGTAAAGTTTTAAATCCTTGTGTTTTCAAATACTCTGCACCATGGCTGAGCAGTGGGCTGGGGTGTTGTCGTGGAGAAGCTTCTGGCCCCGCACCCCGGTTAGTGGACGCGTCGCCATATAGTGGTTAACAACAACAGGTAGAACTTGTTCAGCGTGGTCATTACGTAAACACGCCTATTCAAATACACAGAAAATTTTACCACCAAAAAATGGCAATTTTTCACATAAAAAATTCTGGTATTTTTCATGTTTCTGCTCAAAACATAGATTGTAGGTACTCGTTAGAACCGCCTCGTTGAGGCGGTTCTAACGAGTACCAACAATCTATGTTTTTTGAGCAGAAATAACAAAAATAATGTATACCTCTGGAAACCCCAGTTTTACTATATAAAAGTGGGGTTTAAGGGGGTCAAAATTATATAGGTATGTTTTCGTGATGAGATACCAGTAACAGTCTTGTGTTCAGGAACTGGATTTCTGGCTACAATTCCTCTAGCGTCAAAGAATAATGCGTATAAAACACGTTTAACAGACCTGGATCTACGGGCAATTTGGGGCCTAGCCCCGTTTTCTCCAATCCAAACTTCGTTATTCTCCTTCCCTTCAGGTTCAAAGAATGATATCCATGTTTCATCACCTGTTACGATTTCACACAAACATTTATTATCACATCCATCATATATTTGTAATAATTCCGAAGCGATTTTCACTCGCCTGTCCTTTTCAGCTTAGCATAAAATGTGGGGTACCCAACGCGCACATAAGTATCTTACGTAGTCCTAATCTTTGCTTCAAAATCATAAACACCGCCGACGAATTAATGCTCAATGACTCAGAAATCTCATCCACTGTATAACGAGCGTCCTCATCTAGCAGACGTTTGACGGCAGTGGCGTCATCTTCACTAAACGCTGACAAGGGACGTCCTGAACGGGGTTCATCTTCAAGGGACTCCCTACCCTGCTTAAATCGCAAGAACCATCTTGTAATTGTAATATATGACGCAGCTTGACGTCCCATAAATAGTGTCTAGATCGGCTTAATATCCGTTGGCGTAGCCCCTAATAATGTACGAATTTTGATGTAAGCCCTTTGCTCCTCGAGAGCCATAACTGCTGAATTTATCGAAAATTTGGTCAATAGCGAAACCCTTGCATGAAACGCCTCGAATTTATACATGTGTTTGCATCTGCACGTAAATTTTATATACCATGTTCAAGAGAGAAGATGTAGCTTTCCGTGCATGTGCTATTTATGAAAATCCGTGCACGGAGCTCGGAAATATCGTGCGAGTTTCAGGACTTTCCAAATGACCCTCGTAACTCTTGCTTTAATTGTTGTTTTTAGTTATCTCCCCTGAATGAATGTTTAAGCCAAATTCCAGTGCACTCCATACTTCTTGAGGTGGTCGGGTGGTGCGAAGGTGTCGTGTATCTTGCGTTATCGGGGCGTCCAACTGATATTGGCTTACAGTTGGGCAAGGCCTGCTATCCTTGTAGCAGGTAAGGGTAGAGGGTGAATGTTTTTATTTCTTCTATTTCTTCACTTTCATTCCTGTTCCTCTTCATTCTCTATTCCTCTCTTTCATCTCTTCTACTATCTCTTCTATCTCTTTTCTCCCTTTCTCTGGGAGACGACACAAAATGACCCACAAGGGTTGACGTGTCGTTAAACCCCAACTCAATCAAAACTCCATACTTCTTAATGATTTGAAATAAATTGGTAATATCTGGTACAGACATAGATAAGGACCAGACGTGTCACGCGCAGGAGAGACAATTCTCACTTTGTTCTTGATGTACTATGTCTCCATAAAGCTGAAATATTGTGCAGCCCATAACTACTATGTGAGATAATTTGATATTTTGTGGGGACATACATCAGGTTAATAAGAAGTGTCACATTCAAGAAGGACAACTCTTGCTTGCTTTGTTCTTGTTATCTCTCTTCAATAAATCTCTAAGCCAAATTTTAGTGCACTCCAAAACTTCTTAATGGTTTGAAATGTTTTGATAATATTTGGTAGAAGCACAGATAAAGACAAATAGGCGTGTCGCGTGCAAGAGAGACATCTCATTTTTTTTATGTACTTATCTCCCCTGAAGCCAAAATCTTGTGCAGGCTATAACTCCCATACTGTCTGAGATGATTTGATTATATTTTGGTGGGACATATATCAAGTCAAAGTGGAGTGTCACATGCAAAAAGGACAACACGTACTTTGTTCTTTTTTCTTGTACTCTCCACTGATTAAATTTCTAAGCCAAATTCTTGTGCAGTCAATGGCTCCTTAATGGTTGAACTATTTTGATAATATTTTGTAGGGGCAGAGAGAAGAATCAGTAGGCGTTTCACCTGCAACAAGGACACCCTCTGCTATGGTTGTTTTCTATTTACGGCCCCTGAATGAATTTCTTAGCCAAATTCTTGTGTATGTGGTTTGAAATATTTTGATAATGTTTGGTAGAGGCATTTTTTTTTTTTTTTTTTTTTTTTGTGTGTGTGTGTGTGGGGGGGGGGGGGGGTTTACACGGCCCTTTCAAGAATAAAGAATATATCACTTATATCGAGCCGATCGTTCATCAAAGGTTGGCGAAAACCGGAGAACCCGGGGAAAAACCACCTGACCATCCGTAAGCAGAACTTGGCTTTCCCACGTGACCCGAGCGAGGCTCGAACCACAGCGGTGAGAAACCTAATGGATTAAGAGCTCTCGTACCCACTAGGCTACAGGGCCCCGAAAGACCAGTAGGCATGTGGTGTTCAAGATTTCTCTCACTTTCTCCATTATGTACTTATCTTCCCTGATTCCGAAATCTTGTGCAGGCCATATCTTCCATACTGTTTGAGATAACTTGATAATTTTGGTAGGGACATATATCAGGTCAAGAAGCGTGTCGCATGCGAGAAGGGCAAATTTTGCTCTGTTGATTGTTTACCCCAATAAACATACAGCAAACACCTTTACCTTTACAAGGCATTTATTTTTTGCTATTATTTCTGAAAATGTACACCCACAAATACAAAGTATTTGCAAATATTGTGTGTCCAGTACAAATAATCACATCAAAAGTCACTAATAGATGATTTTTGACAAAGATTAAAAAATAAATAAAAGAACGTGCAAAAATAAAATCATTTACAGTACACCTATTATTGTTTTCATTTATTATTTTGGTTACCTTTCATACTATCTTTGCATTGTTTTTACTTTGCTCTGTTTCAATATTTCCATTATATCTGACTAAAATATACACCAATATTAGAAATGGCCTTTTGGTCGAGGGGATTTCCATCCCTTCTGATGGTTAGTTTTGTTTTCCCTTACCAAATAAAGATATCACGAAAACATGCCTATATAATTTTGACCCCCTTAAACCCCACTTTGGGGTATACAGGGGAATACATTATTTTTCTGCTCAAAAGCATAGATTGTGGGTTCTCGTTAGAACCGCCTCACCGAGGCGGTTCTACCAAGTACCAACAATATATGTTTTGAGCAGAATATGAAGACTATCAGAATTTTTATCTGAAAATTTTCATGTTTTGGTGGTAAAAATTTCAGTAGACTCGAAAAGGCATGTTTTCGTAATGCCTAACTGGTAGCCTTTTGAAAACAAAGAACTCGCAAAAGAACGAAAATCAGCGACTTGGTTTTATGAAGTCGCCTCGTATACAGCTATGTAATGTGCGAGGCTGTCGTCACGAAAACACGCTGATATAGTTTTGGCCCCCTTAAACCCAACTTTTATACAGCAAAACTGGAGTTTATAGGGGTATGCATTATTTTTCTTATTTCTTCTTTAAAACATAGATTGTGGGTACTCGTAAGAACCGCCTCGGCGATTAGAAATATGAAAACTACCAGAATTTTCTTCTGAAAGTTTTCATTGTTTTGGTGGTAAAATTCTCAATATATTTGAATAGGCGTGTTTTCGTAATGATACGGCTCCAGCCTCAGGTGACTAAATCTTGTTTGATAATCCACTAAAATAAAATAAAAATAATGTTATGACAACAAAGGCTGGTCTCTAGAATTGTCTAGTGACCAGTCATGATATTACTTTGGTTTTATTTCAGTGGATTATCAAACAGGAATAAGAATAAAGATTTAGTTACTGGAAACTGGAGCCAGTTTAAGTGGAAGGTTATATGGGGACAAACTGGAAGCACGTATACCCTATGATATCATTTTTTTTAAAGAGCCTCACGTGAAATTTTAAACTGATTGATTGTATTGGGGTTTAACGACATGTCAACCCTTGTGGGTCATTTTGTGTCGTCTCCCAGGGAAAGGGAGAAAAGAGAAGAGATAGCAGAAGAGACGAAAGAGAGGAACAGGGCTGTAAGAGGAACATGAATGAAAGTGAAGAAACAGAAGAACTAAAACATCCCACCCCCCCCCCCGCCCCCGCCCCTCTTTCCATTACCTGTTACAAGGACAACTGTAAGCCTATATCAGTTGGACGCCCCGGTGATGCACGATACACGCACGATCCTTCCCCTCCCCCGCCCCCACCCCAAATAGTTTTTTTTTTCTTTTTTCATTATTTTCACAATTTGTTTTCACAATATTTCATTACATGATCCAAAACAGCAATAGAGTAGAATTTAATAATTTAGTTAGTTCAGTGGTTTTGTTCCCCCGCCCCAAGAAGGCTCCACATAAAGTTTAAAATAACATTGGCCCAGCGGCTTCAGAGAAGAAGTCGTTTGAAATTCTTAACAATTTTCCCATACAAATATACGGGGCCCCTACAAATGCATAGGGAAGCAAACTTTACAGTCTTCATGGACGAACAACCGGACGGACGCATGCACGGGAGGACGGATGACGGACAAAATGTGACCACTTTAGCTCATACTAAGCATAGCTCAGGTGAGCTAAAACAAGAAGCAGCTTCAAAAAAGAAGATAAGCGATGAAAAACAGCACATACTTTTTGGCATTTTTTTTTTCCAATATTATAATATAGGTTCTTAAAACGAAGCCCACTTTACACCCGAAACTTCGACAGTTTCCTTGCCAAAGTCACACCACACTCTCTGTAACGCTGGATACCAATTTCACCGCCGTACGCGCACTTCTTTGCACGATAGGTTCTTATTGTCATTTTGACATACCAGTGATGTACTTCACAGTAATCGCAAGGGCATATAACCAAAGGCGAATGACAAATTCATTAGTGTGGTATTTCAAGGAAGGATAGTTCTCTGTACCAGCAAAAAAAAAAAAAAATAAATAAATAAAAAAATAAATTTTGTTCAGTCAGTTATTTGGAAATCGTTATGAAGCATAACCTTACCCGGAACTAGCCAAATAACTGTATTTTGTAGAGACTACTTAATGGCTTAGCATGAAACTGGACATTTTCCTAAAAGCTGCATTAACATTTATTATGTGCGAAGCCCCAAGACCAACCTTTTGTGAAAGCAAAGACTTGGTTCTCTGAATCTGCCAGACACTCCAAACACCTCTAATGAGTATTACATTGAGTGCGAATAATCATGCTTAGCAGCTGATGGATTAACTTCAATCAGCTTTAATATTTATTGTGTGCTAAGCGTAGACCATGTTCTTTGTGAAAGTATATAATTCCTGATTATAATAACTTTGAGCTGTCAATGGAAAATAGCACATTACGAAAACACGCCTATTCAAATATACTGAAAACTTTACAACCAAAAAAGGGAAAATTTTCCGATAAAAAATTCTGATATTTTTCATATTTCTGCTCAAAATATAGATTGTGGGTACTCGTTAGAACCGCCTCGGCGAGGCGGTTCTAACGAGTACCCACGATCTATGTTTTTGAGCAGAAATAAGAAAAATAATGTATACCCCTGTAAACCCCAGTTTTACTATATAAAAGTGGGGTTTACAGGGGTCACTTTTATACAGGCATGTTTTTGTGATGAAGACCAAGTATAGTACAGTACAGAAAAAAAGAAATTACTCTATTTCGATACGTTGCCTTTCAAAATTCCATTTCACTTCGTTCCGGTAATAAGCATTTTGCTGCGTTTTGCCCATTTCATACATTTTAATTGGCCCGTTTGGATTCAATGTTTCCGATTCGCTACAAAAGAGATACGTATAAGATCCGGTTCCGATTTCTGTTTGACTGACATAAGGCCAATGATGTATTATGGATCAACAATGGTTCAATGCCGTGTCTGTCTAAATTTCTACGACTAAAGACAATAAAGGAAATTTGTTGAATAACTACATGTACATAACACGCTGAACAGAGCAACAGATTAACTAGATTCCGTTTTTCATATTCATTTAAGTATTAAAGGCTCCATATTCCTCAAAAATAGACATTTTATTATCCAAGAAAGGTTTAATAATTTAAATATATGATATTAATAAAGCCATAAAATATGGCATCTGACAGCCTGTAAAATTTCGGTTAGTCTCTTATTTTTGAACTGGATCAAAAATGAAATGATTTTTATCGTATCTCTGAAATAATGTTGGTCCAAATATAAGTCCAAAGCTTTATCAAGCAATAACCACACATTAAGGTCAAGGTCATTGACTTATAACTTAAATGTTTAAGTTGTATATTAAAGTTTCCGACAGCACATATGTTCTAGACAATTTGATTAAGTTGGTTTATAAGTACAATGATATATGTCAGTCTGAAGTATATCTGAACCTATCTGAGGCGTTGGCGCCTGTCAGTCTCAACAGTTTGGTTCTAAAGTTTTACAAAAATGATTTTTTAAAAAAGATACCTTAAAATTTCATTTTGAAAAAGATAAGGAGCTGTCATCAGACAGCAGACAACGTTTGAACAGTCTGACCATCACAGTTAGGGATATATATCTAACTACTTAAGCATCATATCTGTAAACAAGTTAACAGAAAGAACGGGAGCTGCACCTCGGCGAAGCGGTTCTAACGAGTAACCACAATTTATGTTTTGAGCAGAAGTATGAAAAATATCAGTTTTTTATCTGAAAATTTTCAATATTTGAAGCTGAAATTTTCTATATATTTGAATAGGCGTGTGTTCGTAATCTACAGTGAAATTGGTTCTCGTCCACTAGCCCTAGCCCAGAAGACTGCTAATCCTATATAAAAGAGTTTAATGTTGATACCCTTTCTATATAGAGCTATGTTGGACCGTATTTCTCACGGAACGGATTCCTCACACGCGTGAAAAATTCGGTGGGATTTGTCACGCGGCGTGAAGAATTCGACCGAATTTATCACAGCTGTCGAACGTATTCCTCACCTATCTGTGACAAACTAGTTCGGTATCAGTTTTATATATAGCACGCAAACGTATTTGTCACCTTTCAAAAAAAAAAAAAAAAAAAAAAAACTAAAAAAAGTGCCTTTTTTTTCATGCACGGATTTCTCACAAACGTATTTGTCACAGCTTATGATATAAAACATACGATTAACCATTTAATACAGTTACGAGGTAATATATTTTTCTTATCATGCATATCTTTTAATCGAGTGATAGATTTATTATTTATTGTATTATTATTTTTAACTTCGAATATTATTGGATATCATAAAATGAAATAAATGAAATGTCATATCTGTTTCTTGATATAAGATTGTTGGTACTGATATCAAATATTCTAATTGTAAAGATATCTATAAATAATGGATATCTGTAAAGAGTTTTATTGATAACTATAATTAATTATGGATATTAATAATTACATATATTGATACCCAATTTGTGAATATTTTATTTCGAAAAATCGATATCTAAAAATCAGTCTTTATATTGTTATCTTAAACTTGAAATGTAAATTATTGATATAAATCAGCCCGACTTTAAAACTTTAAGATATCAATGCGAATTGTTGTTAACAATGGATTAATTTTGGTAATTGATAATCGTGATTGTGAAAAGCCACAAATGATCTGAATTAAACATTAAGAAAACAAGCCTATGCAATGAATACCTCGGCAAACCCCACTTTATATAGGAAAAAGTGAGGGTTGCAGGGCTATTCATTATTTCCTTATTTCTGCTATAAAAATTGTAGGTACTCGTTCAAATCGCCTCAACGAGGCGGTTACTGAGGCGTTTCGAATGTGTACCCACAATTAATGATTTGAGGAGAAATAAGAAAGGTATCAAAATTTTTCCTCTGAAAATCCTCTTCGGCAAAATGCAATGTATTTGAATAGATATATTTTCCTTATGAGGAAAAAGTGGGGTTTGCTGGGGTGTTCATTATTTCCTTATTTCTGCTCTAAAACATAGATTATGGGTACTCGGTTCGAACGTCTACCAATTGGTCAAACATGAGGAATTCGATCGAATACTTAACAGATGTGAACAGTTTGACCAAATTCGACAAAGTTATCTCATATTCAGCAGAATACATCACATGTGAAAAATCCGACCGAATTTCTCACACCTATATTTCACCGAAAATGTTTCCATTCATTAAAAATTTGTTTACTGGTGTGCAAGCAATAGAAATTCTAATGTGTGACAAACTCGTTTGGGTTAAAAACTCTAAATCCGCAAAACCTATTCTTCACCTTTGTCCGAATGTGAAAAATTCGGTCGAATTTATCACACCGGCGTGAGGAATCCGTTCCGTGAGAAATACGGTTCAACAGAGCTATATGCAATAGTGTTTCGTCAAATATAGATCAAAATATAACGTTGTCCGCTGACCTGAGGCTTCTGGTTGCAAGCTGTATTACGTCAGAAAATAGAAATCAGGGCCCAGTTGTTCAAAGCGTCGTTAGCTTAACGAGCTCGTTAAGGGCCATTTCGTTAACTGTTCTAGCGGATTCAATACACAATATCCTGATATTTTTTGCTGAAAAAATGTGAGTAGCTTTTGCACTGCAAAAGCTACTCATATTTTTTCAGCAAAAAATTTCAGCATATTTGCGTATCACTCGATGTAAATTTTAACGAATCGTTAACTAACGACATCGTTAGCTTTGAACAACTGGGCCCAGAAGTCAAGGTTACATTTACATAGTAGGAGGAATGATTATGAAGCGCATTAAGGTAGATTTGAAGTTCTGCTCATGTACACGCTAGAGAGCGAAAGCATTTTTGCAAATTTCATTACTGCTTATGAAGAGTCTCCATAAAACAGGGACTAATTGTAAACCGTGTGTTCTTCAATTCCAAAGGCAATCTTTTTGACGTTTATTTGACTACACTGCGGCTGGTGGTAGTGCCGTGTGGCGGCGGTAGAACGTCTCCCCGTACATCACTATAGTGTAGATCATATTTCATTTCCTTTGGGATCACTGGACCCATTGTGGTATATTTGAAAATGTAGTTCTGCTCATGTATACGCTAGAGGGTGGTAGCAGTTTTGCAAACTTAATTACTGCTTATGAAGAGTCTCAATAAAACCGGGACTCCAATTTTCTAATCCGTAGGTTTCGAAGGGCAATATTTTTGACGTTTATTACACATTAAAGTGGTTACTAGAAGTACGCCTTTAAAAGCTGGTTTAAAAACAGTTACTGCAATATTCTGAAAGTTACTCCCAATGACGTAGACCGCTTCGATCCTCTGTTTACTGTACAGTAGAACCTCAATACCTCGAACATCGGGACCATGTGAATTTGTTCTAGATATGGGTAGTTCGAGCCACTGAGGGTTAATCATAACGCCAAGTCAGGAGGCAAATGGATATAATTTAGGGATGTCTTTTCAATCGTCTACAAATTAATGGTATGTTGAGTGACGAAGCGATTCTAATTATACACAGCATACAATTTTATGATTTCACGATAAAATAAGAAAATTTCCTGAAATATTTGTTTTCTGGAGCCTTCGGCAGAATTTCGTAGGGACTCAAAAACGAGTTCGAATTATGCGGACAGCGAAGGCTCAGGACCATCGCTGTCCGCTAACAGAATCATTGGACACTGCAAAATGTATCAATGGAGAGAAAAAACCCGGATGAGACTTTGCGCATGCGTGGGATGAATCTAAATATGTGAATTTTGCCCATGTTTGAACAAGTCTAATTTACTACTTGTTGATGTGTCTAAAACAGTGCCGGATTATTGGCAGTGTAGGCACTGACCAGGCGCCGCTTTCCAAGGCGTCTGATCTGAGTCAACACTGTTTGCTCAGGCCTGTCTGTCCCTATACATAGGGTTAGTCCGGTGGTCAAATGTACATTTTCAAGGTTTACTTTAGTACAATTATGGTACGGAGTGGATGTGTCTGGATGAATTCGGTAATCTAGCCCAATAAACCGAGCCCAGGTTACTGCTGACCCTACAATATTTGTCTCTGCATACATTTTGTGAATATATAATATATAATATTATTTAATTGTCTTACTGGTATTGTAGTTTACGTCTAGAAATATACAGTGAACTCTCGTTACAACGACAGCATTTGTTCCCAAAGACGTTGCCATTAAAATGAATTTCCTGTTGTATAAAATGCTTAATCAGCAGATTCATATGTAAGACAGGTCTTGTTTTGTTCTTGTTTCCTCATAAAACATATGTTTTGGATATCTGTTAGAATCGCTTCAATGAAGCGATTCTAACAAATATCCAAAACATAATTTCTTTAAAGTGTTAAATACAATATTTTTGCATAATTTGTGACTAATAATTGCCTTTTAAGCGATGGTTTCGTGACAGTCAGATTATCATTATAACGAATTTTGTCGTTATATCGAGTGTCGGTATAAAGATGGTTGTCTATCATTTAATGGAACTAGATACATTAGGTAGGTTTTCTGCCATTTTACAAGATTAATAATATTTGCGACTCATTTCTTAGGAGGGGTCTGCTCTAAAAAGAAAGAATTTGGCCTCATTGGGGAGCAAATTCTTTCCTTTTAGAGAAGACCTGTTTTCTGAAGGGAGGCAAATTGTTTTATAGTGGCGTCTTCTTGAAAGTGTATTAATGTTTTATAATTTGTTTGTACTGTTTACAGTAAATATTAATATGTTACAATGGTTGCCTTGTTATTTCACAAATCAACGCGCTTTGTGACCGTTAGTAATTGTGATAATCAAGAGAATAGAATAAATAGTCCAGTTATAGCTATCGCAAAATGCGCTGTCTCTTCAGTACATTTTTTTTTCATATATATTTTTTTTGTCTACCATTTAACGGACAGGACTGGTATTCATTGACTGTGTTTATAGGCCGGTTTGGCCCATCTCTATCCGCAATCATAACGAAAACATGCCTATTCAAATATACTGAAAATTTTACCACCAAAATATGAAAATTTTCAGATATAAAATTCTGATATTTTTTCACATTTCTGCTCAAAGCATAGATTGTAGGTACTCGTTAGAACCGCCTCATCGAGGCGGTTCTAACGAGTACCCACAATCTATGTTTTTGAGCAGAAATAAGAAAAATAATGTATACCCCTGTAAACCCCAGTTTTACTATACAAAAGTGGGGTTTAAGGGGGTCAAAATTATATAGACATGTTTTCGTGATGATACGCCAAGAGATTCAGACTACCATTGTTTGCTGTTTACATTTTCAACAAGTTTCTGAGGTTATACGTGTCTTAATGAATCTAGTGCCCTTATATAGCCATACACACAAGACAATAAATTGTGTGGATGACTTATTAAGTCGTGCCCGTAATACAGTTTGCCACGCACACAATGCTACTATACCTTGTTTTTAATCAGAACATTAATTAACACATCGATAAACTGATATTATTAGCAAACCGATAATATCAGAAACAAACATTTCCTCAAAAATGTACCCAAGCAGACCCATCGAACACTGAAACCAACTTGCATGCAGCACTGTCGGAAGTAGTCTTCCCTGTTCGCAGGAAGGATAATTCCTCCGGCTTCCACATAGTGATCAGTTGTCACAAGGCGCTAATTTGTGACGGAATTACCATAAGTTGGTTCAAACACAGTTTTCAATATTAACCAATGTCTTCTTTCAAGTCTACGTCTGGAGATGAAAGCATGTGCGCCTTGCACGGCGGCCTATTCTTGATGTATTGCAACGTGGCAAAGTTGAACAAATCTCTTAATTGCGCCGATAGCTGGTGAAGATAGTTCATTATGACATATATTATTTCCTCCCATGAATCTGAGTATAATTTATAGCTTCAAAGAAGTAGCATTATCCAGCACTCACTAATGTACACTTTCTGTTTTCGTATTAGTAAATCAAAACTAACAGAAAACTCACCTAAATTCGGATTGAATAGGAGCAATCGCACGATAAACCCTACAATTAAACGTGCGACCAGCTAAAACTCAGATCAGACTGTCTTCTACAGCCTCCGGCTGTCCAAAGAGTGATAAATGAGAACTACTGCCATACTTGGTGGATGTACAGGCTGATCTGAGTCTGTGCTGGTCACACTGGTCTTATTGTAGGTTTTACCATGCGCTGGCTCAATTATTTTTTATATAAAAGGACTGGGGGCTTAGGCATAAGGTGCATGAAGTTAAAGTTTTATACCTCAATGTTAGAACTTTCAAAGCCTCAAGAAGAATAAAGCAAACATGCAGAAGTGAGAAGAAGCCAAAGCATTACACCCAGTCAGCATTCTACGTAAATCTATATCGGGCCGTCATCGGCCCGTCAGGGTAGCTGACGGGCCGATGATGGCCCGATGTAGATTTACGTAGAATGCTAGCTGGGTACAGATTACTCACAGTCCTCATTTTGTGGCTATTCAAAGACATGAGGCAATTTTATGTCTTGCACTTGAGACAGTAAATCGTGCACTTCCCTTACTAAGTCCTGCTATGGAATACTCAGTCGTGCACACGAGATAGTAATTCGTACACTCAGCTATGTAAGTCCAGCGCACGATTTAGAATTTCATTTCAAGAGCACTAGTTAATAAGTGGAGTCCACGACTTGTCTAGTATCTCTGCGTACTCATGCAAATGACTTAATTCCAATTTGCAAGACTGCAAACAACTTACTCCAGCACAACACTTAACTTTTCCATGCACAAGTTTTACTAAACCGTATAGATAAGTTCTAAATTGTGTAGACGACTTAATACGGCATGCTTATTATACTCCATGTCGTGCACTTGGTACTTTTGCTTTTTATAAGAACATTGATAAACACATGGGTAAACTATAATGTTATTTATTGGCACACCGATAAAGTCAGAAACATGAAACAGCTGCATAACATTCGATTATAAATATATTGCAGGCCCATCGAACACTTAAATCAACTTGCACTATCTGAAATGTGCTTCCGTGTTCGAAGGAAGGATATTTCCCTGTTTGAAACAGAGAAAAGTGAGCACAGCGATCACAAGGCGCTAATTTGTATTGGAATACCATGATAGGTTCAAACATAGTTGTCAAATACAGATAACCCTCTTTATACCGACACTTGATACAACGACAAAATTCGTTAGAATTACAATTTGACTGTCGAACTGACAGTTTCCTCGTCAAAGTCACACCCACTCTATATAATGCTGAGTACGGGGTTGATATCTGATTTCAGCGCCATACGCGCCTTTCTACACACGATACCTTTTTTCCGTCATTTAGACATACCGCAATATAAATCTGTGGAATCATAGGACGCCTGATTGCACCCTTTCTTTGGGATCCATGTCTGTTCATCTAAATATCCTGACTTGCACTGGTTCAACGTTTATGAATGCTCCATGGCTTGGGTACGTCGACAACATTTTTTCTTGGTGTCAAGAAAATGCTTTGTCACTTTGCACGTTTGTTGCAAGTTTCAAAAACTTCCTTTCATCCTAGGATGAAAGGAAGTTTTTGAAACTTGCAACAAATGTGCAAAGTCCTAAACATGCTAAAGCAAACCAAATAAAATGTGATTTTACCTTCTTATGTTGAGAACCTTTACTAAAAGTCCGTCATAATAATGTCCCATTTAATTATCCGAGCGGTCTTGACAAACAGGCATATTTTTTATCCTTTCTATGTCTGTTCAAATACCCAAAACCGCCCAAAGTACACCACAAATGTCAGAAACCAATCTAAAACCACTCCAAACCATACCTCATAACGCATTTTGAACTTCTAGAGTCATAAATCAAGCATTTGAAAATTAAATATTAATAATATGTTTAATCATCTGCATACGTTATAGGAAATATTAACAAAGTATTTCTGTATAGCTTCTAATGATGAAAGGCACCTTACCTAATGCCTCTCTTGTTTGTTAAATATTATGCAAGATGTCAATTTCTATAATGGGCCGGCTTCTTCGGATGTGTAATTATAGGGGAAATTTTTAGTCGTCATTTCTTTTATTTGTTTCTCCGTACGCTCATGCGAGCTTTCGCACATACCGAATGCGTGTGTTTTAGAGAAAAATGCAGATGCAAGTCCAGTAGAAGAGTGAGCAGGTGCCAGGCAAAACGGCCTTACGTTTGTTTTCTATTGCAAAAATCTTAATCAGACTGTGCGGATACAGATGCTGATCTGGAACTTTGTTAGTCATAATGTTTTCTTGGACGCTGGCCGAATTTCACTAAAGTTTTCTTTTCTACTGTAAATACCCAAAGATTTCGATAAGACTTCGCAGACTCGCTAATCTAGAATTTTGCTGGTCAGATTTTTCTTAGGCATCTATTTACATTTCACTGGTTTTCTCTTTTGCAAAAACATTACGTTTATCTGCTGCAAAGACCCAGATCAAACTGTGTGGATACCTATTACACTGAGATATCAAACATCTTTGCTACAACATTCCACTTGCGGTAAAAGCTAAACAAAGAAGTTTGGGGCGAAAAAATAGATAGATTAAGTAAGTGGTTTGGTATGTAAAGGTAAATAAATATTAGGTTTTTGGGTTGCCTGTGGTTGTTTGGGTATAAAGCACCTTCGCGCAAGCATTATATCATTAATTCTGTCAAGTTGTTATTCTATATAAAGAAGGTTTTCTTTTATTTTCAAAACTTGATTTTGGCATCAACTTGAAGATCCTGTTGTAAAGATGTTTTGAAATGCGCACAGTGAAACTTGAATAAAGGGATTTGACAATAAACAACCGTTTCATGAGATTTATAATTGCTTCAAGGCACGTATTCTTCCAAACTGAGGCTAACAGAGTTAGGTCACAAATGATCTTATAAGACTTCATGCAGCCAAACAACTTAAAGTTCTTCAAAGTTTGGTTTCTGGGGGCACTTAAAGTATGAAATCTTGCCTATGCAAGCCAATTACATATTGAAATATATCCACAGCCACTAAAGTGAAAATGGAATGCTCATAATTCGACAATTTACAATGTATCCACACCCATCAACGTGAATACGGACTGGTAATAACGCGATGCATTACAATGTATCGACAGCTACAAACATGAAAATGGACCGGTCATAATTTGACGAATTACAATGTATCCACAGCCACAAACATGAGAATGGACTGGTCATAACGCGACCAAATACAATATATCCACAGCCACAAACACGAAAATGGATTGGTCATAATTTGACGAATTACAATGTATCCGCAACCATAAACGTGAAATGGACTGGCCATAAAGCGACGAATTACAATGTATCCTCAGCCACAAACATGAAAATGGACTGGTCATAACGCGACGAAATACAATGTATCCACAGCGACAAACGTGACAATGGATCCTTTTTGTGGCCGGGTCCATCGTGGTCCTGTTAATGGTGTTTTTTGTGTTCTAGTTTCAGATCGCTAATGAGCCGTTTGCATAGTATCACCTCAGTGTGTGCAGTTTTCCAACAGTTCTGCTTTTGCAGGTTTTTGTTCGTTCGTTTGTTCTGTCCTTATTTGTTTTTCCTCACTCCTTCTATTGATGGCTTGGGAGGGTAGTGCTTTGTAAATGTGGTATTTCCATGCCTATGCGCATGCGAAACTTGGACAGTTTACCAACGGCATGCCAAAAGACTAAACCACTTCCATCAAAGCTGTCTTAGAAAACTTCTAAAGATCAATGGCAAGACAGGAATCCAGAAACAGAATACCTGAAAAGGGCAGGGATGCAGTGTACATACTCTTCTGAAATTGGCACAGTTAAGATGGACAGGCCATGTTACCAGAATGCCTGATGAACGTTTCCAAAGAAAAAAAAAAGCTGGAAAACGCTCCCATAATGGTCAGAAGAAGCGATACAAGGACACTCTCAAAGCCTCCCTTAAGGGTTTCAACATACCAAAAGAGTCGTGAGAACAGATTGCACAGGATCGAACAAAGTGGCGAGGCCTCATAAGAAGGGGAGCTGGTGAATACGAGCGAAGCCGAGCAGAAACGTGCACAGCGGAAAGCCAGAGCTAAGGCATCACCAACAGAGCTTTCTTCCTCAGACTTCTCTTGTTCTATCTGCAACAGGCAGTTTGGAGCTAAGTTTGGTCTCATCAGCCATCTTAGAACACACAAAAAATAACACATCACACAGTTGATTAGGATTGGTCATTGTCAGTAATGACAGACGAACGATATTTTTTAACTATCGTCACTTATAATTTTGTTATTATTTAGTGTGTTGTTTCACTTACGAGGTAGACGACCCCATGCCGACCGAACATATTGTCATAAGTTGGAGCTGCATCAGGATTAAGGGCGAAGTTTTAATACCCCTTCCGCTTCCCCAACCCCTCCTCCTCCTCAACCCCCCCCCCTCCCCCCACACATTTACAAAACACTACCCCCCCCCCACACACACACACACCCCAACACACATACACACAGAGTTGTTCTGCTGATCATTCTTTTTTTGTGCGTCGGCAGTTTCATAAATTGCTTTGTTTTACCATTGCATGTACCTCATCTGAACTTCATCATTGGGCACTTCCAGCTTGTCTTCGCTTATGTTTCTGATCTTAATTTTGTATTTTCAGGCATTGTACGCTGACAGCGGCGATAAAGACGACACGCAATGTTGGGCATGGTGTATGTGCATCTTAGTTTTTGTTGGTACAACTGTAGTAGTAATATACTTTGCTATTAACGGTTGAGGTTAGTACTATAGTCCACGATTTACCTTTAGTTAAGACTGAGATTTTGACGTATTTTTATGACTGACTTTTAAATTCCTAACATTGAAGTGTTTTCTATATGATCGTTCTGTATGCCTCGCTTGGGTCTACACTGTTTGCTCAAGCATAATGTTCCTGAGTTTTAAGTGCCCGAATTTTTATAGAAAATATGGTACGACTAAACTTTAGAGCTCATAGAGCAGTTTAGTTTTCCCAAGGGGCTGGGTAAATTTTTTTCAGTATATAGAAAATTGAAATTCAGGGAAGAACCACAGTGCAGATTATATTTCATTTCCTTTGGGATCATTGGGCCCATTGTGGTATTTTTGAAAATGGAGTTCTGCTCATGTAACGCTAGAGCAGTGTTGCAAACTTCATTACTGCTTATGAAGAGTTTCAATAAAACCGAGACTCCTATTTTCTAATCTGTAGTGTGTTCTGTTTCCAAGGGCAATCTCTTAGACGTTTATTAAGATTAGTAGCAAGCTTAAAACAATCTCATTTCCCTTGTTATATTATGTATATGATAAGATTTGAAATAAATAAATTATAAAAAAAAGCGTTCTGTTTAAACAGTGTATCCTCTTTGTATTTAAATTATCATGCTGGTGCTTTTTCTTGTAGTTCTCATCAAGAGCACCATGAACCTAGAAGTAGGCCGACTGATTGCTAAAGGGTTTGTTCTTACAACATTTATAAACGATCCTTAACTGCCTTGCTTTAACTTTGTTCTGGCGTTTATTGTCAGATATGTTTTAACGCTTTTAGGTCGGTAGACGTAACCTGATATCTATACAAACAGTGTAGATCCAGATGAGACGGCTTTTAATGAGCCGTCTCATCAGGATCTACACTCTTTGCCATTCTGTTTATGATTTTTGACTCGCATCCCTGTTTGCAATGTGTCTAAATTCAAAGACGGAATTCATTGTAGAAACACAAGGGTGAAAGGGTTAAGCAGAACTGGCGTGGCCTTATTGGTCGAAGCACACATGTCTTGTACAGGAGAACACCTGTCAGTTGTTTTTAAACCGGATTTTGACACTCCTAACCATAAGGTGAATAATAATATATGATAGATTTTCCGCCTTTATTTTACAATTTTTGTGACTTCTAGATTGCTTTTCTGCTCACAAAGTTCCTTCTGTAAAGGGATCCCTTACTACATTAGTCAGAAGAACTAGTAAACATGAGAAGGATATGTTCTTGTAGTGTTGCATCCATTTCACGTTATGGTAACACATCCATGTGATATGTAAATTACGCAAACAAGCCTATTAAAATATACTGAAAATTTTACCACCAAACAATGAGAATTTTCAGATAAAAATTTGGATAGTTTTCATATTTCTGCTCAAAAACATAGATTGCCGGTAACCCGTCGAGGCGGTTCTAACGAGTACCCATATGTTTTGAGCAGAAATATAAAAAATTTCAAAAATTTTTATCTGAAAATTTTCATTTTTTGGTGATAAATTTTCAATATATTTGAATAGGCGTGTTTTCGTAATAAAGGTCACAATCACGAAGCACAGCTATCCTGGGACACCGAAAGAAAATAGTACGAGGAACAAACAATAACCCATTGTAGTCGGGAGACCCGTAAAAGGGTAATTGGCAAACAGTGCAGACCCAGATCAGACGACGCAGAACGCGGCGTCTGATCAGGGTCTCCACTGTTTGCAAATATTTTAGCCATTTTTTCTTAGGAATATGTAAACTCATAGTCGGGTGTACCTAAAATTGAAATTGGACTCTTCCAATATATAGTGTGATGGTCTATTCAGTATACAATGGGTTAAGGCAGTTGCAATAACCACCATACAAACAAAAAGAAAAGTGCAGCAGGTCAGCAGAAACAACTACTCGGGGCGAAACCCATTGTAGGCTGAATGAACTCCCCCACAATATATATTTGAAAGATTCTAATTTAAATTTTAGGCATGTCAGGCTATGTGATTATATATATTGAAAGACTCTAATTTCACTTTAAGGCATGTCTGGCTAAGTGATTATCTAGAGTTTATTTGTTTGATTTGATCGATTACAGAGAAATAATTTACTAGTGTTCTAAGGCTTGGGCGTAAAAAACGAGTGAGCGATGCGAACGAGTTTTTTTACACGAAAGCTTTAGAACACGCGTGAATTATTTCTCCGTAATCGATCAAAACAACCAAATAAACTGTTTATTACATTTTCATTCATGTTTTACCTTTGAATTTTCCCATTCAGCCGTTATGGTTTCCTACCAAAATAGTTCCAGTCAATGCATGAATTTCAGGAGGCGTGGTTTTGTTTGAAAATCGGTCGCCATTTTGTTTTCACTTTGACGCAGGTCAGACCGATTTTTGTAAATTAAATTTTAGGTGAATATTTGAGAACAAAACACAGAAACAGAAAAGACAGAAAACAGAAAAGACAAATGGTTTCTGATAAGATTTGATCAATCAGAATAAAATATTTTCAATTAAGATAAAACGCCGAGCAAAAAAAAACGTCTTTCCGAGTGATGTCCAAAGGACAGTAGTAGACTTTTCACATCACGAAAATATGCCTATATAATATTGACCCCCTTAAACCCCACTTTTATATAGTAAAACTGGGGTTTACAGGGGTATACATTATTTTTCTTATTCCTGCCCAAAAACATATATTGTGGGTACTCGTTAGAACCGCCTCGCCGAGGCGGTTCTAACGAGTACCCACAATCTATGTTTTGACCAGAAGTATGAGAAATATCCGAATTTTTATCAGAAAATTTTCTTTTTTTGGTGGTTAAAATGTTCAGTATATTTGAATAGGCGTGTTTTCGTAATGATCAGTGGACGACTGCATGAAGGCTTTAGTGCTGCCAAATTACCGCTTTAGACTTACATAATGTAACCGTCCTACAGTATCTTTGTGACCTTGTCTGTTGGAACTAAAACATTCCTCCCGTGTTGCATCAAACTACTGGTTTGCCTGTAACATATTTCTTGATTGGCTTACCGAAATGTTTTGCATTCTTGCATGCGCATATGATCTGCGTTTGTATATATTACGAAAACACGCCTATTCAAATATATTGGAAATTTCACCACCAAAAACTGTAAGTTTTTTAGATAAAAATTCTGATATTTTTCATATCACTGCTCTAAAACATAGATTGTAGGTACTCGTTAGAACCGCCTCGGCGAGGCGGTTCTAACGAGTACCTACAATCAAGGTTTTTGAGCAGAAATAAGAAAAATAATGTATACCCCTGTAAACCCCAGTTTTACTATATAAAAGTGGGCTTTAAGGGGGTCAAAATTATATAGGCATGTTTTCGTGATGATTCGTAATTATCCTTACCATTCTGTGGGCTTATTCAGCAGACGAGAAAATGAGTCATTTTTTCTTATTTTTTTCCAGAAAAAAACTCTGATATTTTATGCAAGTGTCAAAGCCTTTTCCTAAGGAGAGAATTTGCATATGAAGTATCAGATTCTATGTTCTGGGGGAAAATAAGAAAATATTTCAAAAGGTCGTCTACCAAACATGCTAAGCGTTAACGGTGACCTGAACCAATGAAATGAATGTAAATTATGGACTTAAGGAACCCATATGGTTTGAATTTTAAACTCCTGGATTGGTACGTATATCTTTTAACGGACAAAAAATCATAGTGGATCTTATAATATCATTGTTTGACAACCCTTTGGATTTAGGCAATCGTCATAATATCATCATGAAAACATACCTATATAAGTTTGATCCCCTTAAACCCCACTTTTATGTTGTAAAACTGGGGTTTACATTATTGTTTCTTATTTCTGCTCAAAAACATTGATTGTGAGTACTCATTAGAACCGCCTCGCTATGAGTACCCACAATCTATGTTTTGTATGTTTTGTATACAGTAAAACTGGGGTTTACAGGGGTACACATTATTTTTCTTATTTCTGCTCTAAAACATAGATTGTGGGTACTCGTTAGAACCGCCTCGATGATGCAGTTCTAACGAGTACCCACAATCTATGTTTTGAGCAGAAATAAGAAAAATATCAGAATTTTTATCTGAAAACTTTCAGGTTTTGATGTAAAATTTTCAATATATTTGATTAGGCGTGTTTTCGTAATGTGTAACTAAATTATACAGTATCACACAAAGAGCGTATACTGATGCCTCCTTGTATACGCACAACTTTATAATTTTGGTGCGATGGAGATGAGTACAACAGCTTTATAACTGCAATAGCGCCATTTCACTACAACCATATGTCAATATAAAATACTCTTCGAAAACGAGATTCGTACGCTGAACAATTATCCCTAACCGTACAGTATTGTGGCTACTCCAGTATTTCTTATCAATGATGTTATCATGCACACTACAATTCACAGGAATTCTGAGTACGCTTTAATCCCTACACTATTATACTGTATAAGAAACTAAATGCAGATTCAAACATATCGTTTGAAATATAATATAGGGATCACCCATGGTTTTTCATGCATTAACATTTGCCGGGTCCCGAGGAAGCTGTTTGAACACGAGTCCGCTAGGCCGAGTGTTCAAATATCTTCCGAGGGGACCCGGCTATTGTTATTGCAATGAAATAACCATGGGTGATCGTTGTTCTTGCATAACTTACGATTCCAATGGAAAATTGTGACGAAAACGCCCAAAAGCTCCATATAAACTCTTCAAATGCGACGGCAAACTAACATGGCAGCTAGTTTAGAATGTTGTTTACAATGACGCCAGTTGCGCAGTGACCCCCTGACGTCATCATAAAATTATAAAATGCTACGTACAAGACGATAACGTTACTTCGCTCAACGTACCGTAAACAAAGCAATGCCCGTCTTGTGATATCAAAAGTTCAAAATCCATGTTCAAACAGCACGTGAATTTCATGATTTGAACATAGGTTTTGTTGTTTGAACTTATCCTGACATAGCTGTCTTAGTTCTTCTGCATGATATGCACCATTTATTTTGCCACCTTCTTCAAGATAATCCACCATGATAACGCCCTGACGATCCCAAAAGGTAGAGGCCATCACCTTCCCTGCTGAAGAAACTTTCTTAAATTTCTTAGGCGGGTGAGCCAGAATGCTTCCATTGCATACTCTGTTTTTTTGGCCTCAGGATCAGTGTTGGACTCAAGGCTCATCTTTGGTCACAACTCGACGCATCCTCAGGGTCATATTCATATAGAGAAAGGGGATGCTAAGAAATATCATGCATGCTCTTCTTCTGACCTTTGGTCAACATTCTGGGGACTTATCTATCTGAGAACTAGAAAAGATATCGGTCAGGATAGACTGAACGGTCCTTAAACGTATGCCTGTCTAGCCATCACGAAAACACGCCTATATAATTTTGACCCCCTTAAACCCCACTTTTATATAGTAAAACTGGGGTTTACAGGAGTATACATTATTTTTATTACTTTGCTAAAAAACAAAGATTATGGGTACTCGTTAGAACCGCCTCACCGAGGCGGTTCTAACGAGTACCCACAATCTATGTTTTGAGAAAAAAAAAAAATACGAAAAATATCAGAATTTTTTATATGAAAATTTTCCCTTTTTTGGATGTAAAATTTTCAATATATTTGAATAGGCGTGTTTTCGTAATGTATATCACGAAAGCATCTACTGTCACACACGCTGAATGTTTCGTCTGTAGTTGCGGGGTTTAGCTATATAGTTCCGAATAAGTGAAAACGTCGTCATCAAATACACGACAGCGGTCAAATTTAAAAAGGAAAAATTGATATGGTTCTGTCGTTCATTTATTCTTCTTCATATATCAGAAAATAAACATGGGAAATATAACCTTATTGATCGATACGATCTGATTTCCCATAGCAACCCTACACTTAACATAAATTTTGTAAATGTGTAAATAACCTTCGCCTAGATATCCTTTAGATAGAGTCATTTAAAACATTTTTTGTTCAACTTCTGGGTGGAACATACTTTTCAACATCTGCTTAAATGCTCCCTGCAAGGGTTTTAAACAAAGTGCTTGTTTTTAACCATCAGTCGATCGCTAATTTGTGCATTCGATTTAGTCAGTTCCGGGTAAGCTGTTTACACTACATGGCAGAAGTTTGAGATAACAGGAGTTAAAATGTAAAGAATATTTAAGCAAAACTATAACGTTATTAAAAGTCTAGTTTGACTTAAGCAGTAGTTTGAGTCAGTGTTTGAGATAGCGAGAGTCAAGTGTATTGAAAATATTGTGGAAAAGGGGAGAAATTGCTCCTCAGGAGCAATTTCTCCTCTTTTCCACAATATTTTGTTTTCCACAATATTTTGTCACGTACGTGTTGTTAGATTTCCATGTTAAATAGGGACCAGAATTTCACTTCAAGATAAACGGTTATCCGAAATAAGCGAAGTCGAGATAAAGAAAGTCAACTGTAATTATGCACATTCTTTCGCCAGAAATACTCGGTGCGGGATCTGAAGAATAGTTTTAGGCTGATCTGAATCCTCGCGGGAGGTTTATCATAGCTCCAGACAGGTGCATTTTTAACAGTAAAATGTTGGGTGCTTAAGCGTACTTATCTCTGCACAAAACATAAGCTGTGAGGCGCTACTAATGAGTACCCACAACATGTGCTTTTTTTAGAGAAATAGAAAACTATTTTCCTGCTACCCGCTCTCATCACGAGAACATACCTATATAATTTTGACCCCTTTAAATCCCACTTTTATATACGAGTTATTTTTCTTATTTCTGCTCAAAAACATAGATTGTGGTACTCGTTAGAACCGCCTCGCCGAGGCGGTTCTAAGGAGTACCCACAATGTATGTTTTGAGCAGAAGTATAAAAAAATACCAGAATTTATATCTGAAAATTTTCAATTTTTGGTGGTAAAATTTTCAGTATATTAGAATAGGCATGTTTTCGAAATGTTGTATAGAATTATGTTATAAGTTTTAAGGGCCGCGTGATGTCAAAATGTGTCTTCGGGCAAATGCGGACAGCGAAGGCCATTCGCGCAGTCAGATCAGGGCCTTCGCTGTCGGCTAACAGAATCATTTCACACTATGGAATGTATCAACGGAGAGCAAATGCCCGGATGAGACTTTGCGCATGCACGGGATGAATCTAAATCTGTATATTTTGTGCAAGCTAGAAGACACATTTTTGTGCGGCCCAAAAGGTATATTTTCTCATCCTGCGATTTTTTTCGTATTTTCAGGAAAGGCTGTACGACAGAGGCAGGGAAAGAAAGCAATGTGTACAGTGTGTTGTCATTATGACTGTGCTTGTTATTTTCGTAATTTGCCTTATCGTAATTGTGTATTTTGTCTAGAATATATCCCCAAGAACTGTACAATTTTTGTACAGTGACGTCTGAGATGTTATCAGTAGCTATATTATTGCATCTGAATGCCACTGACATGAGTGGTGTTTGCACACACACACACACACACACACACACACACACACACACACACACACACACACACACACATATATATATATATATATATATATATATATATATATATATATATATATATAATTTCCATGTTGAAAACAGGAAACAGGAACCATGTTTTCACTTCGAGATAAGCGGTTATTCGAGATAAGCGAAGTCGAGATAACAAGAGTCGACTGTTTGCGTTCGGTCCGCATAGGGCTCATCAGTGAAACAACCCATAAAACACAAATAGTCATTAAACTATAATGCAACAAAGTAGAGGGCTCACAGGACAACCTCCCTAAATAAGTTATCCTTGGGAAGGAATAAAGCTTGCTGTTGTAAGTACAGGAGAATGCCGCTTTTAAGACCACCTTTGGTACTGTCTAGAAACGGTCTTATTGCCCGATCTTAATTTCGAATTAAAACACAGCTCCAGTCAAGGTGGATTTCAAACCAAAAAGTATTGCTATTTTTTCTTATTTCACCACAAAAATATGTTGTGGGGACTCATTAGAAGCGCCTCGGCGAGGCGCTTCTAATGAGTACCCACAACATATTTTTTGTGGAGAAATAAGAAAAATCCTATTCCTTTTATCTGGAGCTATGTATAGCAAAGAAAACCCATTTAGGACTGGCAAAAACTGGTCTTTATAGCGGAGTGGTCTTATTTTCCAGTGATCTAAATAGTGGATTTTACTTTATATGCTGACATGGTATTTTAGGAGATAAGAAGTTTTAGGGACTTGGCTGTTGTTGAGAAGTGACCGTTCATGGAGATTCCACTGTATAATTGGTGTCATACATAATTATATTTCCATGTAGATCTCCCAGAAATATACTAATTATGTAATTTAAAAAAAGCTCTTTACCAGCCCGCAATCAGTACATGAATAAGAGTGTATAAATGTCCGACAACTTCACACGCTCGGAATTGTGGCGAGAAAAATCCGAATTAAACCGGCATTTCCTATAAGGCTGCAAGTGCACCAAGCGAAAACTCAGATCAGCCTAAGCATCCACACAGTCTGATCAGCGTCGTAGGCACTTTTTGAGTAGCGTCCTCAGGCGGACAACGAGGACGGTAGGAGGCGCACATGCAGTATTGTAGGAAATGATGTGGCCCGGTATATATATATATATATATATATATGTGTGTATGTGTGTTGTGTGTGTGTGTGTGTGTGTGTGCAAGGTGCTTAGCTGTGTTTTACATATGCATGTTATTCTAGAATGTTGAATACTCTAGAATGTTGAATACTGATTAGGGCTTTTATGTAGCCTTATGAACATTATATTGGTGTGTGCGTGCGTGCGTGCGTGCGTGCATGTGAATCTGCATCTTATAGCAACCCGCCTATTTCAATGTTTTACATGTTCGGAAATAACGTTATATAATCATATATAAATTGTTTACTGTGCAACTACAATAATCAAGCTATTGAATAATTAAAAAAAAATTTTTTTTAAATTTTTGCTTTATTTTACTATTTTGTCAATCAGAAGAAAAAGGATTAACTGTAAGGTTTTAAATAATTGTTCATCAAAATGCAATTTTGAGAACATGTTCAACGTTTCCGGAATACTTCATGAAAAGAGAACTTTACAAAATCCACTTCTTAACCTTGATACCACATGAAAGCAAAGATCCAGCGGGCAGGCAACGTTGAGACCATGACGAAAACACGCCTATTCAAATATACTGAACATTTTACCACCAATAAAATGAAAATTTTCGGATAAAAAACTCGGATATTTTTCATATTTCTTCTCAAAACATAGATTGTGGGTACTCGTTAGAACCGCCTCGGCGAGGCGGTTCTAACGAGTACCCACAATCTATGTTTTTGAGAAGGAATAAGAAAAATAATGTATACCCCTGTAAACCCCAGGTTTACTATATAAAAGTGGGGCTTAAAGGGGTCAAAATTATATAGGCATGTTTTCGTGATGAACGTCGCATCAGCGTCGATGCAATATAATGAGCGTTGCATCCACGATGATGCAACGTTCGACACAACGTTGTATAAGCGTGCCCGCTGGGGACGGCCCTATCAGGGTCTGCTACCAAGTTGCCTTGCATTTTTGAAAGCGGTTCTACTTTTGCAGATAGTCCATGTTCGTTTCGCCTGTTTCCAAGACGAAAACATGCCTATTCAAATACACTGAAAATTTTACCACCAAAAAATGAAAATTTTCAGATAAAAAAATCTGATATTTTTTCATATTTCCGCTCAAAACATAGATTGTGGGTACTCGTTAGAACCACCTTGAATACCCACAATCTATGTTTTTGAGTAGAAATAAGAAAAATAATGTATACCCCTGTAAAATGGGTTTAACGAAAAATCATTTCATTTTTGACCCACTTCAATAAACGAGACACTATAGGGGATCAAAGTTATAAAGGCATTTATAAAGGTCCAAACGCTCTTTCAGAATTGTTTGCACACTGCCTTCTGATATGCCAGTACAACTAGCTATATCTTTGACAGACAATCGCGCATCCTGTTTGACCACAATCTTTACAGCAGTGATGTTAGCCTTGGTAACAGAGGTTTTAGGCCTTCCAGGACGGATATCATCTTCAACAGAAAATGTTCCAGCTTTAAATGCTTTAACCCACCTAAAACCTGTGCGCATTGAAATGGTCTGAGGTCCATATATACGAGGGGGTGTCAATAAATAACCAGCCAATCCCATTTCCGATGGACCGAGACGGTCACGATTTTCATGCTTTGTTTCAATATATTTTTATACATGGGTACAAAATTGCACACGTATCGAGTTATTCTTTAATAAGATATTGAATGTCAAACATGGCTAGTGATGCAAAGGCATGCTTTTCATCTAAAGTTGAGTACCGTGCTGTAATTCGGTACTTGTATTTAAAAGGTAAAACAGGCAAGGAAATACACGGCGAGACAGCCGATGTTTATGGGTCTTCTGCACCATCTTATGCTCAGGTTAAATTCTGGGTAGGGGAATTCAAACGTCGTAGAACGTCTTCAGAAGATGAAGCCAGATCTGGACGCCCACTGGATGCCACCGACGAAGAAATGTGTAAGAAAGTTCGGGATCTGGTATACTCTGATAGGCGAATTCAGGTGGAAGAAATAGCGCAGGCATTAGGCATTTCACATGGTAGCGTTTCAACAATCTTACATGATCGTTTAGGTATGCGCAAGCTAACAGCCCGTTAGGTCCCCAAATCCCTTAGCGATGAGCAAATGGCAACCAGAGCATCAGTATGCAGCGCCTTGTTGAAGCGTATTATGTCAAAAGATGATTTTCTTTTGCGTCTGGTGACTGTAGATGAGACTTGGGTTCATTATTATGAGCCAGAGAATAAAGCTCAGCCGTCAGTGGGTAGGGCCTGGGTCCCCGAGGCCAAAGAAGTTCAAGACGCAACCATCTGCTGGCAAGGTGATGGCCACAGTATTTTGGGACGCAAAAGGCGTTATTATGTTGGACTTTTTACCCAAGAGAAGTACAATAACTGGAGTGTACTATGCAAACTTGTTAGACCAGCTGAGAACCACCATCCGTGAAAAACGCCGAGGTAAACTCTCTAAAGGTGTTTTGCTGCAACAGGACAACGTGAGAGTCCATACTTGCAAAGTTGCAATGGATGCTGTAGAGCGAAACGGGTATGAATTAATACCACATTCTGCCTATTCGCCTAACCTAGCTCCTAGCGACTTCTTCCTATTCCCAAACTTGAAAAAGGATATCAGTGGACTTCATTTCCGGTCTGATGAAGAAGTCGTGACGGCAGTTGAAAAGTGGGTCAATGGAAAGGACACTGACTTTTTCAGTGGGCTGATGGCACTTGAACACCGTTGGTCTAAGTGCATCACACTAGAGGGCAATTACATCGAAAAAGAAGAGATGGATCTCAACCGGAAATAAGTTAGGCTTGTTACTTATTGACTCACCCTCGTACCACACAATTCATTAAATATCCGCTTTGAATCTATATTAAGCCTAATGCGGCATTTAATATAACTACGAATTTCAGTCTTCAGGTCCATGTTCCAATGTAACAAGTAAATTGGTCAGTGTATATGACTGTGTCAATTTCAATTTGAAATAACTCGGTCAGTTGGAAAGCAATTTGCACGAAATATACGGGTATCGTTAGCTATTCAACACACCATTCAAGTGCAATGAAGCATTTTAAAATATACCTGGGATAAAACCAAGGAAGCCTATTAGTGACAGAACTTTTTGCACGACCCTCGTATAGTCATAAAAGGTGGACCTGACAAACTGTAAAATTTCAGTTAGTCTCTCGTTCTTGAAATGAAATGATTTTTTTTTGTCGTATCTCTTAAAGTTAATAAATGTTGCCAAACTTAATTCAGAGATACGATAAAAATCATTTCATTTTTGACCCAGTTCAATAAACGAGACACTAATTGAAATTTTACAGACTGTCAGATGTCACATTTTATGATAGTATAATACTATATTTCAATTTATCAAACCTTTCTTGAATAAAAAAATGTCTATTTTTGAGGAATATGGATAGTATTTATACGTGGAAATCGCCCCGTGCTATATATTTGACGTTTCTTGCTTCATAAAATATACACAACAGACCTACTCTTAATACAGTTCAACCTCTGGCCAATACGATTCACCTCGTGGCAATACTGTGTCGTATTGGCCCAGTTTCTGGTCTCAGTATGCTGTATTGATACTCGACTGTTTATTGATAAAAATATCATTAATCAAGTGATTTCGTTTTGGTCCAGTTACAGGTCCTCGGTCAGATGTACTGGCCTTGGGCCTCGGGCCAATACAGCTGACCTCGAACCTGTAACTTGGCCAATACGAAATTACTTTATAATATAATATTATAAATGGATTAGCAAACGGTAAGTGCAACGTTTGTGTGCGTGCGTAAAACGATATTGAGATACCCAAGGAATTGCAACAAGCATGGAACTCACTCATTCAAGGCACTACATAGGGGTTACTGACATGTAATACAGGGCGGAAGGGGGAGGACAGTTTTTTGTAGGAAGTACGTTGCTCCTTTTCACTACTTTGGTAATTTCGACTTTCCATAAACATTTCAAGTTTCACAGTGACACTCAGCTTGACACACCCAATTTTTTTTTTTTTTTTTTTTTTACAAAATTTAAAATATCCATACCCTAAATGCTAAATGAAGTCCGCGCTGCTCACTGTCCAGCATGCAAAAGGTACCGTCGTTTTTTCTTTTTTTTTAATATCATAATTTGTTCAAGCAGCGGTACCAATTTTAATATCAATTCCCACTCCCTTCTCCGTCTCCTTCGGGATACAATGACAAGTCAAAACAACACTTACTCCGAAACAGAATGAGCAAAAGAAGAAAAACTGCAACAGAAATAAACGTTATGACGGTTAGGGGCCCTCAAACCATATGTGGGCTCAGTTCTAAAATATAAATGGGCATCTTCAAGCAAAGAGAATGGCCTACAAACATGTGCATAAGGCGCATTCAGATCACCCTACGCATGCGCAGAGTATCATTCGGACCTTTGCTCTCCATTCAAAAGCGGACAGCGAACCTGGTCAGATTGCGGATGTTAGTGGACATCGAAGTCCCTGATCAGACTGCGCGAATGCGCAGGCTGATCTGAGACCTCGCTGTCCGCATATACCAGAAGATACGTTTTCGCATGGCATGGCGCAAATGAATGTACACAGAATAGATCACAATCACGAAGCACACTTTCGGACTTGCCGACAGATAAAAAGACGAGAAAACGCGACAAGACACAACGGCGCAGTTGCAACGACCAACATACAAAGACCTACGAAATGAACAGCCTTCATAAGGTTTGCTAACCCGTTTTAGTCGTGAGACCCCCAAAAGGGTAATTGACAAACAGTCCAAACCTTGATCAGACGCCGCGTTCTGCGGCGTCTGATCAAGGTCTACGCTGTTTGCACTAAATATACGAAATTCTATAAAACATGGCAATTATTTAAAACCATACAGCCTGCTATTGGATATTGACCGGCCCAAAGAGTTGTGGTAGAAAAGTCCAGTTAATAAAATTGGTTTCTTCACAAGCTATGATTAATTATGTAAATGTTTATTCCCGGATAATTTCTGTACGTATGTGAGATTTTTTACTGCTTTGTAAGGCAAGAACAGAATCGAGTTTTGGTGAGATTTTCTACTGCTTTGTAAAGCAAGAACAAAATCAAGTTTCTGGTGAGATTTTCTACTGCTTTGTAAGGCAAGAACAGAATCGAGTTTTGGTGAGATTTTCTACTACTTTGTAAGGCAAGAACAAAATCGAGTTCTGGTGAGATTGTCTACTGTTTTGTAAGGCAAGAACAGAATCGAGTTCTGGTGAGATTTTCTACTGCTTAGCAAGGCAAGAACAGAATCGAGTTTTGGTAAGATTTTTTACTGCTTCGTGAGGCAAGAACAGAATCGAGTTTTGGTGAGATTTTCTACTGCTTTGTAAGGCAAGAACAGAATCGAGTTTTGGTGAGATTTTCCACTACTTTGTAAGGCAAAAACAGAATCGAGTTTTCGTGAGATTTTCTACTGCTTTGTAAGGCAAGAACAGAATCGAGTTTTCGCGAGATTTTCTCCTGCTTTGTAAGGTAAGAACAAAGACCATTTTTCATAAATTATTTCATTTTTTAACAAATATGCACATAGTGCATTTCTATATATTTTGGTGAGATTTTCTATTGCATTGTAACGAAAGAACAGAGACCAGTTTTCATAAATTATTTTATTTTTAACACACATGCACATAGTGCATTTTTATATATAAATGAAACGCAAAGTCTATATATATATATATATAACCCATGCATGAGTATAATACTACAAAAAGCGGCCGCAAAGTTATCTCCCTCTTCTCCATAGCTATGCTAGTCTGACGTCTTCTCTTCTCCCCCCTTTCTTTACATTTCATAACATCTCATGAATTTTTCATTAATTGAAGTGCTCTATGGGGAAACTCCACCCATATTCCATATTTTGACAACAAGCCTGCCGATTCCATGTTCAGTCACACAGTTAATGAGCAAGAATGTGAAGAAATAAACCTTCGGAAATACAGCTGACTCTCGTTATCTCGATATTCGCTTATCTCGAAGTGAAAATCTGGTCCCTGTTAAACATAGAAATCTAAGAACAGGTAACAAAATATTATGGAAACGAGGAGAAATTGCTCCTTAAGAGCAATTTCTCCTCTTTTCTACAATATTTTCAAATATCTCTACCTTCAGGAGTCAAATTACATATCCATATGTGAAATATAGTTGTCCGATTTAAATCTGATATGTCGAGGTACGGATATCTCTTTTGGACTTCGAGATAACGAGAATCGACTGTATGCGCACAGCGACGACTCAGAGCTGCCAGCACATTCTCGCAGTTTGATCAGTCTTTGCTGTTGAATAAAACTTATAAAAGTTTGCCCTTAGAAGCAAAGAACACATATAAGAACGGAAATAGGAGATTTGGTTTAAATGAGACTCTTCACATGACAGAAGTTCATATGACAGAAGCCCATTACGAAAACACGCCTATTCAAATATATAGAAAATTTCACCACCAAAAAATGTAAAGTTTTCAGATAAAAATTCTGATATTTTTCATGCTTCTGCTCAAAACATAGATTGTGGGTACTCGTTAGAACGTTCTAACGAGTACCCACAAACCGAGGCGGTTCTAACGAGTACCCACAAGCTATGTTTTTGAGCCGAAATAAGAAAAATAATGTATACCCCTGTAAATCCCAGTTTTATTATATAAAAGTGGGGTTTAAGGGGGTCAAAATTATACAGGTATGTTTTCGTGATGCTTTGACCCAGCCCGTGGAATGAGTCATATAAGACTGCGAGGTTACGCAATCTGTAGCTTCGATGGGCGCATACATCAGAAAATAGATTTTCTGCCGTTTTTGCTTGTACAACCTTTGTAGAGAACAATGGTAACCTTGCCTGGTCATGCACTGATCACAGATAAAATACGGATTGTGTTTCCCCAACTGGCCTCATAGCATTCATTTTATATTCTTCCGTAGTTGACAGATCTACGTTCCAGTAGAAAGACATCCAGCTCCCAGTCCGAAGCCATAACCAGTGGTACCAAAGTTCTTCGAGTAACAACCTAAAATACACAGATATTTTACCATTGCACATGGTGGGAGATCGCGGGATTTTTACGCCACAATGGGCTGAAGAGCAAATTAATCCATTTTAGACTGAACAGACTCCCCACACACTATATATATTGGAAGAGTCCAGTTTCAATTTTAGGTATGTAAGGCTATGTGATTTAGGTATTCCTGCAGAAAAATGGCTTAACTATTTGCAAAAGTGGAGACCCTAATCAGACGCCGCAATGTGTGGCGTGAAAATGCGGCGTCTGATCTGGGTCTACACTGTTTGCAAATTAATTTGCTTTCTGGGGCTCTCCAGACTAAAATGGGTTAGATAAGGACGTTATAAGTAGTACTCTAGTCAAAATCCTTAATCTAGCCGAAAGTTGTATGCATGTTTTGGTTAATATCCCCTCCCCGATCGTTAATAAATGTGCACAGGGAGGATTAAACAGGAATTAAACTATAATAGACGAGGAACTATTAAATGAGCCGCAATGCATGAAAAATGTGCTTCGGGCTTTTGTCGACTCATTCTTTTAGGGCGCATGTCCTCCCCTTAGCAAGCCCAGGTGTTCAGTTCTTTTGGCCGATCAGCATGGGTCATCACGAGAACACGCCTATATAATTTTGAGCCCCTTAACCCCCACTTTTATATAGTAAAACTGGGTTTAACAGAGGTATACATTATTTTTCTTATTATAATAAAACATAGATTATGGGTAGTCGTTAGAACCGCCTCGTCGAGGCGGTTCTAACGAGTACCCACAATCTATGTTTTGAGAAGAAATATGAAAAAAATTTTATCTGAATTTTTTTCCTTTTTTGGTTGTAAAATTTTCAATATATTTGAATAGGCGCATTTTTGTAATGTCTGGTGAGACTTTGTCTTTATATAGTTCACTATACAAAAACCAGAATTTTGTATATTAAGTCTGCTAGTTTAAGATTTATGTACATAATACAGGAATGATTTGCACTAATTCTACGTTATTATCATAGAAAGGTCTATTTAAATATCTTAGCACTTGTCTACTCCTATTGTGACGGCAAAGGGCATGATCAGACTGACTGTACATACTTCCTCATGAACATAATCAACCTGAATCGGTTCGTTATTACTCATATAAACATACTCAATCAAACCGAGTCGGTTAATTATTCTCCAAGAACATACTCATTCAACCCGAATAGGTTCAGTATTCCTAATGAGCCTCCAGAGTCAAACCAACTTGGTTCATAATTACTCACGAACATCATCAAACGGAATCGTTAATTATTCCTCATGACATACTTAGTAAAACCGAGTCAATTATCGTTCCTCATGAGTATACCGTCAAACAGAGCCATTCATTATTCCATATGAAAATACTCAGACAAATCGAGTTACTTCATTATTCCTATATGAACACATTTCGTCTAACCGAGCCATTCATTATTCCCCATCAACATACCTAGCCAACTTATAGTTGTCATTCATTGACTTATAATGGGGAAAATGGAAATTGTCATTTATTGCTGTCTCACTGCCGATGTTTGACAAAGATTTTATAGAAAGCTTTCACGATTCATCCTCTATGTTATAAATGACTTTTGTTATTCCTCGATTATGAGCATACTCAGTCAAACCGAATTGCTTTATTATTCCTCATGAATATATCTGATCAAACCGAATAGTCTCATTATTCCTCATTAAAATACTCAATTCAACCAAGCCGGTTCATTATTCCTCATACTTATTCAAATCTTGCTTTGCAATTTCCCATCAAATTACTCAAACTGAGACGGTTAGTTATTCTTTTAGAACATACTCATACTCAAACCTAGTTGGTGCAGTATTCCTAATGAGCATACCCAGTCAAACCAAGATGGTTCATAATTACTTACGGTCATAATCAACCCAATCGGTTTATTACTACTCATGAATATATTCAGTCAAAATGAACAATTCTTTACTCATCATGAGCTTACTCGGTCAAACCGAGTCATTCATTATCTCATGAACATACTTAGTCAAACAGAGTTGCTTTATTATTCCAAAGGGATACACCCGATCAAACCGAGTCGATCCATTATTCCTCATTAACATTCCCAATCTTACCAAGTCAGTTCATCATTCCTTATACTTATTCAAACGTTGCTTCTGAATTCCCATAATCAAACCGAGGTGGTTTATTAATCTTCGAGAACTTACTCATTCATATCTAGCTGGTTCAGCATTAGGTCATACCGATTGGTTCATTATTACTTGTTAACATACTCAGTCAAACCGATTCATTCAATACTCCTCATGGACATACTCAATCAACCTGAACCGGTTCGTTTTTTCTCATGCACATATTCAGTCAAACTGACTCATTCATTATTCATCATAAGCATACTCAATCATCTCGAATGAGTTCATTCTTCCTCATGAACATACTCAGTCAAACCAAGTCATTCATTATTCCCCATGAACACACTCAGTCAAAAAAGTCATTAATTACTCCTCATGAACAGTCGAATCGAGTCATTCATTATTCCTCAGGAACATACTCAGACACACGGAATCATCCATTATTCTTCATGAACATACTAATCCAAACTGAGTCATTCATTATTTGTCATGACCATACTCAGTCAAACCTATTCGGTTCAGTATTCAGTCATACTGATTTGTTCATTATAACTCAGTAACATACTCAGTCAAACCGATTCATTCATTATTCCTCATGAGCAAACTCAATCAACCTGAACCGGTTCGTTATTCCTCATGAACATATTCCGTCAAAGTGAGTTATTCATTATTCCTCATGAGCATACTCAATCATCTCGAATCAGTTCATCATTCCTCATGAACATACTCAGTCAAACCAAGTCATTCAATATTCCTCATGAACACACTCAGTCAAAACGAGTCATTATTCGTCATGAACATACTCAGTCAACCCGAGGCTGCTTCATTATTCCTCATAAACATAACTAGTCCATTCGAGCCGATCATTATTCTAAATGAACTTACTCAAACCTTCTCTCAAATTAAGTCGGTTTGCGTGATTATGTTCATCAGCAATAATGAAAGGTACAATACCCCTCACTCCCCTAGCAGTTTTGAGCGGAACTCTAATTTATTCTGTATTTCCACTGGATTCCCATTTCAGAATATACTGAATGTGAGTAATGGCATTTAGAAACACTCATTTTGATTTGAATTACCTTTACAGAAGATCTCCCCCTCGTGCCTGTTCAGACTGCTGGCATCTAGCTTTTTATTGCATAATCTACAGCTGCAGCACATCTTATGCCAAGGCTGAAATAATCAAATGATGAAAATAATCCTTTCAAGAAGAATAAATTTAAATATTGGCAGATTACATTTGTATGTATGTGTCTTATTGCTTTCCAGAAATAAAAGGCATTGAGTCTCCTAAAGCAAGATTCATATCAATTGTCAAATCCTACTTATTGTGAAAAACGTGAAGCCTTATTCAGAAATATCCATAACAAATGTATTAGATTTTAACCCTTTCATCCCTACAGACCAATACAGATACCTTTGCAAATAGTGCAGACCCTAATACCTTTGCAAAATGCAGATCCACATGAGACGGCTCATATACGAGCTGTCTCTTCAGGATCTACACTATTGCCGTTCTGTTACTGATTGTTGACTGAAACCCCTATTTGCAACAATGGATGTGTCCAAATTTAGAGATGGAAGAGTCCATATCAGAAACTCGGTCGCAAGGGTTAAGCCATGCGATGAATGTGCTGTTGTACAAGAAAATACAATGCTAACGTAATGTATTAAATGTCAGTGGTGTTGGTTTGACTAATTCCACTTAAAGAGCAAATTAGCAGGCGACAAACCATGATACTTTTCTTATTTTTTTTCCAATAAAAAGGTTAAGGAGATAAATTGTATGAAAAGTCAAGGTCTGTTTTCTGGGAAAAAAAATAAGAAAAATGCTTGAAAATATCGAACGAAATTTTTACCTACAATGCTAAGCGTTAAAATTCCGTTGCAGTTAGGGCGCTTTCGATGACTGCGCCCTTATCATAGACTTTGTTCTATGCCTGCAAGAATGTCTAAATGTGCGGACGACCAGTGATTAGGGGCCCTCATATAACCTTTGTTCAAATGAAAAAAAAATTTTTTTTAATCTCATATGCTATAGTGGATGTACAATGAATATTGTGGAAATACTATACTAGGCACATATGAAATACATTCTCCTTCATTACGAAAACATGCCTATTCAAAAATACTGAAAATTTTACCACCAAAAAATAAAAATTTTCATATAAAAAATTCTGATATTTTTCATATTTCTGCTCAAAACATAGATTATGGGTACTCGTTAGAACCGCCTCAACGAGGCGGCTCTAACGAGTACCCACAATCTATGTTTTGAGCAGAAATAAGAAAAATAATGCATACCCCTGTAAACCCCAGTTTTACTATATAAAAGTGGGGTTTAAGGGGATCAAAATTATATAGGCTTGTTTTCCTGATGGTCGTTGATATGCATTAGTGAATGTACAACGAATATAATAGAAGTACCCATTCGCCAAGTAAATAAAATTGAAGTAGTGTCCTATGTAATCTTTTTGTCTGAATGCTGCTGTGTATACCCATTGAATGGAGTTTCACTGAATATAGCGGAGGTACCGGTCCCGATTGCTCAGTGATACAGCGTACGCTTCGGAAATGGAGGTTCCGGGTTAAATCCCCGACCGCGCCATACCAAAGGTTTTAAAATGGCACTAGGAGCTCCCTTGGCTGACGCTCGCATTATCAAGGGTAGTTTTAGGAAGATGAACCAGTGAACAGCGGACCACAATGCTCACCTGAGTGATCTGCTGTTAAGGCTTATATTTTGAAATATTCTGCTATTTTGGCTCGAAATCAAATTCCCAGTACTTTCCCAGCACTGCGGGGGCATTCAACAAGATAACAGTCCCGTACATTAGTCCGATCATCCCACATCCTTCCCCATGGGTTGGAGCCACTCGAAACAAGTATCTGGTGCATTGCCCTCCTTACAGTTTCCGAGAAATTAACTTTTTCACATTTGTTTTTTTTTTTTTTTTTTTTTTTTTTTTTTTACAATTTTTGGTTGCCATGTAGAGCAATAGTAATATAAAAAACAACTATTTTTGTAGAGTCTAGTATCATTAATATGTCATGAAGGTTTCAGCTTCATCCCCATTACGGCTTCTGTATGACTTTGCATGTATGTCCTGGTATTTTATTTTTATATTTTTGATAGCAGTTTGGTCATTTTTTTGGGAAAGGAACTGTCCTTTTTGGCGTTCTGCTTGTAGTGTTTTTATTGTGGTGCCGTTACTTTAATTGCGTCCTTCTTTCTCTTTCCCTTTGGTGTCTTGGACGGAAGGTGTTAGGTAACTGTATCGTTTCCTGATCATTGCCTTCCTTTCTATTCTGAGAATATTTTTTAAATATTTTTTCGCAAATTTAACATTTCGGTTGTCATGCCAACTAATCAAATTCAGCAGTTTGCGCACAATTCTTTTATAACATGGAGTATAACTCGTGAAATTTTTCTATAAAATCTTTGTCAAACATCGGCAGTGAGACAGCAATAAGTGACAATTTCCACTTTCCCCATTATGTCAATGAATGACAGCTACAAGTTACCATAGCAACCAGGGTTCCTGCAACCAGAGTTCCCGCTAACCGATTGAAAAAAAAAAATATTCATTCCCCCTATCTATAGATGTTACCTGTGAAATATGGTAAGAATTGGCTTCATAGCTTCAGAGGAGATGGATGGACGACGGATGCCTGCCTATACTATAAGCTTATGTTTTAGCCTTTGACTTAGATAAGCTATTGAATCAGGTAATTTTATGTTAATGTATACTTTGTCGCAATAAAAGCTCTACAGAGCTTATGTCGTGTGTTTCTAATATGCGACATTAAATAAAGCTGCTTTATCTTTTTTTTTCCTGTGTACATATGCAGTGATTTTTTTTTTTTCGTCTTGACACATTGTATTGGATGTACATAGTATCTGGTCCTACCTCCAAATGAGGCGTGTTACCAAAACCAATATGTTGTGGGTACTTATAAGAAGCGCTTCGTGTTTTCGTGCAGAAATAAAATATAAGAATAATAATGATAATAATAAACATTTATCTACATTACGAAAACACGCATATTCAAATATATTGAAGATTTCACCACCAAAAACTGTAAGTTTTCAGATAAAAACTCTTTTCTTTCCATATTTCTGCTCAAAACATAGATTGTGGGTACTCGTTTGAACCACCGCCGTAAACCCCAGTTTTATTATATAAAAGTGGGGTTTACGGGGGTCAAAATTATATAGGTATGTTTTAGTGATGATACTCCCTCTTGGCTGGAGCTATCACATGTATGTAGCGGAAGTATTTTGCTGTGTACATATGCAATAAAATCTGTTTATGTTTTGACAGGTTTAGATGGATATTCATTGAACATAGTGGAAGCACTTTCATGTGTAAATAAACGTTTTGTGTGATATGCTATAGTTGAAGTACACTGAATATAATTGAAGTACTCACATCACTCATTCCCAAGGCCTTCTCCATGTCGTACACAGTCCTACCACAGCGGCCACAGTGTGGCCCGGGTCCAGCGCTCACAACAACGTCAGTGGGGCGATTACTGAAGACCGAAAGAGAACACTATGACAACTCCAGTTTTAAAGAAAGATCGTAATCATTCTAAATGTTAGGACACCTAAGCCTTTACTATATATATCCTAAAAGGCAAGTGGGATGATACTATTTTTCTAGCTTTAAAATGCGAGTTCCTGCTTGCATTCTTGCACATCAACCCCTTTAAAAGGGGATCTATTTTCAAAGGAAAGGAAATCATTTGCCGCTCTTCTCTAAAGGAAAAACATCAGGCTCTCAGTGGTATAAATTCTTTCGTTTTAGCGTAGATCCTCTTCAGAAAGGGAGGACAGACAGTTTTGACAGAATTCGCTCCACTTATAATGTATCCATTACTGTTCTATTAGAAGGGAAATGAATACTTTCGGGAGTGGTACCTCTTTTTGCCTCCCTCCGCGTGGTTGCTCATTACGAAAACACGTCTATTCAAATATATAGAACATTTCACCTAAAAAAAATGAAAATTTTCAGACAAAAACTCAGATTTTTTTAATATTTCTGCTCAAAACATAGATTGTGGGTACTCGTTAAAACCGCCTCGGCGAGGCGGTTTTAACGAGTATCCACAATCTATGTTTTTGAACAGAAATAAGAAAAGTAATATACACCCCTGTAAACCCCAGTTTTACTATACAAAAGTGGGGTTTAAGGGGGTCAAAATTATATAGGCGTGTTTTCGTGATGTATAAAAGGAAAGGATCTGCTCGTGATGGGGGGTGGGGGCATATTCTTTCCCTTTAGGGAAGACACTTTTTCAAGACTTGATGTGCAGTAGAAGCTCTGCTTTTCTGCATATAATGCCCCTTATGACAATCTACTCTGACAGGAAAGAATCTATTGCCAAAAGGAGCAAATATTTTTGCATCATTTCTGATCAGGGATCTACTCCAAAAGGGAAATATTAAGATCTACTCCAAAAGGGAAATATTTGATATTATTTTGACAGTTGCAACTCCTGTAACAGTTTTCATTCCCCTTAAATAACCTTGCACACTTATGCAATATGATCAGCGCTTTCGTCGAGCGCTTTCGTCGTTTGCCTGATTGAAGACATGACTGTGAAATAGCAAAGATCCTAATCAAACATTGTGGATGCAAAGGCTAATTTGGACTTTCGAGGCTTGCATATGTATTGCTCAAAAATCTGAATACAGCACAGACCGAGCAAACGTAACCCCAACAGGTTTTCTTAATGAATCAGTCAAGTATGCTTTTGACATCGGTGTATGAATGTATTGATTCTCACGGTACAGTGTCCAGTGTGATGCTTCTCGTACACATATATACAGTAATATTTTGTATCCTGTGCAGATGTACTTAATTCATACTAACGTCATTTCCGAATCTGTGTTTCCAAATTGTGCTCCGGTCTCGGTACTGAGGGCACCTGCCCCACCACCAAATCCGTAACCCTTGGGTCCAAACTTTTTACTGTGGCAATTCTTACAATAGACTTTTCCATCGTGCTCAGCGCATGTGGTACTGTCCAGCATCTTGTTACAAAGGCCTGTAAGTAAAACGTTTCCTAAACCGTATCAAAAGGTACTCAGAAAAGTATGTTAGTGTTTACCAAACCATCTGTTGCAGTATTCACGAAAAATAGTCTTGGCTTTCAGCACCAAGTCAATGTTATGCGTTCGCACTAGAATCGACTTACACAGAGATTCAAAATATGACCCACTTATTACATTCGCATTTTGTTTCATAACTATCATTTATTAGTTTATCTGTGCTATCGTCAATCGAGTACCACCAACGTTCTATAATGCTCATGAATACAGTGCGAACCCAAACTCATCACGAAAACATACCTATAAAATTTTGACCCCCTTAAACAACCACTTTTATATAGTAAAACTGGGGTTCACAGGGGTATACATTATTTGCCTTATTTCTGCTTAAAAACATAGATTGTGGGTACTCGTTAGAACCGCCTCGCCGAGGCGGTTCTAACGAGTACCCACAATCTATGTTTTAAGCAGAAATATGAAAACTATCAGAATTTTTATCGGAAAACTTTCAATTTTTGGTGGTGAAATTTTCAATATATTTGAATAGGCGTGTTTGCGTAATGGTATAACAACGAACTGTGTAATGTATTGCTGTGCGTTATATTATGTACTATATTGTGCTTGGGTTGTATGCAGCTGCATCTGGAGAAAAAAATCGAGTCTCCGATTTTAAATCTATTGTGTGCTCTTTGCTTCCAAAGGCAACATTTTAGATTTTTATGTTAATGATGAATACGGCTATGCATTGTGTACTGTCATACCATTTGTTACAGCGTTAATCGCAAGTTGATGGGTCATAAGACAAAATCGTGAAATGAGGATAGATAAACACTCAATACAAATAGACTCGAAAAGAACGACCTTTGAGAGCTAACGACAAAAAGGAAAACAGCTGAAGTGTCGAAGTCATCGGGCCCTGACTGGCATGTTTTGGCCAGTAAGTCTTCATCAGTTGCCCTCAGATTTTTTAAAGGAAAGTAAACGTAATATGCTCAATTATCATAAAGGACCAGAAAATATAAAGCAATGTCTACTGTAAGTCTCGCGAAGTAATTTTATCTCTGTGTTGTAATATGAACAAGAATTGAAATTTCATATATTGAGGTTTCACATGTACTGAGCTAAATTTGCACGTGTATTGTATTATAAATAATACATTTATTGTGATGCAACATGTTAAATTGCAAAATGCACAAAAGCTGGAAAAACAACCTCGGACACTCAGTTAAAATTCCCTAAACATTTCACATTTTCCTCTTTGTCAACTGATTGTGACATCAAGACGACAGTATGGAAGTTTCTATGGTAGACACTCACACACACACACCTCAACAACAGCATTTTGCAAAGTTCTGTACTTTTATATCAGTCTTGATGTTGGAAGACATTCGTTCGTTTAGATATATCTTGCAGATATCAAGCCGTGTAAACTAGACGCGGTGAAAAATACCGTACTTTCTGACATAAAGCCCCCACCCTACCCCGTAAAGAGTCTGATTAGATTCTTTAATTGGTGCGTGCTTCATAGTCAAATATCCAGGTCGTGTTCAAGCGAACGGTGAGGACTGTGCAAATACGCTAACTGATTTGTATCTGCCGTGGCCAAACATCTAACAATGTGACTAATCAAGCATTTCGGCTAATTTAAGTTTGTGTTTGTTTTGTTATTGTAAGTTGTTCATATCATAGAAACATTGCAGAGCTTGATTAGTCATTTGTGGCATCTGATCGGGGACACGCAATGGGCTGCTATGCATTAATGCCTTACCACATTTTCCCTAAGTATTCGAACAGTCAGGCAACAATACAATATACCAAGATCAGACGCCATAGAAGGCGGAATCTGATCGGGGTCTACACTGTCCGTTATTCACGCAGCAGATGAGACATTTTATCAGGTTTTCAAGCGGCCTTGTTCACAGCAGGACCTGTATGCAGAGCCTGCATCACGAAAACACGCCTATATAGTTTTGACCCCCTTAAAGCTCTCTTTTATACAGTAAAACTGGGGTTCACAGGGGTATACATTAATTTTCTTATTTCTGCTAAAAACATAGATTGTAGTATTCGTTAGAACCGCCTCGCCGATGCGGTTCTAACAAGTACCCACAATCTATGTTTTGAGCAGAAATATGAAAACTACCAGAATTTTTCATCTGAAAGTTTTCATTTTTTGGTGGTAAAATTCTCAATATATTTGAATAGGCTTGTTTTCGTAATGTATGGTAAAGACATAAAAATAAGATGTGTTTCGGTCATTGGTTTTATCACTGATAAGAGACTGAGCACAGCAAAACTAAATGACAGACAGGTAAAGGTCCTAAAGGGGAATTAAGAACTGGCTTATCTATCTGATCCATAGAAAATATTTCCTCCAAATTATTTATTACCCATCAAAAGGCCACTTAACCATCTACTGTTGGGATCAAATAATCACCTTTTCACAAGCCTTTGATCTTCCTTGCACAACGCCTAGGTATAGGGACAATACACTCTTAAGAGATCAGTACCACTTTTGGTCTCATTTAAATTATGACCAAGGTATCTGATTGTTTTCACAGCACCTGTTGCGAAGATTAAACATGTTCTGAGATGATTCAAGGAACACACTGAGCACATGATGATAGCAGACGCGGTTTTATTGAGTCTCTGAATCAGCACAACTGTTTTATGCAACAGTACTTCCACTAGCGCCGGCTAAATGGAAATGGATACATACGGTAGATTTTTTGTCAATGTTTACACAGAAGACCATTGCAAAAACATGCCTATTCAAATATATTGAAAATTTCACCAACAAAAACTGTAAGTTTCAGATAAAAAATCTGATATTTTGCATATTTCTGCTCAAAACATAGATTGTGGGTACTCGTTAGAGCCGCTCTAACGAGAACCCACAATTTATGTTTTTATCAGAAATAAGAAAAATAAAATATACCCCTGTAAACCCCAGATTTATTATATAAAAGTGGGGTTTAAGGGAGTCAAAATTACATAGGTATGTTTTCGTGATGCAACTTTTCTGACGTCTTGTTTGCTCTTCTGCATGCCAAGGCCCCTCCGAAAAGGAGTCTACTCTAACAAGAAAAGATTTCCTTTTCAAACTGAGGCTTCTTCAGATGGAAAGTAAACCATTTTTACAGAGCTGTCTCCCTGAAAATGTATCTATTCCCCTTAGGCAGTTAGCTTTTTTTTTCAGAATTTCTCAAAAATATGGAAAACAAAAACCTTGCAGAAAAAGCGTGATGATCTGAATGATGGGCATACAGCAACCAGGAAGTAATAACAAAACAACAAAACTAATTAAGTTAAAACCTGCTAATGATCAAAAACAGGAACTGGCATTTGTTGCCAGACCTCAGGAATTTAACATGCTTTAACTGCCTATAGAGCCGCGAGTGTACATAAGAAATACATATAATATTGAAATAAATGTCTTATCGAAGTTGTTTACTGTCAGTTGTAGCGGAAAGGAAAACTGCTCTCACTGATATTTGCTAAGCGATACAGCCGAAATCGCAGTCTGATCAGTGCGTTCGCTTGTCGTCAAAATACTGATAATGACAATGAACAACAAAGTGTCTGAGCTGATTTTGTAAATATGCAGGCTGTTGCGTTGTTTTATTGTTTGATTAAGATTTAAGATACATTTTCCAGTTTCCAGGCTGCAGTACTGTCGGTTAAGGCTCAACCTCCTGTTGGAACTACTCCAACTCAGAAGGTGTAAACATCTGAAATCACAATCAATGTCTTGGGAAAAGAATTTCTGTTGTACCGTGTACCCGTCTGTTAGCACTGATTCTGTTCTAAAATAAAACACTGGTACGTCAATGAAGATGCCTTCTGTAAAATATTTTATGGCATACAGTCGACTCTCGTTATCTCGAATTCCAAGGGACTCTCTGAAATAGTTCGAGATATCCGTAGTTCGACATATCAGGTTTGCAGAATTGAGGAAAAAATAATCTGATTAACCACATTTAACAAACTGATAGGTAATTGGACTTTTGAAGTTAGAGATATATTGAAAATATTGTTGAAAAGAGGAGAAATTGCTCCTTAGGAGCAATTTCTCCTCTTTTCTACAATATTTTCCATCTGTTATTAGGTTTTCATGTTTAGGCAGGGACCAGATTTTCACTTCGAGATAAGCGGTTATTCGAGATAAGCGAGGTCGAGATAACGAGAGTCAACTGTATTTTGTTCTTATTAGCATTTCATCAAACACGTACGGTTCCCATATTTTTTCACTCATAAATAGTTTTTTTAATAATTTTGACTACTACGGTATGTCAAGCATTTCAAAATTCGGTATTTTGCCGGAAGCATCTAATTTTATCATTCTGACAGTCACTAAAAGGAGTACTTTTTGTTCAAAATGAGACGCGACTAAAGGTGTTCATATTTTTCAAAGCAGCCGTCATTATTATCAAAGTTAAATACAGTTGACTCTCGTTATCTCGACCTCGCTTATCTCGAATAACCGCTTATCTCGAAGCGAAAATCTGGTCCCTGCCTATATATGAAAACCTAACAACAGATGGAAAATATTGTAGAAAAGAGGAGAAATTGCTCCTAAGGAGCAATTTCTCCTGTTTTCCACAATATTTTCAATATATCTCTAACTTCAAAAGTCCAATTACCTATCAGTTTGTAAAATGTGGTTAATCAAATTATTTTTCCTCAATTCTGCAAACCTGATATGTCGAACTACGGATATCTCGAAGTATTTCAGAGAGTCCCTTGGAGTTCGAGATAACGAGAGTCGACTGTACCTTTATTTAATTGAAATAATCACAAATGGCCATTTACTCTATACTCCTAGAAATTTGACCTTGAGTACAGCAAGAAACCAGATCTGGATTATATCCTTTTTATCATTGTTCTGCGGCGTCTTAAAGGGGTCTACACTGTTTGCAAATGTCCCTTTTATGGACGGACAGAGGTTAAATTAGTGCTGTTTATCAATTTCGTCGTCTCCTGATCGGTAGCAGCAGTAGCTGTAGTAGTGATACCACTGAAGTTTTCTTATTATTATACCTGATAAAAAAAAGTAAACATAGTAATACGTAACAAACTCCATCGAGCGAAAGTTTACAAACTTACCACATTTGAAACAGAATTTGTGCCATTTCTTCCCAGCCCCTATCTTTTCTTCTGCTGCATACACAGATTTACCACAAAGTGGACATTTCGACTGCTCCGGCGGTTTAAACGGCATCTCTCCTCAGACTGAAATAAAAAAAAGTCCAAATCGTAAAAAAATCAATGGTTCTTGTGTTGCTCGTTCTTTGCTCGGTATGTTTTTTTTTTTTTTTTTTTTTTTGTTGTTTTTTGTTTGTGTGTGTGTGTGTGTGTGTGTGTGTTTATGTATATCTTGTTATTATTATTTTTTTTTAATTTGATGGGCACGGTCTGGCACTGTGATCACCTTACTGGGCATGAGAACATTAACATCACGAAAACACGCCTATATAATTTTGACCCCTTAAACCCCACTTTAATATAGTGAAACTGGAGTTTACAGGGCTATATATTATTTTTTTTTATTTCTGCTCCAAAACACAGATTGTGGGTACTTGTTAGAACCGCCTTGCTGAACCCACAATCTATGTTTTGAGCAGAAATATGAAGAATATCAGAATATTTTATCTGAAAATTTTCCGTTTTGTTTGTAAATATATTTGAATAGATGTGTTTTCGTAATGTGAAAAAACTATAAGCGAAGATACCCAGGAAATGCAAACATCACCAAGCGCAACCTTCCTAAGACACCAAAAGAAGGAGACATGTACAAATGTATGACAAAACAAACGCCACATATAAAACCACCGCCAGATGAGTTTCGTGTCAAATGTCCTTTTAGTTCAAAAGTTCAAATCTGGTTTTCAAGATGGCAGCAGTGGCGGCCATCTTGTATTTCCGATCGGAACGATGTTAGCTATTTTTGATTCACAAATCACCTCGATACTTCCAGCAAATTTCCACTGACCTTTAGGTTAGGGGGAAGTTCAAAATAGATTTTCAAGATGGCAGCCATCTTAGATTTCTGATCGAAATGATTTAGCTAATTTTGATCTACAAATCACTCTGATACTAACAATTGGCCTATCTGTTCAGGAGTTAAAAATACATTTTCAAGACGACATCCATGGCGGCAATCTTGGATTTCCGATGGGAAAAAGTTTTAATTATGTTTGGCCTAGAAGATGCCTCGATACGTCCGGCAAAGTTTCAAGTAAGTTGGGCTTTTGGTTCATGAGGAGAAGTTCAGAACTGATCTTCAAGATCGGCCATCTTGGATTTCCAATCTGAACTATTTTCGCTTGTTCACATCAACAAGTCACCTCGCTAGTTCCTACCAAGTTTCGAGTCAATAGGCCCTTTTGATTAAGGAGAAGAATTTCGAAATAGATTTATAGATCGGTAACATTTTACCTATTTTTATCTACAAGTCACACCGATACTTCCTATCAAGTTTCCAGAATTTGCCTTTCGGTGCAGGAGGTTTAAAATGCGTTTTCGAAAATGACGGCCAAATTGAACATTTTTTTAATCTACAAGTCACCTCGATACTTCCTACCAGGTTTGTAGTAAATAGGCATTTTGTTTTAGGAGAAATGTTTCTCAATAAATTTTCGAAATGGCAGCCGTGGCAGCCATCTTGGATTTCTGATTGGAATCATTTTAGCTATTTTTGAACTGCTATTTTTGTTCTACTTTTTGATCTGCTACTTTTGATCTACAAGTCACCCCGATACTTCTTTATAAATTCGTTGTTAACTGGCCTTTCAATTCAGAAGTTCAAAATAGATTTTTTAAGACGGCGGCCGTAGCGGTCATCTTGTATTTCTGATTGAATCGATTTTTACTATTCTGATCCACAAGCCGCTCTGATACCTCCTACCATGTTCTGAGTCAATTGGTTTTCGATTAGGAAGATTTTGAAGATGGCGGGCATGTCGGCCATCTTGGGTATCCAATTGGAAATAATTTAACTATTTTTGATATTTTCAAACCAGTTTCGGGTCAATTGGGCTTTTGGTCCGGGGGAATTTCATAATAGATTTTCAATTGGCGGGCATGACGGCCGTCTTGGAATTCGAATCAAAACGATTCTAGCTATATTTTATTACAAGCAAGATATTTCCTATCAAGTTTACTGTCAATTTGCCTTTCAGTTCAAAAACGAGTTCCAAAATGGCGGCCGTAGCAAGAATCTTGGATTTTAAATTGAAATTATTTTAGCTATTTTTTAGCTATTTTTTTTTATCAACAAGTCACCTTGATTATTTCCTAACAAGTTTCGAGTCAATTTTCCTTTCAGTTAATGTGAAGAATTTCGGAATAGACTTTGGACTTGGATTTCTGATCGGAATTATTTTATTTATTTTTGATCTAAAAGTCACCCCGGTACTTCCTACCAAGTTTCAAGTCAACTGGCCTTTCGGTTCAGAAGAATTTCAAAACAGATTTTCCTGAAGATGGCGGCCGTCGTGGTAATCTTGGATTTCTTGAAGCAATTTCAACTACATGTATTTTGATCTATAAGCGGCTCCGATACTTCGAGTTTCGAGTTAATTGGCTTTCCCATTACAAAAACACGCCTATTCAAATATATAAAAAAATTCACCTCCAACAACTGAAAATTTTCAGATAAAAACCTCTTATATTTTTCATATTTCTGCTCAAAACATAGATTGTGGGTACTCGTTAGAGTACCCACAATCTATGTTTTGAGCAGATATAAGAACAAGAGGCCCACGGGCCATTGTTCGCTCACCTGAGTGACATAGCCACTGCAGACATGCAGATGTTATGCAACATTTTTCCAGTCCTATCATCGCAACTTATGAAAATATCATCATTTGAGCAGTTCGTAGTTTTGAAGAAGAATATATGGGCATGACAGTCAATGGAGCATGATCATTTGAATAAACTATCAATCACATTTCAACAGAAGGATCAATGTGAAATTTGGTGGAAATTGGCAAAGTGGTTTCTGAAGAATCATGATTTTATACATGTAAACAGCACAGTGGCAGGGAAATATTATAAATATAAACCAGATGATGGCCATCTTAGATTTCCAATCAGAACAATTTTAACTACTGTTGATCTACAAGTCACTTCGATACTTTCAATATAAATGTATATGGCCCACACAAATAGGGAAGCAAATTTGACCTTGGAGGCTAAAAGGTCAAATGTCAACATAGAACCATAATTTGAGCAATTTTGGTAGATCTCCTGTCCCCCGTAATTTGTGCAAAGATTAGGACCCAGGGCTTATTTGGTTATGGAGAAGAAGATTTTTAAAGGTTTTTACCATATATGTGCATGGCAGCCATTTTGATCGATGGACCATACCCATTTTAGCAATCTTTCATTCTCCTGCCCACGGAGGCATGAAATTTGAGCAACACTGGCGCGGAGGCTTCAGAGGAAAAGCCATTTGAAATTATCAACATTTTTTCCATACAAAGGTATGGGGCCCATACAAATGCATACAGAAGCAAACTTGGCATGGCTGTAAAAAGGTTAAATGTCAATGTATGACAATTATTTTAGCAACATTGGTAGACCGCCCGTTCCAGATGATATATGCAAAGATTCAGCAACAAGCCATCCTCGGTTTTGGAGAATAAGATTTTTAAATGTTTTTTCCCCTGCAAATGCATAAGGAAGCAAACTTGACCTTGCCGTAAAAAGGTCAAATGTCAATGTATGACCATTATTTTAGCAACTTTGGTAGATCCCCTGTCCCCGATGATTTATGCAAACATTCAGCCCCAAAGCATCCTCGGTTCTAGAGAAGAAGATTTATAAAGGTTTTTACCATATATGGGCATGGCGCCCATTTTGGTCAACTAACCGTGACCATTTTAGCAATCTTTTGTTCCCCTACCTAACGAGGCTCCATATGAAATTTGAGCAAAATTGGCCCAGAGGCTCCAGAGGAGAAGTTGTTTGAAATTCTGAACATTTTTCCCATACAAATGCATAAGGAAGCAAAATTGACCTTAACCTAAAAAGGTCAAATGTCAATGTACGACCATTATTTTAGCAATTTTGTAGCCCTCCTGTTCCCGAAGATATATGCAAAGATTCAGCCAAAAGGAATGCTCGGTTTTGGAGAAGAAGATTTTTAAAGGTTTTTCCCATACAAATGCATAGGGAAGCAAACTTGACCTTGCCGTAAAAAGGTCAAACGTCAACATACGACAATTCTTTTAGCAATGTTGGTAGACCTCCCGTCCCTGATGATTCCTGCAAAGGTTCAGCCCCAAGGCATTCTCGGTTCTGGAGGAGAAGATTTTTAAAGGTTTTTACCATATATGGGCGTGGCGGCCATCTTGATCAACGGACCGCGACCATTTTAGCAATTTTTCGTTCCCCCACCCTAAGAAGGCTCCATATGAAATTTGAGCAAAATTGGCCCAGAGGCTCCAGAGGAGAAGTTGTTTGAAATTCTGAACATTTTTCCCATACAAATGCATAAGGAAGCAAAATTGACCTTACCGTAAAAAAGTCAAATGTCAATGTACGACCATTATTTTAGCAATTTTGGTAGCTCTCCTGTTCCCGAAGATATATGCAAAGATTCAGCCATAAGGCATGCTCGGTTTTGGAGAAGAAGATTTTTAAAGGTTTTTCCCATACAAATGCATAGGGAAGCAAATTTGACCTTGCCGTAAAAAGGTCAAACGTCAACGTACGACAATTCTTTTAGCAATTTTGGTAGACCTCCCGTCCCCGATGTTTCCTGCAAAGGTTCAGCCCCAAGGCATTCTCGGTTCTGGAGGAGAAGATTTTTAAAGGTTTTTACCATATATGGGCGTGGCGGCCATCTTGGTCAACGGACCGCGACCATTTTAGCAATTTTTCGTTCCCCCACCCTAAGGAGGCTCCGTATGAAATTTGAGCAAAATTGGCTCAGCGGTTTCAGAGGAGAAGTCGTTTGAAAATGTTAACGGACGGACGCACGGACGGACGGACTGACGGACGCACGGACGACGGACGAAAAGTGATCACAATAGCTCATCCTGAGCAGAGCTCAGGTGAGCTAAAAATAATGCATAACCCTGTAAACCCCAGTTTTTCTATATAAAAGTGGGGTTAAAGGGGGTCAAAATTATACAGGCGTGTTTACGTGATGCGATCAGGAGAAGTAAAATATTTCTGAATGATTTTAGCTATTTTTGACCTACAAATCAACTCGATTCTTCCGATCAAGTTTCAGCTCAATTAGCCTTTGAGTTCTGGACAAGTTCAAAATGGATTTTCAAAATGGCGGCCACCTTGGATTTCCAATCTGTATGATTTTAGCCATTTTTGATTTAAAAGCCACACCGATATTACCTACCAAGTTTCTAATCAATCTGCCTCTCCGTTCAGAAGTTCAAATTAGATTGTAACTTTTCACACAACGAGCATAAAGTATATATGTAAAATTCACATGGTTCTGAGTTTGCTCCTTCTCTTCGTATACAGAAAAAATGAAATTCCTGACAGTGTGTAAAGATGCTGGAATTTCACCTTTAGTTCATACGCCCACAGCTGCTCAGAATGCTTAGAGCTTAGATACAATGAACCGCAAGGACAAAACGTACCTTCGTACATGTGTATCCAGCGACGATTCAGATCAGCCTGCGCATTCGCACAGTCCGATCAGAATCTTCACTGGGCTCATTTTGGATAGCCATTAAGAAAACACTCCTATTCAAATATATAGAAAATTTTATCTCCAAAAACTGAAAATTTTCAGATAAAAGACTCAGATATTTTTCATATTTCTGCACAAAACTCTACATTCTCTTGGTACAGTTCATCTTGACATTAAGGCTAATAACATTTTACTAACTTCAAACGGAGAGACCGTCCACGAGAAACTCACGTTAGGGTACCTTGTGGAAGTGTTACCTGACAGCCTGTCTGATTATATCAAAAGAATAAAAGTCCAAAAAATATGTCACCAGTTTTCAGAAATACAGTTACCGTCAGTATTCAAAGAGCAATAAGCTACATACATTCAGAAGTAGAGCTCATCTTCATATAGTAGCTAATAATATTTTACTATTGAATGCAAGGGTATCCTCATGGAAGTTTTATTACACCGTCTGTCTAGCTATATCAAAATAATTATAAGCTGATGAAAATATTTCACCAGTTTTCAGAAATACAGTTACCGGCGGTATTCTAAGAGCAATGAGCCACATACATTTAGTTGGTAGAGCTCATCTTAACATCAACTTCATAACACTTTACTAATTGCTTCTGAAAGAACTATCAAACAGAAGCTTATGCACGTGTATCATAAGGAAGTTGTACCAGGCAGTTTTGTCTAATTAAATCAAAAGAATGAAAACTCCACAACATATTTCATCAGCTTTCAAATATACAGTTACCGTCGGCATTCTAAGGGCAGCGATCTATATTCATTCATTTCGTATAGCTCATCTAGATATCAAAGCTTATATTTTAATAACTGCTAATGGAGAGACCGTCCACCAAAAACTCACGCAATGGTCCGTATGGAAGTATTACCGGACAGTCTGTCTGATTTTAGTTAAAGAAATAAAAGTCCCCAAAATATTTCACCATCAAAGCTAATAATGTTTTACTATTGAGTGCAAGGGTATCTCATGGAAGTTCTACCAGACAGTCTGTCTAATTATATCAAAGTAATAAAAAATCCACAAAATATTTCGCCAGTTGTCAGAAATACAGTTACCATTGGTATATTCCAAGAACAGTGAGCTACATACTTTGAGTTGGTAGAACTCATCTTCACATTAAAGCTACTAATATTTTAATAACTGCTAATGAAGAAACCTTCAACCAGAGGCTTACGTAAGGTTATCTCATGAACGTTTTACTAGACAGTTTGCCTACTTATATCAAAAGAAGTAAAAGTCCACAAAAATTTGCATTAACTTTGAGGAATGCACTTACTGTCGGCATTCTATGGGCAGCGATCTATATCAATTCATTTGGTATAGCTCATCTAGATACCAAAGCTTATTATATTTTGCAAACTGCTAAAGAAGCGACAGTTCACCAGAAACTCGCGCATGGGTACCTACCTTATGGATGTGTTACCTGACAGCCTGTCTTATTATACCATTAGAAAGAAAACAACCAATTACACCAGCTTTAGCTTTCAGAAATACAGTTTTTGTCGGTATTCTTAGGGTAGTGAGATATATATTTTCACTTCTCATCTGATATTAAGGCTAATAATATTTTACTAATGGTGAGACCGTTGACGAGAAACACGCAAGGGTACCTTATAAAATGTTATAAGACACCCTATCTTATTATATCAAAAGAATTAAAAGTCCACAACCCATATCACCAGCTTTCAGAAATACAGTTACCGTCGCTATTGTTAAGGTAGCGAGCTATATCCACTCACCTGATATAGTTCATCTAGTCATCAAAGCTACCGGTAATAATAGTATACTAACTTCTAAAGAAGAGCCCAAGCTTGCTGAGCGGCATGGCGTATCAAAATAAGGTTTCTTTGGGGCATATGCGGACAGCAAGGTCCCAGATCAGCCTGTGCATCCGTAGGCAATGGAGTTTTTGCTTTATAACATCGAAAAAAAATGTTATTTATTACATTAGACGTATAAAAGATTGACAGAGATAAGAATAAAACTTATTAACCGAAAATGTATACCCTTGCAAACCAAAATTGTCTCTATATATTATGGGGAATATGTGGCTCTACGTTACATGGACTTAATAATGTTATATGCCTCAATGACACATTTTCTCACGGCGAGGCCCATATATTTTGTTCAAACGTGTGAACTGATATACTTTCAAGGGAGGCACCTCTGACAAATTTATCTTGTCGCCCTTCTGAAAAATGGTCTACAATAAAAAAGAAAGAATTTGGGGGAGCAAATTCTTTCCTCCTATAGTAGACACCTTCCCAGAAGGGACTTAGTGTGCTGGAAAAGACTTGGTGTGTAGGAAAGCAAACAGGAAGTAACAAAAGTTGTCTCCGTTGTAAATATTCCGGAATACCTACCAAGTGTATCCAGACACCCTGAGTATGATCGGTTAATGTACGTTTCTGTAATGATATTTTTCCATATAATGTAACCGAACACATTCCGGAGATTTTCATTTCAGTTGTATCAATTGTGATAACTCAGTTTCTGCCTCTAACAACCAGACGCATTTAATCCACAAAATAGTGTAATGAACTCCGGTTCAGTAAAGTACAATCATGTTTACTGATTTTCGAATTGTAAATACACTTGTCTGTCTGCAATAAGGAGTCTGGTATATGTAGCAGGTAGACGTAACCAGTGTAAATGGCAAACAACTGGAATTTCCTCCAAAAGTACGTATCTGTGACTGACTCATATATGTACTGCCAAGAGCTTATTTATTGGGCTGATTGGCGCTGTTTATCAGGGCAAAGAGCTGTCATTATTCAATAAGTAGGACTGGGCAGTGGGTTAGGCAGGATCCATGCCTAAAGGCGTCCTACAAGTATATAGGAGAGATGAAACATAGCCTTTATCAGCGGTACATCTTTATGTGCCTTTATCTAAGGAGTTGTCATCACCCTGCTCCCCTTATTAAATTTGCATTATGTATCAATGGCACACGATCTATCGGGTATAGCTAGTTCAGCTTAAATACTCGTAATATAGCAAAAAGTTTACCTGAAAAGTTTAAAGTATAGATAAAGTTGCCTTAATAAAAAGTTCTGACAGAGTAAGTCTGATTTATCTATGACAAGTTTATTACCAAGAAAAATCGTTAGATTATTTATTGCTTTAAGAACTTTCAGTACGAAATCTCACTGATATACACAAATCTGTATTTCAAATTCTCATCTTACCACCAATGCCAGTGCCTTATACAGGAAATTATCAACTCAATACTTAGCTTTCTGAATTTACGACCCAAATAGATAAAAGTAGTGGTAAAAGCTAAAATCAAACCAGCGATACATCCCCGTTTACCTTTACCTTTGGAGTAACCTCCGTACATCTCTAACGTGCATACAATAGTTAAAGCTCAATTTGGGGTTAATCTCATGTTTTGAAAAGGGTGAGACAACGGTTAAAGCGTGCTTTTGACCAAAAAAGTCGATTGTATTTAATCAAAAATGAAAAGTTTACAGATAGGGACCTGTTGTACAAAAGTATACGTCAAACACATATATGTTGTAATCAGATGTTGCATTTAATCTGTCTTAATGTGTTTTTTTTCTATGCTGTGGTTTTGAAAGTTTCTCAACGTTTTTACAGTAGTGAGCTTGAAATAGCCATTCCTAAAAAGCCATTGCCGATTGTCTAAGCGCAAATGAGCAGAACAACATCTTAAGCTGCTATATCTTTTTCTAGCGTTTAGGTAGCTTTTGAATCCTATTGCATTGATCTGGAGTTTCTAATTTAAAAGTCGACTGCCGTAATTATATACCGTCAACCTCTTTTGAACATTTGTTGTTTTTTTTTGTTTGTTTGTTTTTTTTTTTCGGTTTTTGTGGATTCATTCATTGTTCTCAAGGGTCATTCCTTTTAGACTGTATAACACTGACTGCTAATTGTTGCTTCATAAATTAAAATCCACAAATGTGTGTTTATTTGGCATACCATAACAGAAAGGAATGCAAAACCTTTTCGAATAATAAAATAATAATAAACAAATCATCTTAGAGGGATCGTCTTCCATGACCTGGCACATATAATGGTACATACCACATTGCTCCAGATAAGTGGGGTAATATTTTTCATACTTCTCCTTGAAAACAGGTATTGTAGGTATTCATCAAAAGCGCCTAGCGGAGGCGTTTCTGCATTACGAAAACACGCCTATTCAAATATACTGAAAATTTTACCACCAAAAAATGAAAATTTTCAGATGAAAAATTCTGATATTTTTCATATTTCTGCTCAAAACATAGATTGTGGGTACTTGTTTGGGTACTAGTTAGAACCGCCTCGACGAGGCGGTTCTAACGAGTACCCACAATCTATGTTTTAGAGCAGAAGTAAGAAAATAATGTATACCCCTGTAAACCCAATTTTACTGTATAAAAGTGGGGTTTAAGGGGGTCAAAATAATATAGGCATGTTTTCGTGATGGGGTATCCAACATACATGTTTTTATGGAGAATAATATTTAAAAAAATACTTTTCGGTTGAAATAGGCGTCTTATCTGGCGCTATGATAACTGAATACACAAAAATATCAGAAAAATCTTCCACAATTCAGACACAAATGTAATTATTCTGTGAGAGTAGATTTCAAGTTCTTATCAGTGAAATGCTAAGAATCCAGGTATTGAGAACACTAACCGTAACATTGTTGATGCTTTAGTCAGATACTGGTATTGACACAAGTGTGTAGTAACTCGCACTGGTGCCTTGCAATGTGAAAAGGTAATAAGTCGTGTACGTGAATGGCGTAGACCCAGATCGGACAACGTATCAGCGATTGCGTTTTAAAATGCAAATGCAGAAGTTACTGTATAAGCAAATGGTATATTCTACAGTCCGATTAATATCCGCGCTAGGATGGGGTGCGGTGTGTGTCTGCAGTAGGCGCGCGCGTGGTGTGACCGTATAAAGTCGCCAAAATTTAGAGCAAAGTTATCTGATTGAGTTTACAGGTGGATCATAGAAAAAAGCAAGTCATTGTAGCAATGAAATTGTAGCAATGAAAGTCTGACTTGTATTTCTATACCGGTAATAATGAAAATAACGGAATCAGTATGTTTATTAAACATCATTGCTTTCAAATGATAAAACTGTAGTTTTGATTCTTTTTAACAATAGTGAAAACTGATTATTCTAAAACCAAACTGGTACTTAGCAATTTACTTGTTTTAAACTGAATATCAGTTTGCCTGCTGGTTCGCAGTTATTATTTTATGGTACGTTAAAAAACTGAGATACCAAGGAAAGGTAATAAACATTGAACGCAACGCTCTAAAGGTAGGTACAGAAAGACTAGAGGAATAGAAGGATTTGAGCACGAAAATGACAAAAAAAAAATCAACTGAACGAACAGGAACGTTAAACTACTGTGCTTTTGATATTCGGGAAGTTCGCCAGGAGTTTTATTCTGAATGCAAAAACTGACTCGTAACTTATCAGGGACCATTTGTCTTTTATGTTTCTGTTTTGTTTTCAAATATTTACTGTATAATTAATTTTACGGCCAAATATAGGTCTTACCTATGCAATTTCTATAGTAAACTGGAATTCTGAAATATATATATTAGAAAATATTTTTACTTTTCTTCCTTGGTTTAAAATTATATACTGATGTTCGATAACAATATTGTGAAAATTTCAGAAATTTTGAATACGAGTATCAAAAATGTCCGATGTCAAGCAATCTTGTAGGTTTTAACAGACATTCACGCGTAAATGACCCGAAAATGTCCGATGTCAAGCAATCTTGTAGGTTTTAACAGACATTCACGCGTAAATGACCCGAAAATGGTTCGCAACAGTACCTTGCAGCCATTTTTACTAAAGCAAAACATGACAAATGAAATTTTGGTGTATAGGTAAATACAACAGAAGGTTTTGCATTGAAACATACCAAAACTTTGCAAACTTACTTATTCTAAGTAAAGCGCCACACTAAAAAAAAGACTTTCTGAAAGATGTTGCTCAGCCTTGGATGCGCGTCTGACTGGAACCCAGGAGGTCGCGGGTTCGACCCCCGCCAAGGTCGGCAACATTCTTTCGTGGAGATTGAACATGAAATAATTTCTACGGTCATTGTCTCCCTTCCGCTGATTCAAGAAGGGCAGTTGTCAGTTTCTGGCGAAAGAATGTGCACAATACTGGTTAACCGCTTAGAGGACTAAGCATGTCCTGTAAACGTGTGATTAAGTAAAACTGACCGCGCTCGACATGACCCCACTGGGTTGACTGGGCCGTAAAACCTCAACATAAACAAACAAATCTGGAAGATGTTGAAAGCAAAATAAATTAAAATGTTTTTGAGTCTTCTTGTACATTGTATTTATTACCCAAAATTTACTACCCAATATTTTATCCCAATGAGCAAATTCCTTCCTTTTACAGTTGACCCCTTTTCAGAAGGAATACAAAAAAATTCAGAGAGTTACTTCCCCCTAAGAAATGTATCAATTGAGACAAAACAATTCATCACGAAAACATGCCTATAAAAATTTGACCCCCTTAAACCCCACTTTTATACAGTAAAACTAGGGTTTACAGGGGTATGCATTATTTTTCTTATTTCTGCTCAAAACATAGATTGTGGGTTCTCGCTAGAACCGCCTCAACGAGACGGTTCTAACGAGTACCCACACTCAATGTTTTGAGCAGAAGTATGAAAAATATCAGGATTTTTTATCTGAAAATTTTCATTTTCTGGTGGTGAAATTTTCAGTATATTTGAATAGGCGTGTTTTCGTAATGTTAGAGCATTGCTTCCCCCTAAGAAATGTATCAATTCCTATAAGTACTGAACATTATGTTTTCATGGCGAATCGAATTAATGATTGTACGGCATACCGTTAATGAGTCTTTCATGACTCTGTCCTACGCATAGACCAGCTGCAGTTCCGCATAGTTGAAGATGGTTTGGAAAGTTGCCATCCGAATAAATTATTAGAGAATACACCAGTGAATACGCCAAATGATCCTATGTTATATTAAGCCAACTTCATAACGCGGTACCAAAAATAGATTTTAATAATAATATATTAGCTATTTCAAGTGCCAGTGAGCACTTAGTTTGTTTGTTGTTGTTGTTTTCTGTTTTTTTTAGATCTACGCAAGGTGTCCTTAAATTTGCTGTCGGGATGGAGGAGTAGAAATAAAATTATAAGAAAGCTTGGGTCAATCAAATAAAATGAGTTGCTAACGAAAATACATGTAATAAAAATGTGAAACGATAAAACCCCGCAATTATCATGTCCCGGGCAGATAACTGTCAAAAATTGACGAAATTTGCCACTAAGCATTCCCATACCAGATGTCCACAATATCAATGCACATAGCAAATTTGGTAAAAATTCCATTGAGATTTACTCAAGTTAGTGTCCTGAAACTAAAATACAGATGTGATGCAGGCAGATGACTCTGTACAAACTGACAAACTTTGCCAATTAGCAATCCTAAATCAGATCAAATCAGATCTCAACAGTGTTAATGCACATGCTAAGTTTGGTGAAAATCCATTGATATTTACTAAACTAATCGTCATGCAATACAAATACGGCCGTGTTGCGGGCAGCTACTCTTGTCTAAAATCGGCGAAATTTGCCCCTCAGCAATTCCAAACCAGATCTGCACAATTTAAATTCACATACCAAGATTGGTGAAAATCCATTGACATTTACTAAAGTTATCATCCGGAAACGAAAATATTGATGTGAGCGGGCAGATAACTCTTGTCAAAAATTTACGAAATTTGCCCATTGGCAATCCCAAACCAGACCTCTACAATATCAATGCACACAGCAAGTTTGGTAAAAGCAATTGATATATACTCAAGCTATCGCCCGGAAATGAAAAAAAACGGACGGCCGTACGACCAACATATCATAATACCCCGCCACTATCGTGTTGCGGGGTATAAAAATGGAATATTTCAACTCCTAATTTGAAGGGTAGGGACAGGACATAAAAAAGATATTTGAGATGCAAATTTTCTTTTTCTGGAGGGCTAAAATCAGTCTCCCGTAAACCGGAAAAACTCTGACCTTACGACCGAAATCGAGTAAACGTACTGATGTGCTGCTAAGTTCTTGTATTATAAGATATATGTTACTAAATTCTTGGTCTGATACATAGTATTCTGATACATAATACACGGGTTTTATGCCATACATGTATATGCGTGCAACAATGCCCCTTTTCCACCTGCCCCATCACGAAAACATGCCTATATAGTTTTGACCCCCCTTAAACCCCACTTTTATATAGTAAAACTGGGGTTTACAAAGATATACATTATTTTTCTTATTTCTGCTCAAAAACATAGATTGTGGGTACTCGTTATAACCGCCTCGCCGAGGCGGTTCTAACGAGTACCCACAATCTAGGTTTTGAGCAGAAATATGAAAAAAATATTAGAATTTTTACCTCAAAACGTTTAGTTTTAGGTGGTGAAATTTTCAATATATATGAATAGGCGTGTTTTCGTAATGCATTCTAACTGATCAGGACATTCGAAATCCGCTTACAGAAGGTATTTCAGAATGTATAGATGAACAGGGGAGGTCCTATCCAATCGGACACACAACGATTCAAACATTGAATCAACGTCGTTTCAACTTTGTGTGACCATTGGGATATGGATTTTGGCCTACTCTTCGGGGTGCCATTATGAAAACATACCTATTCAAATATACTGAAAATTTTAGTACCAAAAAATGAAAAATTTCAGATACATATTTCTGCATAGATTGTGGGTTCTCGTTAGAACCGCCTCGACAAGGCGGTTCTAACGAGTACCTACAATCTAGTGGTTTTTGAGCATAAATAAGAAAAATAATGTATACACTTGTAAACCCCAGTTTTAGTATATAAAAGTGGGGTTTAAGGGGGTCAAAATTGTACAGGCATGTTTTCGTGATGGTTGCGTTGTACAAACTGCACACTACACTTACTTCCAGAAAGACCGCTTTTGTATGTAACATCAACATATCTAAAATAGGTGAAGAAAAGCAAAATTAATTTCTAAAAAAAATTCCAAAAATCCAAATCTCATTTCCTATAGAAATTGCTTACTAGTTGTTGTTGTTGTTTTTTTTTGTGTGTTTTTTTTTTTTCAGTACATTTTTTTTGTTTTGTTTTTTTTTCCAGTACATCGGCCTGTTTGAAAAAAAAGCAAAGAAACAGAAATGACAAATGGTTCCCGATTAGATATAATCAATCAGAACAAAAGTTTGTTTTTTTTTTGTTTTTTTTATTTAGAATAGATGGTCATTCAAATAAGTCTATCCATAGAATGTCGAAAGGACACATCACGTTTCAGTCTACGTTACAACACACATGACGTTACACATTTTAAAGGCTCCATCATAAGCCTCCGAATTTACATTTCATTTCGTCACAAGAAGTGGAAAAAATAATTTCATTTAATTTACAATTCTATGAAAAGCAAACTGCTGTTTTATTATAACTATACTATTATTCGGTCTATCTATGGTTTCTCGGGAAATTCAAACTAATAAAGAGCATTTAGAATACTCTTTCTCGATCTAAAACGAGCGCATTAAACACAACGTACCAAATTAAAAAAGTCAAACCTCTTTAAGCAACAGAGTAAGATTGAACGCATTTATTAATGTGGTTAAAAATACCAGTACAGCTCCCATTTTAAGCTAGAGGTTATTTTAAGAAGACTAAATCTCATTTAATTAAACTTTAAAGTATGGAAGATACATCTAAGTTTAGTAAATCATTTAGAAAATATACAATTTTGAAATTAGCTTTCAAATTAAATTTGATAATTAAATTTACATTTTTAAACAGTAAACCAGTCAAATGGTGCTTGCACTAGATTTACAGCGAATGAAGATTATTTTATGCTCAGTAGATGTAGCATGAATATTTCTGAATGTTTAAACATTTGTTTAAATTATGCAGGGTATCGAATCAATAACGTCATCATATATGCAAATAAACAGCATCTTTAAACTTTAATGAATGTTAATAACATAAAAAATCAGCTACTGTCTTTTCGACATCCTTTGGAAAGGTGTTTTTCTCTTTGCGTTTTATTCGAAATGAAAATATTTTCCAATTGTCCAAATCTTATCAGGAACAATTTGTCTTTTCTGTTTCTGCACTTTGTTTTCAAGTATTTACTGTAAAATTAATTTTACGGTCAAAAAAGGGTCTGACCTATGCAATTTCTTTAGAAAACTAGATTTTTGGTATTTTCCATTAGAAAATATGTTTTGCTTTTCTCTAGCGATTTTAATTATTGATGTCTTAAAACAATACTGTGACGTTTTCAGAACATTTGAACAAGTGGAATTTGTTGAAAACCTGACTCAAATCGACCTTTGATTTTTGCACAATTTGCAGCCATTTTTACTATGGAAAAATGGAAATTTTCGATTTTGTTTTAATCACTAAATAGAATAAAAAATTTGGTGCATAGGTAGTTACGACAAAAGGCTTAGCACTGAATCATAACAAAAGTTTGCACATTTACTTCTATGTAAAGGCCAGACAAAAGCGTTATTCCGAAAGATGTTTTAAGCACAGCAGTTTTTTTTTCCTCATAACATTACGAAAACATGCCTATTCAAATATATTTGAAAATTTCACCACCAAAAAACTGAAAGTTTTCCAATAAAAATTCTGATATTTTTCTTAATTCTGCTCAAAACATAGATTGTGGGTACTCGTTAGAACCACCTCAACGATGCGGTTCTAACAAGTACCCACAATTTATGTTTTTGAGCAGAAAATAAGAAAAATAATTTATACCCTGTAAACCCCAGTTTTACTATATAAAAGTGGGTTTTCAGGAGGTCAAATTTATCTGATGGTCACATGCTGTTCTTTAAAGTACATGTATTTCACAACCCAAACTTGCAACCCATGGATTGATCATACGTGAATGTTCCCCTGTAATTCCAAAACAATGAACAAGCCTAAATGATGGAAATTGTGGAGACATAATTCCATAGGCGTAGCGTGTGTGTGTGTGTGTGTGTGTGTGTGTGTGTGTGTGTGTTGAGGTTTTACGGCCCAGTCAACCCAATGGGGTCATGTCGAGCGCGGTCAGTTTACCTAACAACACGTTTACTGGGCAGGCTTAGTCCTCTAAGCGGTTAACCAGTATTGTGCACATTCTTTCGCCAGAAACTGACAACTGCCCTTCTTGAATCAGCGGAAAGGAGAGAATGACCGTAGAAAATATTTCATGATCATAGGCGTAGCGCTCATCACGCATGTACGTAACATGCGTCTCAAACATCTTTACAGTAAAGTGACATATAGTCGAATTTCAATGGCTCGAACACTGGTGGCTCGTTTACCATGGCTTATTCGAACTCATTTTTTGAGTCCCTACGGATTTTTTTTTTTTCCGATAGCTCAAGAAAACAAATATTGAGGGAAATTTTCTTATTTTATTATGAAATTGTATGTTGTGTGTACTCATTAGAATCGCCTCATCAAGGCTATTCTAATGAGTACACTCAACATACTATTCTTTTGTTGAAGATCGAAAAAATTTCCATAAATTATCGCCATTTGCTTCCTGACCTGGCGCCATGATTAAATCTCACTGGCTCGAACTACCCATCTCTCGAACAAAATCTCCATGGTCCCAAAGATGTTCGAGCCATTGAAGTTTGACTGTATTTGCTTCTTAATCATAGGGACTGCTCTAGGAGCGAATTCTTACCTTGAAGAGTAGCCCCTACCCTAAAAGCATTTATAGGCATAATTTTTTAGGAGTTTTCCTGGATTAGCGTAAAAATAATTTCGTTCTGGCTCCGCCGCTGATTTCGGAGTGTGGGAGGCCTAGGGTAACTTCCTATTCACAGGGTTTAGTACGGAAGTTCGGGCTTAGATGGTCCCCTTTTTCTGCGCTCCCAGGTATATGATTGTCTCTTTTTAAAACATTACTGATCCTCTTTTTCCTTGTTTAGTACTCGAAAGGACCCAGGTATATGCAGATATTTTCAAGTGGCTGCTTGTTACTCAAAGTATTTAAAGGGCAGTATATGAATATGTCAGCACTGCAGACAATCAATAATTATGAATGGGCTCGCTTCTTTTTCCAGAGGCCCGGTAAATGAATGGAGTAGGTGTCGAAATGCTGGGCCGTATACCAGTATCACAATTACAACCAGTTAAATCCCCATCTCCACGCCCCTTCCTTCCCCCCCCCCCCCCCTCCCACCTACCGCCACACGCACACGCAAACTTCAAACCCACAGAATATAAGTAGAAAGAACCGAGGACAGAGCGAGAGAGAGAGCGGATTTTTCCACTGTAGGTGGGTAAAGAACCCGGACCGAGGACAGAGACGGGAAGTTTTCCTTTGAAGACGGGTAATGATATTAACACAGGCGTGCACTGACGTAGAATCTAACAGAAGTTGTTATGAGTCATGTATACAGGAATTTTAACATAAGGCATCAGACAGGTATGTGAAAACAAACACCACTAGGCGTAACCTTGAGCATCTTATGCTCAATTTGAGAAAAGGGCCTTTATGCCATATGAGAACAGGGAAGGCCCTGATCAGACTGCGCATGCTCAGTCTAATCAGGGCCTTTGTTGTTCGCCAATATATTCTAAAGTATCATCTACGTCTTTAAGCAGGAAACGAATGTTCTGACCAGACTGAGCGAATGCACAAACTCAATTGGGCATTCGTTGCCCGTGTACGGTATAAGGGCGTTTTTTCTTGAGTTGAGCACCACATGAATCACTTTTGCAATGATCCTGATTGTTGTTTTATCAGCGTTGGTGAAATTGTCTGTACAGCATCATGATGTTTTGTCATTCAGGCACCGGAAGTTTATTGAATCACTACTGCGGTTCCATTAGACTGTTTCATCGCGCATGTCTGCACAGACAGTCAATTTTTATGGCATTTCATGCATTTTGTCTTCCGACTCTTACCCGGTTTTCTCAGAAAGTAAAACTGTCATGCATTAGTCGACTGCTAAAGTTACACCATCACGAAAACACGCCTATATAATTTTGACCCCCTTAAACCCCACTTTTATATAGTAAAACTGGGGTTTATAGGGGTATACATTATTTTTCTTATTTCTGCTCAAAAACATAGATTGTGGGTGCTCGTTAGAACCGCCTCGCCGAGGTGGTTCTAACGAGTACCCACAATCTATGTTTTGAGCGGAAATATGAAAAATATCAGAGGTTTTTACCTGAAAATTTTCGGTTTTTGGAGGGGAAATTTTCTATATATTTAAATAGGCGTGTTTTCGTAATGCGTAGATGGTGTTCATTTGCTGGGTCGGACTAGCTAGTTTCGGTCAATTTAGCCTCATCAGTGACGCTCAAATAATTTTTTCATTACGAAAATACGCCTTTTCAAATATACAGAAAATTTCACCTCCAAAAACTGACAATTTTCAGATAAAAAAACTTTGATAGTTTTCATATTTCTGCTGAAAACATAGATTATAGGTACTCGTTAGAACCGCCTCGGCGAGGCGGTTCTAACGAGTACCCACAATCTATGTTTTTAAGAAGAAATAAGAAAAATAATGTATACCCCTGTAAACCCCAGTTATACTATATAAAAGTTTAAGGGGGTCAAAATTATATAGGTATGTTTTCGTGATGTCAAACATCACGTTTAAGGAAAAACAAAAACTCGTTTGAAATTACTAAAATACTTAAGTTAGAGTCAGTTGCTCATCCTTTGCAAAAACGTTTGGCATGAAATAGTGGCTACGTAACTGAAAGCTCTTCATCTACTATTACAAACTAAAAACATTTCGGAACCGTGCCAACAAATTTTATTTCCGTTTCGCTCTCGATTTCAACGCACTCCGTTTCGAATAAGCCGTATCTTTTATTGGCGTAATGCTTCCCCAGTCTGGGGTGCATCAAGCGAAAAGGGTTCTGAGCGCATGTGAAAAAAGCACACACGTACGAAGTGACTGCTGCTTTGTGACAGTGAGAGCCGTTCGACGAGAAAAGGTGTCTTCAGACCATATGCAAATACATTACGAAAACACGCCTATTCAAATATATAGAAAATTTCACCTGCAAAAAACATGAACCTTTTCAGATAAAAAAAAACTGATATTTTTCATATTTCTGCTCAAAAAATAGATTGTGGGTGCTCGTTAGAACCGCCTCGCCTCGGTGAGGCGGTTCTAACGAGTACCTACATCTATGTTTTAAAGGAAAAATAAGGAAATAATGTATACCCCTGTAAACCCCAGTTTTACTATATAAAAGTTGGGTTTAAGGCGGTCAAAATTACATAGGTATGTCTTCGTGATGGTATTGAAATAATCAGATGAACCAGCGAAGATACATGTATATAGTCTGATCAGGAGTTTGTGAATAATATTTAAAAGGTTCAGACGAAGATACAGTAAAACCTGTGTAAGAGAGCCACCTTCGAGACTGACTTTAAATAGTGATTGATGCGGAAAAAGTTGTCTGTCTTATAAAGGTACATGTCATGTAATTTTGCTAGCAAAATTACATGACATGTACCTTTATAAGACAACCACCTTTTCACATCAACCACTAAGGTCAATTTCAAAGATGGCTGTCTTACACAGGTTTTACTGTACATGTATATATAGTCTGATCAGGAACTTGTGAATAATATAGGTCCAGATGAACCAACGAAGATTTAAGTCTCACGACATGCAAGTCGTGACAAATGAATGAAGCATAGCTGATAAATTCCCGCCAGTAGTATAGGCTGTCGCTATGGGTTGTCGCCTATACTACTCCCGCCTGTCGTAGGATTTGAACACGGTCAGTCTGAATAAAATCCAGTGTTTTAACATTTAAGCCAAAGAATCGACTCACTGACGATGTTGTCAGAGATTGAATCTATACCTACAAGCTATGCGTAATCTGCCAAGGCAGATACTTGGTTGGGAGTGATAGGCCGTAACATTCCCCTTCTTCAAGGAGGTCATCATTTATGGTGACGCGAAGCCATTTTCGGCGAAATAAAGCCACAGCCTGGGCGAGCCCCATCTTACGACATCAAAGCCGTAACAAAAGAATGAGGCCTAGCTGAAAAAATGCCACCTATCGTAAAGTTCGAACCCGGTCTGCCCGGATAAAAATCCAATACTCTAACCACTGAGCCATAGAGTCGACTCCCTGACGCAGTTGTCAGAGATTGAATATATACCGACAAGCTATGCGTAACCTGTCAAGGCAGTCAATCTTAGGCAGTATACGTAGTAAAGGTCCATATGTACCAACGAAGATACAGACATATTATCTGTTCAGATTGCAAAAGTCGATAAATTCCGCAGTATTCTAAAAGGACAGTGAAGGTCCTGATCAGACTGCGCGGATGCGCAGTCTGATCTGGGCCTTCGCTGTCCCGATGGCATGTTTTTACGTAGCGCGCCTCTGTACGAATACTTATGGGTAATAACGGTAAACAGTAGACTTTTTTGCGGTCTTAGAATAATCTATTTTAGTCTGGAAACTTGTAAAAGGTCAATTGGCAAACCCATGCAGACCCAGATCAGACGCCGCAGAACGCGGTGTCTGATCAGTCAGCACTACAGGAGTATCTATAAAACATAGTAATAATAAAAACTACAAGATTCCCTCCTATTGGAAATAGACCGGTCCAAAGATTTGTGATAGGTCCACTCGACGTAAATGGGTTAAAACGGCTTATCTGTTAACAGACAATGAATGGGCAGTGAAGATACACAGCAGAGGTCCAGATCAGCCTGCTCATACGCGCAGTCAAATCAAGGCTTTTGCTGATTGTCGAAAGTCTACGTAATATACAATGTTTCTGTAAAGCAGGCATGAAAGACCTGGGCAACTGATCTGCGTCTGCTTAGTTCCCAATATGTGCAGTGCACACGGAACTGACCATGCCAGGACTGCCGATTGCTGCAAAAAGGGCAGCGGAACCCAGGGTAGTTATTTTATGTAAAGTGGTCTATAAATGGTTAATAGTAAAGATAAAATGAACTTATTTTTCTAATTTTAAAAAAATATTTGTGCGTAATTTCATAACTGTTTTAAAGCAGTAAATATTTCTGTACTGGATGAAGCCAAAAGCAGAAGTGGTAAAAAAAAAAAAACAGCTGTAGAATTACGTTACATTCGGACTCAAAAAAAAGTCCCCAGAAAATACTGCTATCATCGATGTTTTTCTTTGCTAAGCCTGATCTTTAAATTAAAACAAAGTTTGAAGCCCAGCCATACCACGAAAAGAAACTTCCACAATCAAAAAGTGGAGAATTATTATGGAGCTCATTAGTTCCTAACATCCTTCATCTAAATGTGTGTTCCTTCATCTAAAGGTGTGCTACAGGTAAGAGAGCGTGATGCGAATTATCTCTATCGAACTTTCAGTAGTGGATTATCCGGTCGGTGCCCGGGCTGATAGGTAACTATCAATTTCAATTAAATACAACTTCGCTGCTACACTAATACATCAAGATGTCAAAAAGAAATATTAAATGACACAAAACACAGGTTAAATTTCGCTATTATGCGTACACTAACATCAAGTCAAAACATTCCTGTCACTCACATACATGTACCTTCAAATAAGAGGGTATCATTTTAATATTTTGCTTATCTATCGATGAAAACATATGTTGTGGGTACCCATTAGAAGCGCCTCGATGAGGCGCTTCTAATGAGTACCCACAACATATATTTCTGACAGTCAGTAAGAAAAATATTAGTAATTTTCTTTTGAAAAGAAGTGCCTTATATGGAGGTATGCCAATCCCTTATTTTTATTTCACGCGCAATACTACATTTCAGAATCCTTGGAGGTAAAGAAATCGATGTGTTTAAGTCGCATTTTATGCAAAAGCATGTTTTTAAGTTTTTTTATTTTTTCAAAATCACTCTTCTTAGTCGCATCAACAAACCTAGTAAAAAGATAGCGTCGCACAAACGTCTCTCAATGTCCCGCAACGTAAATGGTCTTGTTGCGACGTTGCTTATTAATTCGTTACGTCTTTAAAAATAATACATGTATATGATTGTCTATAGTTTTCTGTTTTCAATTATTTCTTTAAAAATCATTATAGCTACAATACATTTTCATAATTAATTAACGAATGACTCACATTTTTTACTAACTTACTTAAAAAATGACCGACTACGTTTGCCAAAAACTTTTTTTTTTCGAGCTGCTGTTTAAAATCAGACTAACACTAGATATCTTTTTATTATTTCTTTCATTTATCATGTAACTGCTTCTTTTAATGGCATGAAATTATGCAAATCTCTTTTAGATTTTTAGAATAAAATGTCCAGGTTTTCATTGCCATCCTTTCTATTAAGATATAATATCTCTAAAAGTGGGCATTTATAGGGGGGGCGCTTGGAAATATCGAAGGAAAATTAATTCTCTATTAAATTATTCCTTAGCATCAAAGCCCCACACAGCTTCCAAAAACTAATAAAAACAGTATTTTTAATTATGCAGAGAGAAATAACCAAATGCTAACTAGCACTTCAAGTTAAAATGAAACAGGCTTAACATACCTCTATCGCCTTCCTCACCGAGTACGAATTAAAACAAGACAAGACAAAATATTTGATTTTGCACACGAAAAGTTTGATATTTTTGTTATCTTTTGCGCACGGCCCTGATATTGGAGAGGTACATACAGCATCCATCAATTAAAAAAATTGCCTGTGAAACCGTTTTGTGGTTTTTTGTACAGAAGTTTGTTCGCGCCAACCCAGCTAGCATTCTACGTAAATCTACATCGGCCGTCATTGGCCCTTCAGCTACCCTGACGGGCCGATGACGGCCCGATATAGATTTACGTAGAATGCTGACTGGGAAGACAGCTCAATGAGCCGGGGCATATTTCCTACAAGACTGCATGTGCACTCAGCGACGACTCAGATCAGCCCGCGCAGTCTGGTCAGAGTCGCTGTTCGCCGGATTAGCTTTTGATCCTTGATCCTCGTGTGTGTGTGTGGGGGGGGGGGGGGGAGGGAGAGTTGTAACTTCCAATATATGGCATAATACGGATGTGCGTGCCGAATGGCCCCTTTTTTCAGCGCTGCCAGGTATATGATTAGCCCCCTTTTTTCAACAAAAAGTATATGTCTGACCCTATTTTTCTTGATTCGTATGTAAAAGGTCCCACTTTTCTGACATCCCGTTATATGCGTATAATTTTCGCTCAGAGATTTTTCGAGGCTACCTGTTCCTTTGGTATTCAATGAATTGGCTGCGAAATTTGTCTAACAACCAGCAATAAATGGGTATAAAACAAAACCAAAGGGCAGTATATGAACAAGTCAACATTTTAGAAGATCAAGTATATGAATGGTGATTCGTATGTGAAAGGTCCCACTTTTCTGACATCCCGTTATATGCGTATATTTTTCGCTCAGAGATTTTTCGAGGCTGCTTGTTCTCTCGGTATTCGATGAATATGCTGCGAAATTTGTCTACCAGCAATAAATGGGTATAAAAAACCAAAGGGCAGTATATGAATATAAGTCAACATTTTAGAAGATCAAGTAATTGAATGGGTCCGTTGTGTTTTTTACAAAGGCCATGTATATGAATGGGGTAGGCTTCAAAATACGGGCTCGCACACCCACGCCACAATTACCCCCAAGTTACCCCTTCCCCCTCCCCACAGTTTCCTGCTAAGACTGATCAGACTGCGCGGGTGTGCCGGCCAGTCTGAGTATTTGCAGCGCGCGCATGCAGTATTGTAGGACTGATGACGGTTTGGTGTTTTACGTCCCTTTCAACATAATTGAAGTCTTGAAATGGAAGGATGATGATAAAAGGCTCTGTACAATGAAGCGTCGTACAGTCGTGAGCTGAGTTCCGACTCTGGCTGGATTCGAACAGGACCTCGTAAGGAAGTCAGCTGTGCTAACCACTCGGCCACCCGAACACTTCAGTCTTGTAGGAAATGCTGTACTCCAGTTGTAATTTAAGCAATAGGAAAATTTTGATTGTGTCGGGATTTTACGGCCCAGTAAACCCATTTGGGTCACGTCGAGCCGGCCAGTTTACCAAACCAAAGACAGCCCTGAGCAAACAGTATAGACTGATGAGACAAAACGCGGCGTCTCATCAGGGTCTACACTGTTTGCTATTCATTCAGTTATTTTTAGACCCAAAATTGGGCAGTAAATTCTACTTGTTCAACTTGAAATTTTACATAAAGTATGATAAGGAGTTGAGGTGTCTGAATACTAAGGGTAAATATGGTAAAGTAACACACACAAAAATCAAATGATCGATTATTAGCAAATCTGTAATGATAATCATCTTTGTGGAATTTATCGATCAATTAATCGATCATCCGATTAATTGTGCCAGCCATACATTGAAGTTCGACTGTATTTATAATAAACCAAATTGACAGCAGTGGTTGGTACATGTACATTGACTCCGAGTGTCGGCTTTGAACTGGTCCTTAACGGGGACTCAAGACTGTTTCATTGTGCCCATCACGAAAACATGTCTATATAATTTTAACAAACGCGCAATTTGATTTCATTGGTCAATGATAATCAGGTGGACAACTACCTTAAGGAAATTTTGGTGTAAGTTCACTAAGGCTCGAAAGTAAACTATCATCCCAAAAAGGTATTCTAATTCTCAGTTTCATTAATACATGTCAAGCAAATTCGGAAAAGTGTGCCAACTCGTTGTGAAATAAATACCCAGCTAGCATTCTACGTAAATCTACATCGGGCCGTCATCGGCCCGTCAGCTACCCTGACGGGCCGATGACGGCCCGATATAGATTTACGTAGAATGCTGACTGGGTATGCGTTATCATAATGAAAACACACAAAACTATGTGTATACCTAAAAACATAAACGCTCTTTAACTGAGAAAAACTAACTTGGCTACATAGCTTAGTTAACAAAGTACTTGTTTCGACAACCGTTTTTCCAATAATACTTTTACACACAGTTCTAAGTATCATTTAATATTAAACTTGGAGCAACAACATTTGATTTTGTAATGATATTTTTGGATAACAAAAAATATATTCTCAAAAACGAAAAAAAACAAACAAAAAAAACTAGTTGAATGATATTGAAATCCGCTGGCTTACCAGAAATTATGATAATGATGATAATAATACTAATACTGATAATAATATTCATATCATGTCTTTATTTTTAGAGGATTATATGTTTAGAATAAGATACTAATCTACCATATGGTCATTTATAAAACATTTAAAATACAAGGCAATATTTACATAGAAAATTCCAAATTGAGAAATTGTAGCAAAGTTCAGTTTAATTATGAATCACTAATTGTTTCCCATAGAACATGTTAGCCACGGTTTATTGGCTTGGGTACATTACCTCTCTAAATGTCTGTTCCCTCAGTCACTCAAAGTATCACATCGCTGATATATTTTTGGTTCCAATTCAGATGGACCCTGCACCCATTGCTCACGAGCCTGTCGACGATGTGGTGTTAATGGTGTTCTCTTGGCACTGAAGACCCATATCGTGTAACCTGTTTCTGGTTGTCGTGATACTGACACTGACGTTTATATGCCGTACATTTCTAATTCGATGCCGTAATTTTGGTGCACTGACAAAGTAGCGATCATCAAGCGCAGAACTCGCTCGTTTCCGTCTCCTGTCAGGACTTTCCGTAGCTTCCCCGTCCGATGGCATCTTACATATGAACGGCTCACCATTCTTTGTGACACGCCAAATCTAGCAGCGACGTCGACTTGACGTTGCACTACGTCCAACTGGTTGATGACTTGCTAGCACAGCCTGTTAAACATCTGCATTTTACCATGTTTAAAATACTCCTAGACACACAATAGTATGTTGCTTATTTATCCCAAGAATCGAAATGCCCGTATAGTTGTTGCATATTAACCTGTCTTTTTTACCTTGGTCCGTGAATATGCATTTCAGAATAATTCATGGCAAAAAAGATAAGTGAAGTTGGAGAACATTTATGCTTTGGTTAAGAATGATTGAGTCGTATTTACATGATCAGAGGACTAAAAGACGGCTTGCCCTACTAATGAGTTTCTCACAGGCAATACAGTCATGTGGTGATTGCACTCTTCGGCGTTTGATTGTTTGAGATGTGTGTACGCTCGTAAACGCCATTGTCAATAAACTTCTAGTAATGCCGTGACGGTGTCTGGATGTGACGATGGGAACTGACGCCCCTTTACAGTGACACCCCATTGCAATGTCATGCTCCAGCTACAGTGTTGTGATACTACCACCAGCCGTATTATACTGTCACAGGTGACCGGTTTTCGTCTTCTACCTAATGCTGAGTGTCAAGACAAAGTGTAGTTGGTACTATTTCAGAAATTCTTAGATATGGCACGGCGAGGGATTCAACCCAAAACCTCCCTATCCGAAGACGCTTACTCTGTCAGCTGGGCCAGTCGGAGAGGTCTTAGCTTTTAAATGCACGGCGGTTGTGTTAAACCTCTCAGTTCCCGGGGTCTCACTTAAAGGATGGCCCTGGTTTTGAACGTAATTGAACCTACATATAATATATAGCGAGACAATTCATCACGAAAACATACCTATATAATTTTGACCCCCTTAAACCCCACTTTTACATAGTAAAACTGGGGTTTACAGGGGTATACATTATTTTTCTTATTTCTGCTCAAAAACACAGATTGTGGGTACCCGTTAGAACCGCCTCAGCGAGGCGGTTCTAACGAGTACCCACAATCTATGTTTTGAGCAGAAATAAGAAAAATATCAGAATTTTTTATCTGAAAAGTTTATTTTTTTGGTGGTAAAATTTTCAGTATATTTGAATAGGCGTGTTTTTGTAATGTTGAGCGTCACATGCTCACACTTGTGTCTGACTACTGCCTGCTATTCTCGCATAATGAGCAGTATCTACTAACTTCATGCTCATGCATCGTCCCAAAAGTATTTCATATCCTTTATATGTTAAGGGTGCATTCCACAGTTTTCGCACTTGTGAACCTTGGGGAAAAATGTCTGAAAATACGTGTTGCTGCACATTTTGACAAAAACTGAAGTCTTATGCTTGTCAGTTATTGTAAACATTGAAGAAAAAGACTTTTCTTGTGGTCACATTACCTTCTTATAAAACAGTGTAGGTAAAATACGAAACTGTTGAATTCTGTCTGGTACCAGGTTCTACCTTGTCATAAAATTGTAGCACGCTTTTCTGTGGATTTTATTTTGAAACCGACGTGGCTTACAGGTATTGATTTCTGGATAAATTTAGTATTCTGTAGGTACTCTGTCAAATTTTCAGCTGTTCCAGGGCAGTACATGTAGTTGAGTATTATCATTCATAAAAAAACTGGGCCCGGTTGTTCAAAGCGTCGTTAGCTTAACAAGCTCGTTAAGGGTCATTTCATTAACTGTTTTAGCAGATTCAATATACAATATTCTGATATTTTTTGCTGAAAAAATGTGAGTAAGCTACTCACATTTTTTTTCAGCAAAAATTTTCAGCATATTTGTGTATCACTCGATTTAAATTTTAACGAATCGTTAACTAACGATGTCGTTAGCTTTGAACAACTGGGCCCTGCTTTTTTTTGCTTAAAACTGGCCGCAGTCGGAGGTGGATGGGCTATTGTTTACATAAGGGCAACAGCAGGTTGTCGTATATTGCAGTTGTTTTTCTGGGCCCGGTTGTTCAAAGCGTCGTTAGCTTAACGAGCTCGTTAAGGGTCATTTCGTTAACTGTTTTAGCAGATTCAATATACAATATTCTGATATTTTTTGCTGAAAAAATGTGAGTAGCTTTTGCAAAAGCTACTCACATTTTTTCAGCAAAAAATTTCAGCATATTTGCGTATCACTCGATGTAAATTTTAACGAGTCGTTAACTAACTGGGCCCTGATAATTAAATTATAATTTGGTATGTTTGCAATTTATTTATACAGTACCTAAAAGACATGTACTGTTTTATTTGCTGTGATTGCACCCATTAACAAAGATTTGAGTTTTCAAGATTGTTTAAAGTTTAAATATAGTATTTAAATTTCAAATTTAGCACTTTCCTGTGAACATCTCTCTATTTTCCTTTCTTTGAACAGCAGAATATGAAAATTATAAAGATTCTAAAATTTCCTTGCAGTATTCCATGGAAGATAACTTTTTTCTGCACCTCTACCGAAGAGGTTTACAGCTATCTTAAGTGCCCTCAAACTTATTCAGAGGTCACATTTTGTTGAAATCGATGCATTTACGTTGATAGAAAGGTATTTTTTGTCAAAATTCATCACGACAACATACCTATATAATTTTGACCCCCTCAAACCCCACTTTTATATAGTAAAACTGGGGTTTACAGGGGTATACTTTATTTTTCTTATTTCTGCTCAAAACATAGATTGTGGGTACTCGTTAGAACCGCCTCGCCGAGGCGGTTCTAACCAGTACCCACAATCTATGTTTTGAGCAGAAATATGAAAAATATCAGAGATATTTTATCTGAAAATTTTCAGTTTTTGGAGGTGAAAATTTCTACATATTTGAATAGGCATGTTTTCGTAATGTTATTGATTTGTACATGTGTATTTTGTCATTTATAGACAGAATATTTAGTACATCCAGTACATCGCCACACTGACATGGCAGGGATTGTGCTTGCGTCTGTTCTGACTGAAAATAAAGTTTTGTACTTTGAGCGCCTGCTTCGCCGATACTGAAATTACACCGCTTCATGTCATTTTTGGCTCGCTACCGAAGATAAAGACAGGTGTGGATTTTTTTAATTCCAATTCAGGGGGTGGCGAGTCAAAGTGAACGCGCACTGGTTATTTATTTATGTACAAAATCATTTTCAGCAAACACTCATAAATGCCATAACAAGGCATGTATTAAATATCAGGTTTCGTTGTTCACAGATGAGAGTAAATGCAGCTACCAGATTGGAGAGGGTACCAAGATTGACTATACCACATTTTCTTGAAAACTGATCCTTACACAAGATGATTCAATTTTATTTGTGTTCATTTTTGCATTGTGTAGTTTGCTTAGCAGTTGCAGTGGATTAGCAGCCATATTTGTTGCCAGCACCTGACAAGCACCTAGCTATTTCTCAACACTTGGACGGATTATTTGTATGGCTGCGTTACAAGTATTTTCACTGACATCTTCCATAGTTTCCGAATTTTTATTTTTCAATGGGTAGTACGGTAGACTGTATTTTAACTGTGTAACTTTAGCTTTTCAGTTATTCCTCAGACTGCACTTTCTCGAAGACATATTAGGTCCTATTAACATGTAGATCTGCTCAGTTGGAGCACTTTCGCCAGTTATAGATATCCACAGGTATATATAAATCCAGAAACCACGAATTATTTCTTAATATCTATTCCCAGAAGCAAGCAGACAGCATGTGTGCTGTTCCAAAACATATGCACTTCTACCTGATTGCTACAAACACACCTTACTTGAAGCTGAAGTTAGTGATATGCAATCAGAATCATGTCATGAGAAAAGGGCCTTTTATGACAAACATCCAAACAGCAGATACCCTGATCAGAAGGTTGATCAGGGAAGTTGCTCTTTGCTGGTCAGGCACATAGCATACAACACATATATATAATACAGAGTATAGAAGTAAGCCTTTTCATGAGGAAAATAGTCTCAGTGGCATCTGTCAACAGTGCCCACCAAGATCAGCCTGTGGTGTATCTGCACAGACGAATCAGGGCATTAATTGTTCATGTTTGCAAGAACATTATTAAACGCGGTGTTGATTTTAAGAAAACACCGAATGCCCAGATGATGACTGCACAGGCTCGTCTACAGAACTGGGCTTTGCTCGGTCTCCTTCGGGTCATCACAGCCTGGCTGATCTTGATACCTAAATGTTGTAGGACCTTTTTCTCATCTAGCTCATATCTGTTTTAGTTTGTTTAATGCTGTTTCTATATCAAGTTTGGTTTACAAAGATATCTGCAACTACAAATTCTAGTGTGCTTATGGTCAGATGAATTATCTCCCTTTAACTATGTAGAACAAATTTATTAAGTTTGTGTTTGTTGTAATACCTATCAAATACCACCGTAAATTGGTGTGCTGGCAGGATGGAAGAGTAATATAAACCTTTTCCATAAAAATTAACTAATACGAGGATGTTTTTTCCTGCCGTAGCACCTCCCAAGAGTCTAACTTTGCATATAAAACACACATTTTTGTACGTAAAATGTGTTTGCTTTCAGTTGCTGAACAAGCCAGACAAGAAGTCAGTACTCACTGAACTGCATGCAGAATAACTTGTCTATGATTTTCTAATATTTATGTTACAGTAAACAGAAATCTGTGGTTCTTATAAAAGTATTCTGACAAATTTTGACATATGCCGGCCAAATCACTTGATTTCGCGATTTGGCCGCACGGAAACTATCATGCTTTATGGTCAAATTCCTGCTCAATAATACATCATGGAAGAAAAAAGTGGTCTTTCTGTTGATTAAGTACCTTTTGCTGCAAGAATATTTCTATTTTTTGTTGCATATAGACAAGTTTAAATTTTCCTTAAAGGGTGCATTCCACAGTTTCGCGCGTGTGAACCTGGGGAAAATGTCAATAACTAGAGGTAGGGCTAGAAACCAGTCTGAAAATACTTGTTGCTGCACATTTTGACAAAAACTGAAGTTTTATCACATGATCTTCTTATAAAACGGTGTATGTAAATATGAAACTGTTGAATTCTGTCTGGTACCAGGTCCTACGTTGTCATAAATTGTAGCATGCTTTTTCTGTGGATTTTATCTTGAAAATGACATGGCCTACAGGTATTCATTTCTGGATAAAAGTGATATTTTGTAGGTGTTCTATCAAATTTTCAACTGTTCCAGGGCAGTGCATGCTCCTATAGTTGAGTATAATCATTCGAAAACTGCACTGTTTGCATAAAATTGGCCGCAGTCGAAGGTGGGTGGGGCATTGTTTACATTAATGCAACAGCAGGTTTTGGCACATTGCAGTTATTTTCATGGTGATTAAATTATTATTTGGTATGTTTGCAGTTTACTGATACAGTACCTAATGGACATGTACTGTTATATTTGTTGTGATTGCATTTTATTTGTGTGACGGCTGTGAACAAGTAGAAACGGAAATCAAAACCTCTGGACTGCACCCTTAAACATCAAATCATAATGATCCATAGACAAAGAGAAGATTATTGGCAAACCGTTTGTATCGGGCCTCAGCAATCCAAGAAAGGCAAATCATTAAATAACGTGCACAAACACCTCCGGTGAAATGTCGAAAGAACGTACCCAGCTAGCATTCTTTATAAATCTATAGCGGGCCGTTATCGGCCCGTCAGCTACCCTGACGGGCCGATAACGGCCCGCTATAGATTTGTAAAGAATGCTTACTGAGGTAAATCTTCATTCTCTACAACTCGGCCCATTAAATGGATACATTGCAACTATAATTGATTGCATGCGTGTATAAACGCTACAACATACACCTGTCAAAATACCACAAGTGAAAATTCATTTTAAGCGCAGGTTATATTATAACTCTATTTAAAGGGTAAAATCAACTGATCGAGAAATCTGACGCGCTGATGTTATACACCAGAGATTTGTTGCAGCAAACTCATGGTAGAATTTACTAGTTACGCTCGTTTCAGTCATTTGTGGTTGAAGACTTTTTGCGTGGACCCAAGTGCCAAAAAGATATCGGCGAAATTGAAAAGTTGTTGTGGTATTCAACAGAGGTTTTGGAATGTTTGATTGACCCAAGCGTTTATTTACATTGATTTTCCTATGGGTAAAATATGTACCTAAACTGCCGACTATACTTTTTACGGTAGTTTGCGGATCTGTTTGATCATACCGCGTTGCAATAACCATAAAGCCTCTAGGCTTTGACATCGACAGCGGCATTTGGTGAATAACCATACCAGAGCGATTTGAAAGGCTGATGGCTTTCACATAACTGGCTCCCTTTTACTGATATTTGAATCAGCATAAAAATTATTTATGTTTTACAAAAATCCTTTTTTTTTGGAATGTCCTTCTCACTGATTTGAATGATCAGTTATGAGTTTCTGACTATTAAGGGTGATGGTATGTGTCGAAAAATAGTCAAGGAGGAGTATTTTACCTTTGTTAGATTAGAAATATAAAACTCATAGCGTGGTGCCAGGCTAGCGTTCACAATGATAATGATATTTGGTTAAACCAAACAAGTGGAGAGAGCATACATCTGAACATGGGCCGATTGTCGTTCTACGCTTCACATCTTCAATCTTATTAATATTAGACCGTGGGTGGTGGTCCCAGATGCTTTCATTGTCTCGGATTGATGCTTTTTTTTTTCAAATGGCGGCGAAATTTGCCACCTCAACACGTCATCATAGAATATTAACAAAAATCACAAATGAAATTCATGCCTCACAAATTTAAATGATGACTTTTCTCTTATCCTTTTTTAAGGCATACTAAGTGGTTATTAAATATCTATCTAAAATCTCTATCTATCTACTTTTATTTTCCTTTTTCATCAATACATAAAATACTAATGTCATTTTGTTAGAAGAAGTCTTGTAAGATCATATGTGACCTAAGCCTGCCAGCCTCTGTGCGGAAGAATGTACGTGCCTTGAAGCGATAATAATTCTCATGAAACGGTCATTTTTGTCAAATGCTTTGATTTCACTTTCAATGTGCGCATTTTAAATTATCTTTACAATATGATCTTCAAGTTCACGTCAAAGTCAAGTTTTGAAAATCAAAGTAAACCTCCTCTATTTAGAATAACAATTGATAGAATTAATGATGTACATGGCGCGAAGGTGCTTTCGTAAAAAAAAAAAAAAAGGATCAGTCCGTTGGAACACACATAATCACTGCAAACAACTCCGGTATACCCCAAACCACTTTTTTTTTTCTTTTTTGTTTTACCGTTTCACATATTACTGACTTTATCTATTTTTCACTCTGAATTACTTTGTTTATTTATTATCTCAAGTGGAATGGAGTATCAAAGGTGTTTGATAGCTCAGTATAATGAGCATCCACACAGTTAAATCTGGGTCTTTGCAACAGAAATATGGGCCGATCAGGACTTTTGCAAAAACAAATCACAAAACATTACGAAAACACGCCTATTCAAATATATCGAAAATTTCACCACCAAAAAACTGAAATTTTTCAGATAAAAAACTATGATATTTTTTACATTTCTGCTCAAAACATAGATTGTGGGTACTCGTTAGAGCCGCCTCGGCGAGGCGGTTCTAACGAGTACCACAATCTATGTTTTTGCGCAGAAATAAGAAAAATAACGTATACCCCTGTAAACCCCAGTTTTACTATATAAAAGTGGGGTTTAAGGGGGTCAAAATTATATAGGCATGTTTTCGTGATGAGAAATATGGGCCGATCAGGACTTTTGCAAAAACAAAAAAAAAAAAAATTAAATGAAACATAAAGCGATGCCCAATAACTCTGATCAGCCAAGTTCTAAATCAGCATATGCATCTGCGCAGTCTGATCAAGGTCTTTGGTTCTTTACAGTAGAAAAAAAAACTTATATGAAATAAGGGACGGCGTCCAAGAAAATATATGACCACCAAAGTCCTAGATAAGCATTGCATCCGGACAGTTTGAGCAGCATCTTTGCAATAATAAACAAAAAGAAAAATAATTTATATAATTACAACCTTTCATAAATTATAACATGTTTTCACTATACTACGATCTATAGGGAGCTAAGTAATGCATGACAGTTTCCCGGCGTACTAATGCGTTGCATCAATGTTTTCTTGTAAATAATTACACGATGATGCGGAGCAGCACATATTATTTCGAGGTTACAGTGCACCAAATATTGGCAGAGTTATGCCTCTTTGAAAATTTCTGTAAACTTTTCGTTTCCGGCTAACTCTTCCTACAGTTTACATCCGATCAAGCTGAAACTTGGTTTGTAGTTAGATCATGATGTGGATGATGCTTTGCATACTATTTCAAGGTTACAGTCCACCAAATATTGGCAGATTAAACGCCTTTGAAAATTTCTATTATTTTTTCGTTTCCGGCTAAGTCCTCCTACAGTTTACATCCAATCAAGCTGAAACTTCATAAATAGTTACACGATGGTGTGGAGCAGCGCATATGATTTTGAGGTTTCAGTGCACTTAATATTGGCAGAGTTATGCCTCTTTGAAAGTTTTGTAAACTTTTCGCAGCATATTGTTTAGAGGTAATAATGGGCAAATTTTATTTTATAATAGGTATATTTTTTTTTTTTTTTTTTTTTTTTTGCAAATAACTAAAGTTACGGCCATATGGGCAAGTTATTTTTTTTTTTAACATCTTCTTTTATTAGATTTGCAAGGAAATGGTGCCATTATTAAATCTTTATAAATACATTTATTAAATGATACTGAATTAAGAAGCTTGACTGATATCAAAACTAATTCTTTTTGGGATTTTTTTATACTCTTTTGAGTTGGCTCCCTTGAAAAACAAAAATAAAATCAGTAAAAAACAAGTTAGAGGGTTCACACAAAAAAAAAATCTTGCATTTTTTTTTTTTTTTTTTTTTTTTTTGTTATTGTTTGGTCCGATATTGAAGTATAGGAAAAACAAATCAGCCAATGTAGCAAACCTCCCTATTTTCCAGGAGGAAGAAGTCACCTCTCCCTTAATTTCTGGGCCAGCTTGGACCCTTAGATTACAGTTCACCAAATATCAGAAGAGCTATGCCCCCAATGATTTTTTTTTTTTAATTTTATTTTTTTTTTTAATTTATTTTGTTTATTTTTATTTTTTATTTTTTTTATTTATTTATTTATTTTTTTTGTAACTCCACTTACACTATATCCGGAGCACTGAATTATACAGGAGCCAGTTTATGTGCTACGTCTAATAACTTGCCACGGGCGTATAAAGCCCCGCTAAGCGGAGCTCTTGTTCTTACTTTTCATAGAAAACTGGTTTTGACATTTCATGCAAATTGTCTCCCATGGAAAAAATTAGAAATATATTTTAAAATACAGTCTGCTGAAATTTTTACCCAGCCACATTTAACAATGTTTATAAGCACATGTATTAAAAAGCAAGTTGGCTGAAAGATTTAGTAAGTAAAAAATGACGACATTTGCTAATTTTAGCAAGCCATCAAAAAAGTTAAATTTGAACCCTGCTCAAAAGTTAAAACTGTAGGTTGCACTTAATCCAGCATGAGGTTAATCTTACTTATTAAAATTCATAAACAGCTGTTAAATTTGGTGCAAAATTTTCTGAATTCACTTTGTTAAAATAGAAATGAACATCTAAAATATCTTTCCGAAAGACTAGTTCATCAGCAATGATGTAAAACTTAATAAAACCTTACTGATAGGTAATGTGAAACAATGTCACTAATGACAAAGTGAGATGCAAAAATAAAATGCATTTGACCTTATACCATCATCAAACCCAGTCATGTTATTTCACGTCATGTTGCCTAAATTATACACCCTAGACTCAGTTAAAACACCCCAGACTCTTCCTGAGTTAACTTCACGTTATACAAATTCATGAAATGGACAGGTCCAACAAGGAGTGGAGTAAAATTCAACAACTAATATCTGCAGCTTAACAACAACACATATTAAACATTAAAGTTCAGTATGATCTCTGTTTCATAACATATACCAGAATGATACTAATTTTTGCCATCTTCATGCAGCAATAAAACATAAAGACAATGATGAATACTCGGAATGATGTTTCTGTTATAAAGTTATACCAGCTCCCAAAATTTGTGAAAATAATGTTTGGATATTCATCGCTGAGATGAGTTAGGAAAATTTGGTCTGCATTTGGGAGATCGTGGTTCTTCTGGGCATGATATAATAAATCCAGCTGATGAACCATTATAGTCATAATGAAAATGCACTATGTTTCGGTTTTCTGCATTTATTTCAAGAGTCTTTATTTTGTTCCTTTGTATCTTTGAGCAGTCCAAGTCAAGATCACAGTTTTTCAAGTTATCAGCAAAAGCTTTAAAATTTAAAAAAAAAAAAAAATCAAAAGAATCCGAAAGGTCCATTTCCATTACTATGTATGGGTGCTAGGCATGGAAGCTCTTCTACAAGCAGCCCATCGAGGAGTGGAGTAAATAGATATATTAATGCCGGAAGCATCGACAGTTGCGTGTATGCTGTGATTTTCGTTCCGCGTATGCCTTTTCTCCAGATATTTATGTTGAATACAGGTTGAACTGAAATTTTAAAAGGGTAGACCATGGCAGTGCAACATAATTTTTTTAATGGGGGTGCTACAATTATACGAAATGAAAACAAAAGATTTACTCAAACTTTCTGACTTAGTTTTGATAAACTATACATGCAAGATGCGATTTCACAAGCTCTTTTTGCTGGCAATTGATTCATTTCATACAAAGCAATACCCATCTGTTGACCGAAAATCGAACATAGTAAAATTATAATTATTCAACCTCCGTCTGTAATATAAGGCAGCCTCAAAGCTGTGTGGTGTCAAGAGGACTTCCTCCAAGTCAAAGCATACAGCTTATGAAATCAGTACCTTTTTCTTGGGTTTTTTCTTTATGTTTGTTTCTTTTCTCATGCAACTTTTTATGTTAGCTAGATGGGAATCATATGTACTTTGCTACACTGCTTTTCCCTTGCCCCATCTCAATATCCTCTCCTTCTTTCTGACCCTTTGCTACACTGCCACTAACTTGTCTCATCTCAGTATCCCCTCCTCCCTTCTGATCCTCAGCTACACTGTTATTCTCTTGTCCCATCTTAATATCCTCTCCTACCTTCTAATCCTTAGCTGCTCACTGCTTATCTTGCTCAATCTCAGGATCCCCCCTTCCTTCTGACCCTCAACTACACTGCTATTCCTTTGTCCACCTTAATAGCTCCCTTCTGACCCACAGCTAAACTGCTGTTCTTTCTACTGTCATTTTCTCCCTTCCGCTGATTCAAGAAGGGCAGTTGTCAGTTTCTGGTAAAGAATGTGCACAATACCGCTTTGGGGACTAAGCCTGCCCAGTAAAAGTTTGGTTAGTTAAACTTATCGCACTCGACATGACCTCATTGGGTTGGCTGGGCCATAAAACCTCAACACAAACAAATACACTGCTATTCCCTTTCCTCATCTCAACATCCCTACCTCCTTTCTAACCCTCAACGACACTGCTACTCCCTGGCCTCATCTCAATATCCCCTCCTCTCTTCTGACCCTCAGCTACACTGCTACTCCTTTGCTTCATCTCAATATCCCCTACTCCCTTCTGACCCTCAGTTACACTGCCACTTCCTTGTTCCATCTCAATATCCCCTCCTCCCACTGACTTTCTGCTACACTGCTGTTCCTTTACCTCATCTCAATATGCTCTCCTCCCTTCTGACCCTCAGCTACACGACATTAAATTGCAATCAGAATTGAAATGCTGTTATACCTTGAAAGTCATATGTTCAAGGACACTGAGACGTACATTAAGTATGTCTAGGCTAGTTTCCCACCAGTGTGCAGAATTGCGTATGTCCGTCATTGGGGAAGATATAATTAGAGTAAAGCATAAAATAGTTTCATAACTTATAACATTAGTTATTTTCTCATTACATTGCATTAATTACATGGCATACATATAACAAATGTATCATTTAAGAAATCAAGAAATTCTAGATGTTAATACCTAGTAAACACACATACCTTATAAACCTACTCAGGCGTAGCGGACTGAAGCCCGAGGTGTGTCACCTTTATAGACTGAGTCTAAAAGATTTAAAATACTACTATTACTACTGCATGTACTACTACTAATAATACTCAAGTTCTGTTTAAGTGATATGATTTAATTAATCATATAAATTTAAATTTATTTAGTATACAGGTAATAGTTTTAGCGTTCATTATAACGGAATGTTTGCATGTGGGTATATATTATAGTAACATTAAGACATTAGAATGAATTTTAAAATGAATGAGTAAAAAGTAGACTATAAAATGAAAGACAGGTTAAATGAAATACTGGTTATACTATCCACTCTCTCTTTCTCTTGAATTCATACAGGTTACTAATAAATTAATAAATGTAAATTTACAGAGCTAGTCACCACTACTGGTAAACAGGTCAGTCAGTACTGATGCGACGCAAAATATAAAAAGATATACATGTATGGATGAAATTGTTGTTTACGAGTTACATTTGTTGAATAATTAAATTAAATATTGTTAATGCTATTGTTAACATTTTTATTTATTTATTTTATTTTTAAATGATTTATTTTTTATTTTATTTTTTTTTTTTTTTTGGACCAGGTCTTAGTAGTTTTTGAAAGAAAAAATGAAGCAGTATCGTAATCTTTAACATTTATTTTATACAATTTTACAATAACAACTTCGAGATACATAATTTTTACATACACCGAAATTTTATTGCTATAAATCAACTACACCAGGGCACAGCATTTCATACAAGACTGCATGTGTGCCCAGCAACGATTCAGATCAGCCTGCACATTTGTGCAAGCTTTGCGCTGATCCGTTTTCGCTGTCCGCCTGAGGAGGCTTTAGGTACTTGGCTACCCACAAAATTTGCAAATGAGCAGGCTGATCTGAGTCTTCGCTTGGCGCTAGTGCAATCTTGTACGAAATGCTTTGCCATGACTCGATTCATTATACAATGTATCACTTTTCCGGATATAAACTTTCCAGCCATGATTTCTCCTAAATGATGATTTTGCTACGGTATGTACTCATTTTTATGTAGCTCTGGATAACAGAGATGTACAAACAGATTTTAATGCTTGTTTGTTTATGTTGAGGTTGTATAGACCAGTCTACCCATTAGGGTCATGTCGAGCGTGGTCAGTTAACTCACTCTTCCTGGACAGGCTTAGTTATCTAAGCGGTTAGTCAGTACTTGTACACACTTTCATCAGAAACTGTCACATGCCCTTCTTGAATCTGCAGAAGGGGGAGAATGGCAGTAGAAATTTCACAATCAACCTCCACGAATGTTACGTGGCTGAACTGGGGTTCAAACTCGTGACTCCTACATCTGCAGTCACATGCGTTAGACACTGTGTTATGGAACCCGGTAGATCTTAAATGTTATTCCAGGACAATATGTCTGACTGTTACGTGTTAACCACATACATGGCTTATGGTGTTCATTCTGTTTTCTAATTGGTTTTATTAGTAAAATATTATATCGTGTTAACTTACCGCGAAGATGTGCCAATGCAGTTTAACCCATTCAAGCCAAATGAATTCTACATAAACTCTTTGGACAGGTCAATTTCTAATAGACTGGGTGTCTGGTTAGTTCTTATTATTACTATATATTATAGAAATTCCTTTTATTTAATGCAAACAGTGTAGACCCTGATCAGACGCCGCGTTCTGCGGCATCTGATCAGGGTCTACACTGTTTGCAAATGTCACTTTTATGGGATGCTTGGCAAAAATGGGTTAAGCAAAATGACCAAAATGCAGATCAGCCAAAGTATTTGCACAGTCTGATCAGTGTTTGCATGAGCGTGTGGCAAATACTGTTCACTGTGGATGCTCACTCTAATCTTCAGTAGTTTTTGTTTGTGTTGAGGTTTTACGGCCCAGTCAACCCAATGGAGTCATGTCGAGCGCGGTCAGTTTACCTAACCACACATTTACTGGGCAGGCTCAGTCCTTAAAGCGGTTAACCAGTATTGTGCACATTCTTTCACCAGAAACTGACAACTGCCCTTCTTGAATCAGCGGAAGGGAGAGAATGACTGTAGAAAATATTTCATGATCAATCTCCACGAAAGAATGTTGCCGACCTCGGCGGGGGTTGAACCCGCGACCTCCTGGTCTCCAGTCGGACGGCGCATCCAACTGAGCCACCGAGGTCAGTAGTACTGATACTACATGGGCCTATGTCATTTTCAGCGTTTGATAAATTCGGCCTTGGCTGAAATCATCCTCAGTGTATACAGTCGAACTTCAATGGCTCGAACATCTTTGAGGTCATGGAAATTTATTCTAGATACTGTAGTTCATGCTATCGAGGGTTAGTCATAGCGCCAGGTCAGAAGGCAAATGGGGATTCTTTAGGGATGTCTTTTCGATCTTCTATAAAATAATGGTATGTTGTGTGTACTCCTTAGAATCGCCTTCAGCAGGCAATTCTTATCAATACACACAACATACATCTTCATGATAAAATCAGTAAATTTTCCTAAAATATCCCTAAATATTTGTTTTCTTAACCCTTGTCCTGCTGAATAAATTAAAATAACACGCCTAATTCTAATTTTAAGCCAATCTGATTACTTGATCCAGATTGTTCTATAAATTCATATACTTAATGGCAAATAGTGCAGATCCAGATCCAGAAGCAAACTGATCTGGATCTCCTCTGTTTGCAAAGGCAGGATATATACAGGTTCAGCAGGACCAGGGTTAAGCTATCAGAAGAATTTCAAAATGACTCAAAACAAGTTCGAATCAGCCACGGTAGACGAGTCAGCTGTGTTCTAGTCATTGAAGTTTTACTGTAAAATGCAAGTAAACTTTTTTTAACATAAGCATAATAAAAAGTAACAGCATAGAAAATAACACAATTATGATTTAACCCTTTCATCCCTAAGCTTCTGACGTGGACTCTTCCATCCTTGAATTTGGACATGTCCTTGGATGCAAACGGGTTCCAATCAAAAATCAAAAAACAGGATGGCAAACAGAGTAGATCTTGATGAGACGGCTTATTACGAGCCATTTCATTTGGATCTACACTGTTTGCACAGGTCTGCAGGGCTGAAAGGGTTGGAGAAACATGGGACAAAACAAAGATAAACCTTTTATCCATTCAAGAACAGAATTCCTATAAATGTTATTGAACCTCTATTACTTGAGTAATATTTCTTCCACACAGTCCTTATTAATTAACGTATAGGAAACTATCTGAACCGGGGCACAACATTTCCAACAAGATTGACTGTGTGTCCGACCAAGACTCAAATCTGCCTGCACATCCATGCAATCTGAACTTTGCCCATGCAGGAAACACTGTGGATGGCCAAGAATCCAAAGCGTCTTCAGACAGACAGCAAAGCTCTGACCAGACTGTGTGGATGCACAATGCTAATCTGTCTTTGCTGGGCACACATGCAATCTTGTAAGAAATGCTATGTCCCAGCTCATTTAACATTAGGAAGGGAAGCAACTTATTTTAAAGGGAATGGATACACTTTCAGGGGAGAAAACTCTGTTAAAAATGTTTTGTCTCCCTTCTAAAGAAGTCTATGCTAAAACAATAAATTTTCTCCCCTTGGAAGCAAATTCTTTCCTTCGAGAGTACACTTCTTTTCAGAAGGGAATAGGTGTGAAGGAAAGCAAACAAGAAATCATAGAAATTGTCTCCCTTGTCAAAATTGGCATAAAATCTACCAAGTAAATTCAGTCTCCTTTACTCTTTCATCCCTGTAAACCAACACAGGTACCTTTGCAAACAGAGTAGATCTTGATGAGACAGCTCATAACAAGCCATCTCATCAGGATCTACACTGTTTGCCATTTAGTTTGTGACTTTTGTCTGACAATCCTGTTTGCAACAATAGGTATGTTCATACTGAAAGATGGAAGAACCCTTTCTATAAAGCCAGGGGTAAAAGGGTTAACTCAGCAACAGTACAAATGTAACTAGGAGCCTTTTTATAACAATATTCATTCTTAACCCTTGTCCTGCTGAACCCGGATATATCCTGCCTTTGCAAACAGTGTAGATCCAGATCAGTTGACTTCTGAAGAAGCCAACTGATCTGGATCTGCACTGTTTGTCATTAAGTATATGAATCTATATCAACAACCTTGATCAAGTAATCTTATTGGCTGAAAATTAAAAATGGGTGTGGCTTCTTAATTTATTCAGCAGGACAAGGGTTAAGACTAAGGTAAATGTCCTAAAATTTTGAACACTTGATTCCATACTTCTTTGGCATTTTTTTTTTCAATTATGCAGTTCTTTCTTAAAATACATAGTGAAATGGCAAATAGCGGAGACCCTGACTGGGCTGCTTCTAAAGGAGCATCTTAATCTGGGTCTGCACTGTTTATATGTGCCATTTTATCAGAAACTTTGATGTACAAAACTTTAGTACATTTACCGTAATGTTTTTCTGAATAATAATGCTATCAAACTCCAACACAGCATCTAATCAAGATCTGTACTGTCTGCCAATCATGCAGCAATTTTAGACACATTCTTAGGTGTGAAAATGATCTTGTTGAAATTTTTGAAGTATAAGGTAAAAGCAAGGTGTGTGAATATTTTGCAGTAACTACGGTACCCAAACTGAACTTTTGAGTCAAAGTAGTCGAACCCCCTCTGGATTCGAACTTGTTTACCATCACGAAAACACGCCTATATAAATTTGACCCCCTTCAACCCCACTTTTATATAGTAAAACTGGGGTTTACAGGGGTATACATTATTTTTCTTATTGTGCTAAACAACATATATTGTGGGTACTCGTTAGAACCGCCTCGCCGAGGCGGTTCTAACGAGTACCTACAATTTATGTTTTGAGCAGAAATATGAAAAATGTCAGGGGTTTTATCTGAAAATTTTTGAATTTTTGGAGGTGAAATCTTCTATATATTTGAATAGGCACGTTTTTGTAATGCAGTGGTGTCTCAGTAATGTTACCTTCTCGTTTAGCAATCCGGGTAAAATTTTCAGCAGATGACAAATTGCAATATGTTTTCATATTTTTCCCAGAAAATAGGATTTGACATTTCATGCAAACTTTCTCCAAAGGAGACAATTTGCATGCAATGGTCAATCCTGTTTTCAAGTGAAAAATAAGAAAAATGTCACCAACTTGTCGTCTGCTGAATAAGTCCAGAGAGAGGTAAAGGTTAATTCCTATTCATACAACTTAACCCATTTACGATAAGTGGACTCTTCTACCACAAATCTTTGGTCTGGTCTATTTCAGATAGCAGGATGTCCGGTTAGTTTTTATTATTACCATGTTTTATAGAAATTCAAGTAATATATGCAAAGGGTGTAGACCCTGATCAGACACCCTGTTTGGCAGCTTCTGATCTGGGTCTGTATTGTTTGCCAAATAACCCTTTTGGGGTCTCCAGACTAAAATGGGTAAATGGGAATGGAAACACTTTCAAGAGAGGACCCCTTTCAAAAATGTTTTGGTTCCTTTCTGAGCAAACAGGAAATCAGCAAAGGTGTTTCCTTTGTAAAAATGGCAGAAAATCTACAAGTATATCAAGGCCACTTAACTCTTTCCCTGCCAGTTGCGACTTTTGTCGTCTGCTGATAACCTTCGCAAACAGTTTGGACCCAGATAAGGCCTGACAAAATGTCGTGCCTGATCTGGATCTAAACTGTTTGACGCTCTGATTGTATTCCTGAAAGATTTTTTTGAGACAGTTAATTTTAAAAAAAATCCACAGATGACAAAAAAAAACATGCAAAATTACCCAGCATGCAAAGAGTTAATTCCTTATTGTACATATTCTAAAATTTGTATGTGCTCATTTGACCTCCTGGAGATGTGTCCTTATGATAGCAATTTGATTGGCACAAACCGCTTGCTCAAGATGTGACAGTTAATCAGAAATTATGCAATAAAACTGCATTTAATCCTTCAAGAAGCATGTATTTTGAATATGCAAAATGGTAAACAGTGTTGACCCTCATCAAACTGGTCCGTGTAGGATTAACTCGAACTTGTTCTACATCTTTGGTCAGGCTTTTTTTAAGCCCAGCATCCCATAAGACCCAGATCGGATGCAGCGATGCACTGAATGTGGCGTCTGATCAGGGTATACACTAATTACATTTAATTCAGAAATTTCTACAAAACATGATAATAATAAAAACTAACCAGACACCCCTTATACAGGTAATGGACCTGTCCAAAGAGTTGAGGTAGAAGAGTCCACTTGGCTCAAATGGGTTAATACCATATTCATCCTAAATATTCAAACACACATGCAGGATCAGTGTAGATCAACATCAGATGTGGCAGAAGGGTGCCTGATAAGAGTCTAGACTGCTTACAACCCATCCAGCAATTTACAGACACATTAATCCATTTATGCCGAGTGGAGATTTTATTATTACAATGTTTTACAAGAATTTCTGAACTTAATGCAAACAGTGTAGACCCTGCTCAGATGCCACATTCTGCAGCATCTGATCTGAGTCTACACCATTTGCCAATGTCCCTTTTATGGGAATGCTAGGCATAAATGGGTTAAATTTTAGGAAAAGTATGGTAAGAAGTTAAGGCGTCTGAATGCTTAGAACAAATAAACTAAAAAGTAATGCATCACAAGTCAATTTTGGCAAGATTATAATCATATTACATGCAAATAAATCTCCAGCACCTAATTCTGTTCACCATTCTTGTTAGTGTCTTGTGTAACACCATGCATGCACTCTTGCAGTGTCAAATATAAAGCAAATGAGTTGTTAATGTCGTGGTGAAAGGCGACCAGACCTGATGAAAATAAATATGAAAATCAAGATAATAGGCACAAACAAGTACACAAAGAAACACATGCAAAAGAACAAAGCAAATTAGCAGAATAATGCATTTTTTCTTATTTTTACCTGAACTGAGGGCTTAACCTTTCATTCAAACCATGAAATTAAATGACATGCCCAAAGTAAGGTAAGTTTATACAAGAAAATATCAGGGTTTGGATGGGGAGGGTGGGGGTGGGGGGATGGATCTGGAATTCTCTGGTCAATGAAAAATTAGCCAATTATTCTCTTTCTGTAAAATTCTGGCTTATTCTATAGAAAATTTAATTATTCTTTAAAACTTTGATGGCTCTAATGATATATATGTTTTTCCCTACATTCATGCAGCATCAAACTATTGCAATCTCAAAGATTTGTGCATGTTGTGTGTGAGGACATGGTAGGGTGGAGGATGCGGGGAGCAGGCGGTGGTAATGGGTTAAATGTTGTTTGCATGCATACCCTTTTTAATATCTAGAATGCTGCTGCAGCCATCTAACGCAATTTTAAACACATTAACTAAGCTCTTAAATCAGCAAGTTTCCGTATGATTCAAAGGAAAAGTCACTAACTTTGTGTATTTAAACCCAGATCTCTGCTAAAACAGAGCCTTTTACAGAGAGTGTTGCAGGTTTTCTGTTTTGCATAATCATCACAGGGAGTTTTAATTTGGCAATCACAGATGACAGGGTATATAGCTGTCACAGGTGGCAAGACTTATTAACTGCTTTTGTACAAGTTTAAATTAAAAACATCCTGCTACATGTATACATATCAGAAAAATGATCTTGCCCCCACCAGTTCCTACTCCTTTTTTTCAATTTGTCTTTGAAATATAGATGAGAATCTTAAAGATATTTTAAATGGTGCTGTTGGAGGCGAGTCTGTGGGGCTTTACACTTAAACCCCACCCCTGCCTATGCCAAATTATGTACATTTTTACAGTTCTCTCCAGCTCTCTAAACTTTAGAGCTTGCCCTGGCTGGTGGTGGGTGGTGTATGTATTTGTGAAGTGAGGATAAAAACCATGTATACCCTTTTCATGTGTGTGGGGAAATTGGTTTCAAGTGAGGATTCATAAATGCACACTGATCAATCAAGCCATTCAAGGACATCTTTGTGTCTCCAGATTAGAGGCCCATCATGATAAATATATGTATTTTTCCTTACTTATCCATGAACATACAAATGTATGTTACAGAACTCCTAAAGCATAGTGTTGATTTGGTTTATGCATCCCTTTCAACATTATCTAAGTCATACCGAGATGCTGGAGGTGTGACGATAAAAAAACTCAGGGCTATGAAGTGCCATGCAGTCATGTGCAGAATTCTGCCTCCAGCAGGATTCAAACCCGGGACCCCTTGACTGCAGTGGGAGCGCTTAGTACTTGACCACCAGGACACTTCAGGCATGGTAATTGTAATAAAATAATAAAACTGCAAGCCATGCACCATGCCCCGCCACTGCAATGAATCAAGCAAGTGACAAAAAAACACAAAAAAGTCTAAGTTAAAAATGCAATAAAAAGTGATAAAAAATAATTTCAGGATTCTGAAAAAAACAATATGCATATCTTCAGACCATCCTTAAAGGGTGTGTAAAGTTCCAAAAGGATCGGCCTGAAACTGTAGGAGGAGTTGCGCGTACAAGGTACATACCCCGTATACATTTCTGTGGTATTAAGGCTCGAAAAAAGTCTAAGTTAAAAATGAAAGGATTGTAATATACATTTCTGTAGTATTAGGGCTTGAAAAAAAGTCTAAGTTAAAAAATGCAAAATTGTAATAAAAAAAATTTCAGGATTCTGAAAAAACAATATGCATATCTTCAGACCATCCTTAAAGCGACTGTAAAGTTTCAAAAGGATTAGCCTAAAACCGTAGGAGGAGTTGCGCGTACAAGGTACATACCCCGTATACATGTCTGTGGTATTAGGGCTCGAAAAAAGTCTAAGTTAAAAATGAAAAAAAAATGTGATAAAAAATAATTTCAGGATTCTGAAAAAACAATATGCATATCTTCAGACCATCCTAAAAGCGCCTGTAAAGTTTGAAAAGGATTGGCCTAAAACTGTAGGAGGAGTTGCAGGCACACGAATGGTGGGGGAGCTGACGGACGGACGGATGGACAGACGGATGGACGGATGGACACTCAAAATTTCAGAGGGTATAACATAATACCACACCACTTTTTTGGTGGAGGGGCATAATAAAAATCTTGTGAAATAAGAGGTTTGAGCATCAACATAAGAAAATAATGTTAATAACATATCTGCCTAGCAAAGACTCAGATTAACCTGCACATCAATGCAGTATAATAGGTGTCTCGCTGCCCACCTGAAGAAATCTTAGATAACTGCCATTCAGTGAACTTCCAGCAAAGTCCTGATCAGACTGTGTGGATGTGCAGACTAATCTGTTTGCCAGGAGACAGGCTATAAGCTACATTTCTCTCATATTGAGCCTTGTTTCAAAAACAAGCATCCTATCTGGCACAATGGACTAGGTGTACCAGGCTTTGTTAAGATGAATGAATACACTTTCAGGAGAGATAAGTACATCAAAATGGTTTTATCTCACACCTGAAAGGGGGCTTACTATAAAAGGAAAGCATTTGCTCCCTTCGGGAGCAGATGCTTTCCTTTTATAGTAGACCCCCTTTATAGTAGGCTATTTATGGTTTTCCTTTTATAGTAGGCTATTTATGGTTTTCCTTTTATAGTAGGTTTTTTATGGTTTTCCTTTTATAGTAGGCTATTTATGGTTTTCCTATTATAGTAGGCTCTTTATAGTTTTCCTTTTATAGTAGGCTCTTTATGGTTTTCCTTTTATAGTAGGCTATTTATGGTTTTCCTTTTATAGTAGACTCTTTATGGGTTTCCTTTTATAGTAGGCTATTCCTTTTATAGTAGACTATCAATGGTTTTAACTACGCTACCAAAAACAAGCATCTTATCTGGCACTACGGACTGCATGTACCAAGCTTTGTTAAGATGAACCAATACACTTTCAGGGGAGATACAATGTAAGTCTGTCAAAATTGTTTATCTTACTTCTGAAAAGGGGCCTACTAAAAAAGGAAAACACCTGCTCCAAAAGATGCTTCCTTTGAGAGCAGATTCTGTTCTTTTCAGAAGAGGCTTTTTGTGCTAGGGAACCAAACGGAAGTCACAAACGTTGTCTTTTTTGTACAAAAATGGCACAAAAATCTACCAGGTGTATCCAGTCCTCCCCATAACACGCATACTCATATCTAGGCCAGTCCATCCCATCAATGTTTTTCTTGTTAATTGTATTAGAAGATGGTGGTTGGTAATAGTATGTAAGTATGGTTAACTCTTTGCATGCTGGGTAATTTTGCATGCATGTGGATTGTTGTTTTTTTTTCTTAAATTAACTTTTTCAAAAAAAAAAAAATCAGGAATACCATCAGAGTGTCAAACAGTTCCGATCCAGATCAGACCCAACATTTTATAAATAAAAATAAGATAAGATTATGTGCAACAGAAAAACTGTCCATTTATAAGCTAAAGAAAGGAACCAAAGATACTGCTAAGCTATGGTGTCCATACCCTGAATTCAACTGTGCTTAAGCCATAGACAAGCAAAACCTACAAAATGCCACTTTACTGTAGTCAGAAACCTTAACTTTTTACCTTACTTGTCCTAAAATCCTACCCCGTTATGAATTACAATCAAACCTGTGTTAACCATCCATTGGAGTTAAAAATGAGGTCTTTAATGACAAGCGGTCTCTTAATGCAGATTGGAATGAACACATTTTCATCACCTGTGTATACTTCAAGCAGTCTCTTAACAAAGAAAGGTCTTTTGACAGTGATTGTCTTAAAGATAGGCTCAACTGTACAGTACAAAGATACAGTCTGGTCAGTAACATTCCTTCAAATTCAATAGCTGGATGTTGCAAAATGTAAAAACAAACAGCAATGGCCCTGATCACTCGGATGATAGGTTGGTTTGGGCCTTCATTTTCTGCAGATGCCTTTATGTAGATTCTGTTGTTCATAAATTCATTTCCACATTCAAAGCAGCCAAATCACAAGATAAGGAATCTTATGGATTGTTACGACAGAAGGCCCCAATTCGTCTGAATTTCTATTCATTTTGTTGGGAACAAAACCATATCAAAAGAGGCAGTCTTACACGTTGCAATTCATCCTCCACCAGCTATCACCTCAAAATTTCCGGCCCAGTCATTCTAAGTATTGTCAGCTTAACAAATTCATAAAGCCCACTTTGATATTGTATTTCTGGCATTAACAATTATAAATACAGTCGAACCTCGTTATCTCGAATTCCAAGGGACTCACTGATACACTTCGAGATATTCGTACCTCGACATATCAGAGTTTAGAGAGAGAGGAAAACAATAAATTGAACAACCACATTTAACAAATGAATATGTAATTTAACTCCTGAAGTTAGAAATATATATATAAAATAATGTGGAAAAGAGGAGAAATTGCTCCTTAGGAGCAATTTCCCCTCTTTTCCACATTATTTTGTTACCTGTTGTCATAGTCTCATGTTAAAACAGGGACCAGATTTTCACTTCGAGATAAGCGGTAATTCGAAATAAGCGAGTTCGAGATAAAGAGGTTCGACTGTATATAATATGTTTTTATGAAAAAATGTGAGTAGTTTTTGCATCACAAAAGCTACTAACATTTTTATCGCAAACTACCAGGGTATTTTTATACTTTGTGATCATTTATCTCACTCAAATCATCATGTTTACTCTCACAGTGGTGATCCTGAATTCTTATTACAACTATCTCCCTAGGATCTTGTAACAATTTACTTGAGATGATTCTAAAAAATACCATCACGAAAACACGCCTATATAATATTGACCCCCTTAAACCCCATTTTTATATAATAAGACTGGGGTTTACAGGGGTATACATTATTTTTCTTATTTCTGCTCAAAACATAGATTGTGGGTACTCATTAGAACTGCCTTGCGGAGGCATTAAGAGACCGCTTGTCTTTAAAAACCTCATTTTTAAGGCAGCGTTTTTGAGCAGAAATATGAAAAATATTGGAGTTTTTTATCTGAAATTTTTCATTTTTGGTGGTAAAATTTTCAGTATATTTGAATAGGCATGTTTTCGTAATGACTAACCATGAGATTAAATCAACACAAAGTATGCTGGATAATAATTTCAGCAGATGACATTCTGAAAAATTCCTTCACCTTTTACCAAGAAAATAGGATTTGACATTTCATGTAAATTCTCTGGAAAACTGGAAGGAAAAGGCCCACTAAATGCAATGCATGCCTTAAAATATACAACTTCAGAATGCAAGCATCTAGGTACCAATTTAATCAAAATCAGTTTAGAAATAAGAGACATGTCATAGTTTAAAGTTTTTATTATTATTCATTTATTTTTGCATTTTCAATTAGAAAGGTATGACGTAACTTAACTTAAAAATGGCTTCCATGCCAATCTTCAAAGCCAACAACTTCCTTATTTCCCTACTGATATCGATCCTTCATTTTTCACCAAACTGCTCAGCTTAATACTTTATTTTCTTATATATTTATTCAGAAAAAAAAACAACATCAATATAATGTCTTCTGCATAAAAAAAAAACATTACCAATTGGGATCTGCGGAATTAACCAAAAGGAAGTCAAAAGTTAATAAAAATTGAGATTCTAACTTATTAGGTCTGATATCATCAATGATGACATCATCAATAATGTTTATGATGGTGATAATGATAAATATATGGTCTTTTACATCTCTTTCAACTTTATTCAAGTCATAATGAGATGATGAAGAGGTGATAATACAAGACTTTGTGCAATTAGGTAAACATCATAATGCTGATGATGATGCAGATGATTTGGTGTTTTAGATCTAATTCAACTTTATCTAAGTCATACTGAGATGATGAAGAGGTGATAATACAAGGCTTTATGCAATTAAGCATCATACACTAAAATGTTTAACCCAGGCCCGGGACCCTGTGATCCTTAATCAGGTAAGCTAACTGCTCGGCCATGGGGATGCTCCACAGAACTGATGAAAACCTACTTTTGAGTACACATAAGTATCAAATTCTGCACTGCCATAATAGTTGATTGCACATTCTGTCCTGTTATTAAATGTCTGTCTATTACCACATGAACACTGTCCGGTTCCCCACTGCCTGCAAATATAAAATACCATCTTAACATTAATGCTTAGCACTCTGGGTAAAATTTTCAGCAAATGACATATTGAAATATTTTTCTTATTTTTCCCAAAAACCAGGATTTTACTTTTTATGCTAACTGTCTACAATTATTTTTTCCAGAAAATGGGATTTGACATTTCATGATAATTGTCTCCATTGGAGACAATTAGCATGAAAGGTGAAATCTTGTTTTCTGGGAAAAATAAGAAAAATATTACACTTCTGTTGTCTGCTGAATTAGCACAGGAAGTGGTAAAGGTTATGAAATGGGAAAAGCAGACATAAGCAAATTGTGTAGACCCAGATCTGACACAACAGAATGCAGAATCTGATCAGGGTGTGCACTGTTTTGTCATTCACCCAGCTGTTTCTTTGCCAAAATACCAGTGGTAAAAATCTATTTTGATTACAATCACACAAATGGTTTAACTCCATTACTACACTAACAAATCATCTTTATATTTTTATAAAATGCTCATGAATCTCACAGTCTTACAAAAGAAATGTATTATTCCATATCTCTAGAATAGAGGGGTATCCACATAATATTACATTTATTTCTTCATTAAAACATATGTTGTGAGTATTCAGGAGTGCCAATGAGTTGCTTCTAATGAGTAGCACAACATATGTTTTAATGGAGAGGTAAGAAAAACATCAGTACTTTTAGGATGAAAAAGCACCTTATCTGGAGCTATGCTATTCCTTATAACAGTGTAACCAATTACAGGTAATTTTTGATTACAAACAGGTAATTGTTGATTGCAAACATACAAAGCCAAAGTTTAATTTTAAACTACAAATAATTAAACTGCCAATGCTATTATTGCCTAGAACTGTGTGTTTGTAAAACACTTTGCCCCCAACTACATCCTTGTCCCTACAAAATACCAAACTTGCATAGTGGCATAACTCTCACAAAATAAAATCTGATTTGTTTTCAGAAGTTAATTTAATCCTCAGCCTCTTTAAATTTGCCAAATATCAAAGCCCTAGCACAAATACTTTTCAAGATATCTTGTATAAATGGTAAAGTAAGATGATGGGAATAACAAACTAATTAAGTGGACAATGAAAACAATACAACTCTTCAGTTTTGTTCAAAGTTAGGGGTATAGAAACATTATTTAGACTTGTGCCTGTGTTATGAACCAGTTGTACTATCACTATTAACAGATCAGTAAGCAATGTTAACTTACAATTATATTTGGCTCCATAGTCTTTCACATAATCTTCAGGTATCACAGGTAAGGATGGAAATTCTGGATTTCTAGCTAACTCAAACAGTGACACCTAAAAAATTAGAACACATAGCATATAAAAAACCTGGTTTTGGCAAGCAACGAGGATCCAGATCAGCCTGTATATCTGCTAATTTTTGGTCACATCTTTGTTGCTTGTATTTGGGTTCTATATACAGTAAAACTTTAATGACTTGAACACCTATGGCTCATTTACCATGGCTGATTTGAACTTGTTTAGTGTCCCTAGGAAATTCTGATACCTCAAGAAAGCAAATATTTAGGGATATTTTAGGAAAACTTTCTTATTTGATCATGAAAACATATGTTATGTGTACTTATTAGAATTGCCTCATTGAGGCAAGTCTAATGAGTACACTCAAAATGCCATTATTTTATAGAAGACTGAAGATGTCCCTAAATCATCCCCATTTGCCTCCTGACCTGGCGCTATGATTACCCTCAGTGGCTCAAATTACCCATGTCTAGAACATTTCCATAGTCCTAAAGATGTTTGAGCCACAGAAATTTGACTGTATCTTTTAGAATATATACAGCAAGCAATTAGACAATGTTCAATCTGCATAGACATAAATAATATGAATTTGGGGATATCAGCCCTTCAAAGCAAGACACCAAATAAATACGGTTAGAAAAAGCAAACTGGCATCAAAGAACAAAATACACCACAATCTCTTTATAACATTTTTGCTTGGATCCAAAGCAAAAACCATGTTTGCTAATCAACTGTGTTGTATAAAATTGTTTGTGTTGAGGTTTTATGGCCCAGTCAACCCATTAGGGTCATGTCAAGCATGGTCTGTTTACCTAACCCTACATTTTCCTGGGCAAGCTTAGTCGTCTAACCGGTTAACCAGTACTTGTGCACATTCTTTCGGCTTCTTGAATCAGCGGAAGTACATGTACTGTATACAAACAGAAATGAGGTCATTTTTTTTTATATATAATCTACACATTTTTGTTTGGATACAACACTTTTGGGGTCATTGTTTAAATTGTCTTATACCCAAAACTGTCTTACAATAAAAACCCAATAAACGAAACAAAGAGGAACTGCAACAAAAATATCATTTCGGAAGGGTCGGCAAGAAAAACAGTTAGGGCACATTAACCTGGTTTTATGAGTGCATAATCCTTGCCCTTTATTGTACATTGCTGGAAAATAAATTCTAAAAGCAGGGAGCCTTTGAAATCTAAAAACACATCAGGTAAGTGAAAACAGCAGACTTGGTTTTTATTGAGTTGTTCATGAACAGTAAAGTAATGTGCAACACTGATCAGGCCTCCTAGCCCATGGTAGAATTGATATTCTATTTTCAAATAAATCCAAATGAAGTGAGTGTCAGTGATCCCAAAGGACCAGAAAATACATACATATTATATATATATATATTATTATATACATACATACATACATATTATATATATATATATATTATTATATACATACATACATATTATACATATACATACATACATATTATATATATACATATATTATTATATACATACATACATATTATATATATATATATATTATTATATACATACATACATATTATATATATATCCTTATACATGAGCCAGAGCAAAACAAAACCTATAAAATGGCATATGTGCCCAGCAAATACACAGATCAGCCTGGGCATCAGCCCAGTCTGATCAGACTTTTTGCTGTCTACATGAAGAAAGTTTGGGTCCTTAGCTACCCACTGAGCGCACAGTGAAGACTCTGATCAGACAGGATGGATACCAAGGCTGATCTGAGTCTTTGCTGGGTTGCCTTCCATTTTGTAGGTTTTGTCATGCACTGGCTCATATATAAAATAATGTATGTATGTATGTATGTATGTATGTATGTATGTAATAACCTTGGCGAGTAAGTACCAAGAAGACATTGTGTGATTAAACCTCAAATAATACATTATAATACTGTAGGTTATCTATCCTTGGTAGTCAGATAGGCAGGCCTGAGGCCCCAGTATTCACCAATGTCAAATGAGACAGAAGAATGTGAAGTATGATAAGGGACTACACTGGTTGCCATTCATCCAGCAGTTTTTAGACACATATTTTGGTAGTAAAATAAAGATATTCGAACTTAACCCTTGTCCTGCTGAATAAGTTAGGATGCCACACCCATTTCTAATTTTCAGCCAATCAGATCACTTGATCCAGGTTGTTGATACTACGGTAATTCACGTACTTCATGCCAAACAGTGTAGATCCAGATCAGTTGGCTTCTGAAGAAGCGAACTAATCTGGATCTACACTGTTTGCAAAGGTAGGGCATATCCGGATTCAGCAGGGCCAGGGTTAAGGACAGGTAAAGAGGGGAGTTAAGGTGTAAAAAGAGTAAAAATATAGTAGTCAGGGTTATGGAATTATCTAATTTTATTGTGTGTCCATGGACAAGTAAATAGTCAAAATCCACTTGTCCAACCAAGATGTATTTGTCTTTTGTGTTGAGGTTTTGCGGCCCAGTCAACCCAATGGGATCATGTCGAGCTCGGTCAGTTTACCTAACCACATGTTTACTGAGCAGGCTTAGTCTTCTAAGCAGTTAACCAGTATTGTGCACATTCTGTCACCAGAAACTAACAACTTCCCTTCTTGATCCACGGAAGGGAGTGAATGATTGTAGAAAATATTTCATGATCAATCTCTACGAAAGAATGTGATCTGATATTTTTCTTGTTTCTTGAAGAAAATGGGTGGTTCTAATGTGTACCCACAACATATGTTTCCTTCAAGAAATAAGAAAAATATACATCTCATATTGGAGTACTAGTAGTACTTTTCTTAGACAGAGCTATGAAGGCGATGTCCCAGGACAAGTAAACTGAATTCTCCTACTTATCCTCAGAGAAATGGGACAAGACAGACATGGTATTTCCACAGCCCTGATAGTAATCATACTGTAGTTAAACTGTAATCTTCAAAGCACCAGGAATCAGTCTCTTCCATCTTGGCACAACACAGAGCTGTTACTCCCATCCCTATTGCACATATCGGTTCTGAAAGGACAAAACCATTAGAATATTTGTTTGAATAATTAAGTTAAACCATTTATGTCTAGTGTCCCCTAAAAGGAACATTGGCAAACAGTGTGGACCCTGATCAGACACCACAGAATGCAGCATCTGATCAAGATCTTCACCATTTTCATTAAATACAGGAGTTTCTATAAAACATGGTATTAATAAAAAGTAAGTGGACACCCTTATTACTAAAACCTGTCCTGTCCAAAGAGCTGAGGTTGAAGCATAAATCGGTTAAATATGGTATGTCTCCATGAAAAATACACTGCCACAAAATAATTATGTGGAGGAATATGTAGTACATCTGGATTAACCCTTTTATCTTAAGCTGACTAGCAACTGATAGACAACCCAGTCAGCATTCTACATAAATCTACATCGGGCCGTCATCGGCCCGTCAGGGTAGCTGAGATTTACGTAGAATGCTAGCTGGGCAAATGGCATGGCTGTGGAAACAACATGCCCAACAGCTCCTATTTTCCTATGTACAAATTACTTATTATCATCCTGATCACAAGTACAGAATATGCATCGGCCCATCAGGGTAGCTGACGGGCCGATGACGGCCCGATGTAGATTTACGTAGAATGCTAGCTGGGCAAATGGCATGGCTGTGGAAACAACATGCCCAACAGCTCCTATTTTCCTATGTACAAATTACTTATTATCATCCTGATCACAAGTACAGAATATGCCTTTCTTTATTCTTTTAAAATATACTTATCAAGTAATCAGATTACAAGTAGTTGCGGTCATGGTACCAAAGCCGTAATCCAAAATCATAAATCCATAAACGAATGACGAATCAGAATGTTCAAACCAACAGACATGGACCCCAGAACAAAGGGTGTAATCAGGCGTCCGCGGATAGTAAGCATTACTTGGTAAGCAAGCTTCGCCCACCATGCCCATGGGCCTGAACGAAGGAAATATCGGTAGAAGCGTATGTCCGGGATTTGGGAAGTCTACTTATGGCGCGTCACTGGCAAAAACATCAGAAACAATTCTGGAAGCTGCCACATTGTAGGGATTGACTAGATCATGATGTCTCCCATAGAACTTCTTAAGTGTTGCTACCAGTTTGGTTTTTTTATACCCCTGGCTCAACAACTTTTGAGTGAGCACTTTCCCACTCTCCATGAAGTCCTGATAATTTGAACAAGTTCTGGCATAACGGATTAACTGTGAAACGTAAACGCCGTATGCTGGTGCAGAAGGGATATTACTGCTCAGGAAAGGAAAGTTAACGATGGGAAAATTGAAGTCATCCCGTTTGTCGTAAAGCCTAGTAGTAAGCTTTCCATGATTTTTACATATTTTATCTCAAAATATAAGGCTTTACATTTCATGTGAGTTGGAAAATGAATTACATGAATTGTCATGCCCTATCTTCTAGAAAAAAAAATTCATATATCTGCAAGAAGAATAGAAAACTATTTCAAACTAACATTTGACTCTGAAGCCCCGTTTATATGCATTAAGTTTACCCATAGGGGTATATTTACCCCTAGGGGTAAATATTTGCCCCACCTTGTTAAATACCCCTATGGGTAAACGGTTACGTTTATATGTGTTTTAGGAAGAGGGGCAAATAATAGTTTTCTTTTTATTTAAAAGCCTATCTATAATAGCATCATTATTTCTTTAACTTTTACAACTGTCTGTGAATGTTTAGCAGACGAAAAATTGATGATATTTTTCTTATTTTCCCAGAGATCTGGATTTGACATTTCATGCCAATTATCTCCATTGGAGCAATCTGCATAAGATAACAAATTCTGTATCCTGGGAAAAATAACAAAAATATTTCAAAATGTCGTCTGCTGAACATTTTACCCAGGTGTTTAGTGTTAATCTGCATTATCAAAAATGAATTATATGAGAAAGCTTCAGAGGCAATTTGCTGCAATAAGTAGGGAAAGAAAATTTTGGTGAAAGAAAATGTATTATTTGGTGGTCAGTAATATAATGTTCCCTATTTTACTGCTGTATTCCAAAATGTTTTGCTAATATTCCCCAGGAGCAAGACAGTATAGCCCCGCTAAAGTTTGGGCAGGATTTATAATATTCTGCTGTAAACAAAGCAATTATGCAACATACTATACATGTACTGATGGGGGTGGTTGGGTGAGGCAAAGGTAGCCTGCAGCTTTTTTCACCGGGGTGTCCAACTAATATTGACTTAAGTTGGGCAATGCCTGCTGTCTTTGCAGCAGGTAAGGGTAGAGGGAGAATGTTGTTATTTCTTCTGTTCCTTCTCTTTCATTCCCCTCTTTCTTCCCTATCCCTCTCTTTCATCTACTCTACTATCCCTTCCATCTCTTTTCTCCCTTTCTCAGGAAGATGAAACAAAATGACCCACAAGGGTTGACATGTCGTTAAACCCCTACACAATCAATGTACATGTAGTGCACATGTACACAGATATGTTCATCAGCCTTCAGGCCGACCCATTATCATTTGAGGCGCTCCAAATAGAAACTGACCTTATGACATACGTGAACAGGGTACACCCATGTCAGCTTGTGCATCTGCAGGGTCTATGCAAACAATTTAGACCCTGATTATGCTCAGATGTGCAGGCCCATCCGCATGTATGCAGGTCACATATGTGAAAGTTAGTTTCTATTTGGATTAATATATTTACATTTTTCCACTTATCAGCTATGTTCTCCAGACCTGAAGCAAACATTAATCAACGGGAACTAAATGATAATAATCAAGAAAAGTGATAACAATAATACATAAAAATTAATTATTTGACATCGCTTTTTATAATTCAGGTGAGACTATATGAAATTGTTGAATGTTAATTGGCATAGGACCTGAAACTGGGACTAACAGGGAACTCAATTCTGGTGACAAGCCCATAGATCTGCACAGTCTGGTCAGGGTATTTTTTGTTTACAGATGGGATTCTACATACAAAGATTAACTAATTGTTCATCCGTAATGACTGTCCATGATCATTGCAATCCACTTACGGTGCTAGTATTTTGTGCGTTTGTAGATGGCTGTACTCAAGTGATTGTCACATACTGACCTGCTGAAATACCATGTGTGTGAGTACCTAAGACCATAGTCAGACTGTGCAAAGGTTGTTGAACAGATATACAGTCTGATCTGGTACCATTTTTAGTCGGTGAATTCACGAAGTGAATTCGGAGACTCTAGTTATCGTACGATAGCACTCTTAATCTTCCGTCTATTGAATAGTTTTCAACACTATTATAGCTATCGTTCTGGTGCTTCCGCCTAATTACTCAAATCATTATTTTACAGTATTGAAATATTTTGATTTTTTTTTATATCTGACATTACTGTAGCCTGGTAATTTTTGTTTAGTCATTTAATCTTTACCACTCTGGCTCTCTGGGCTAATTATATTTACAGATGCCAAATTGGTAGTATTTCCCTGTTTTTTTTCTTTTTTTGTTGTTGTTGTTTGTTTTGTTTTGTTTTTTCAGAAAATAAGGGATGGCACCATTTTTATGAAATGTCAAAGCCTATTTTCTGGGAATAATAAGAAAATATTTCAAGTTGTTGTCTGCTAAAACATTTACCCTCCATGATAAGCGTTAAGAAATAGGAATTAGTTTTAGTCATCAAATTGGTTAAAAATACCTACTGCGAAAACTTTCCTGATGACTAATTATTTAATTATAGATCAGCACAAGAGTGTGCTACTTGATCAGCATCATAATATCAAAATATAAATCATATTTGCCTTGAATCAGTATCATAACTGCTAGCATAATATATCTTGTCAAATAACTCACTTCTGGCCACAACTTGCAAATATAAATTGGTACAAGTATATCTGCAGACATCAAGTAAATAAACAAATAAAATTTATGCAAAATAAACATTGTATACATGTATTTTGAGGCATTCCAAACATATTTACAAAATTTACCCCTATGGGTAAATTAAAGGTTGTGTTTACATGACGAAATTTACCCTAGGGGTAAAATACACCCAGGGGCAAATATATTTGCCACTACCCTTGAGCAGGGGTATTTTGCCCACGTGGGTAAATTTTGCCCCTAGGGGCAAATGCATTTACATGACGAGTTTACCCTCAGGGGTATATTTGCCCCTAGGGGTAAATTTGCCCCTAGGGGCAAACTTATGCATATAAACAGGGCATGAGATGTACCTTTAAAAAATACTCAGATTCAACTTTTTTTCAGAACCATTCCAGCTTAAAATAGATTGCCAGCCAGTGCTGCCGAGACTCCCTCTTTGCTATCCTTCAAGAGGGAGTTAGGGAGCCTAACCTTCTTCTAATGGAAATTTCTTCCTCGCCACAATCTTTAACCCAAACAATCAGCCTCAAGCTGTGTCTAGGTACCCCCAAGAAAGGTGGATTGGTCACACTCAGATGGGCTTATCTTTTATGGACTTGTAAAATTTTGTTCAGACAAGTAGGACTTGACAACTGGGCTGTTCCAAATAGAAATAAACCTGACATAGGGATTCTGCGTAGAACCAGATCAGCATGTGCATAATTAGGGTCTATGCTGTTCACTTATAGAATGATTGAGGTTCACATATTCTATTAATGACCAAAGAAGGGTCTCTGATCAGATGGTAAAGATACAAAGGCTGATCTGAGTCTATGCTGGTCGCATGTATCATATTGCTATTAGGAAGTGCTCTAATGCAGGTAACTTGCGCAAACACACATACCATACTTATCCAAAATACCTGGACAGACAGGCCTAATAAAACAGGACAGACCCTAATCAGATGCCACAGATATCGCAGGCTCCATCCTCGCTGGGTCCAGCAATATTCTTTCATGGAGATCGATCATGAAATATTTTCTATGGTAATTTTTTCCCTTCCACTGATTCAAAAAGGGCAGTTGTCAGTTTCTGGCTTAGAATATGCACAAGAACTGGTTATCTGCCCAGGAAAAGTGTGGTTAGGTAAATTGATTCACTCAACATGACCTTAATAGTGTTGACAGGGTCATTAAACCCCAATCCAATCCAACCAAGATCCTGATTATTGACTAGATCATACACTTCACCCAGACTATCAGGAATAAAAAAAGCTGCATATCAACCAGGATCAACATACATTGTATGTTGTGGTACTCATTAGAAGCACATCACAGAGGTGCTTCTAATGAGTACACACAATACATTTTTTCATGGAGAAATAGACAACTGTTTATCCTGATACTCCTCTGATGTATAGGTATACAGTTGACACTCTTTATAGCAAACTAAGATATCTCAAAGTACTTGCTTATGTCAAAGTTAAGTTGTGTGACAGTATTGGTTTGATTTTCTATTTTATCTTTATATTTACCTAACGTCTTTTATCTCAAAATACTGTTACCTCGAAGCAAAATACTGGTCCCTTGGACTTTGAGATAACAATAGTTGACTGTATATGATACTTACTTTTTTCTTTCACAAAATGACAGAGAATTTGTCTGAGATCCTGGTTACTGACCAGATCATATACTGCTCCCAGACTATCAGGAATTAATAATGCTGCATAACGGCCAGGATCTACAGTTTCTAGACCTATTGGGTTGGAATTTGCTTTGGCTCTAAACTCATTAAACCAGCGTCTGTTTGTGTCATCTTGTTGTACAAACTCTATATTCTTGCCCTGTATTAAAGCCAAGAGGTATATAAGGACAAACTACACTGTTACTGCCCAAAATAATCAGACATCTTAATTCTTACCATAATTATAATTACATACATTGTACCTTATTTACCCTATTGGGGGACTTTAACTCTTTACCATACTTGTCCTAAAGTTTGAAAAATTACATTAAACTGCCTGCTGATGAGTATAAAACTGCTGAATCAGTGGCGAACAGTGTAGCACCAGATCAAATCCTGCATTTAGCAGTGTTTGATCACAGTCTACATTGTCTGCTTTGGCAGCTTCTGTAGTTAGGCCTGTCTGTGCCAACACTTAGGGTATGGTATCATCCATTAATTTGAAAAAATCTGTTGATTACCTAAGACCATAAAGAAAATGACAGTATAGTATGATCAAACAGTTCTTCCACAGACAGCTCATCTGGTTCCAAGGTTATAAAACTTTTTTGGTGCTTACTCAACTCAGCTGAGCATGAAATTTTCTTTGCTAATAAATATGAAAATGCCAACAATAGTTGGCATTTTCATATTTCATAGCAGAGAAATTTTCATGCTCAGCTGTGTTTTGCAAGATAAAACTTGCACTTGTTAGTAATTTGAGATTTATTAGCAGGACAAATTTCATGCTCAGCTGAGTTGAGCATAAAAAAAATCTTATAACCCTGAGGCCTGGCTCAACACTCTTTGCTTAGATGTGTCATTCCAAATACATATCTGTACAAGGGTAAATATGGTGGATCAACACTTCACATAGATACATATTGCAGAAGAGTGGTTAAGAAGCGGTATTTGGTGATTGATTGATTGTGCTGGGGTTTAATGACACATCAACCCTTGTGAGTCAATTTAATTGTGTTATCTCCCAGAGAAAGGGAGAAGTCCTGAAGAGATAGAAGAGATAGTAGAGATGGTGAAAGTGAGGGACAGGGGAGAAAAGAGGAGAATGAATGAAAGTGAAGAAACAGAAGAAATAAAAATATTCCCCCCTCTACCCTTACCTGCTGCCAGGATAGCAGGCCTTGCCTAACTGTAAGCCAATATCAGCTGGACCAAACAGGACGCAAGATACATAATACCTCTGCCTGGGTATTTGGTGATACTTCTGGGCTTAATTTTTTCCAGATCTCAATAAAAACATATGAGGTGCTTCTAATGAGGAGAAAAAAAAAACATACGTTTTATGGAGAAATAAGAAGGTGCTTCTAATGAGCACCCACAATGTATGTTTTTTATGTAGAAATAAGAAAAAAGTAACTGGAATCAACACCAAATACACCTCCTTTGTTTCAGAGTGCATGAAATTAAAATACAAACCTCACTGCTGGCCAGTGCTGGGTTATAAACAATTAGAAATACATGTATATTTCAAGAAAAACTGACATTGTTCAAATTAACATTATTATGTTTGGGGCAATAAGGCATTGTGCAAATGAAAAGGGCATTACATTGTCAAATTGGGATGTGATGCTGTGCCATGCTAAAATAGGCTTCCGGACACACTACAGGTATATATTAATGACAATGTTTCCTGATTACATAAAGCATTTTGATTACTGTATTCACCCAAGTTCATACACACAGGCTTATGCAAACAGTATACTGGTAGACCTAAATCAGTGCAGCAGGATGGACATCTCTTTAGGGTCTACAGTTTTCCACTCACCCAGCAGTTTTTAGCCACATCAAAGGGTATGGATACATGTATGTTTAAATTTTAGGACAAGCATAGTAAGGAGATAAGAAGTCCGAATATTTAGGGCATAATATAATACAGTTTGATACAGCAAATTTAACATACCATATTTACCCTTATTATTCAGAAACCTAAACTCCTTACCAGACACATTATAAAATTCAAACAAGTATAATTTAATACCCCATGTTGTGTATAAAATTGCCGGATGAGGGGCAAACAGTGTAGACCCTGATGAGATGCCACATTCTGTGGTTTCTCATATGGGTCCAGACTTTGCTAAGGCCTGTCCGACCAAATACATATGGTAAATACTGTATGGTACATGTACTTACACTGGGTGAGGCCAACTGTAGCTGGAAGTTAGAGTTTGCTATATTGTAAGCCTGGGCAAATGACTGTGCAGTGACTCCTGTAAATAAAATGGTCAGAAAATTATGAGCTAATATATACCATATAGACCCCATATAAGGAAGTATTTTTCCAAGTGACAACATAATTGCCATTTTATGGAACAGGCTTCCCTTAGATGTCATCCTTCAATGTGATCTTGACTCACGAGTGTGTAACTTCAATTTTATTTTTCATAAGAAAATCAGATCTGGTTTTATTCTGCACATACAACTTGATACAAGTATACTAACAAGGAACTACACCACCTTTTTTGATACTTTCATCTTAAACATTTACAAATCTCTGAGCAAATTCAGCAGACAACAAACTGATAATTTTTTCTTATTTTTCCCAGAAAATAGGCTGTGATATTTCCCACAAATTGTCCTTTTTCTGAAAAAAAAATAGGAAAAAATATTCCAATAATGGCCCATATGTTTGCTGAATTTTCTACCCAGCATACTATTAAAGCATTAATTCCAATGTCATATCAATATCATTTTTTTCAAATCTCAATGTCATTTTTATTACATTTTCTACTAAGTTGCTGCTGACACTGCACATAATACCCAGGCAGACCTTAAAAAAACTGTTGGTTTGCTGTGCTCCTACATACCCACCAAACCTGAACCTACCAAAATTTTTTTTTGTCCATTCATGAGATTTATTGTCTTAAATACATGTACCTACAACAGATGGATTTAGGCTAACTACAATCTTTTTTATCTTAAACTTTATTTTCAGCTGCAGATAATGTTTTGAAATATTATATCTTTATAAACAGCATTTTGGACAATATACTATCTACAGTAAAAAAAAAATATATCTGATTCAGAAAAAAAAAAAGAAAAAAAGAAAAAAAAAAGTTGACCTTCCTACCTGCCCATTCGGAAATGGAGCACAGCAAACAAAGAATATTTTAAGAATGGCCCCATATATGACAGATATAAGTCTGATGAGGATGTCAGACTATATAGAGAGAGTGTATATTTATATATAAATGCCTGCAGGATGTATTAAGGTTTCAGGTTTTTTTGGGGGGGGGGGGGGGGGGGGTTTGTTGTTGTTTTGTTTGTTTTTTTTTTTGTGGGGCGGGGGTTCTTCTCAGATGAGGATGGAAGTGCCTTGACATCACCTAGCAACAGAAAATGAAAACAAATTAACATTACCATCTGGTTTCAATGGCTAAAGGTTTTGTAAAAACAACTGCCATGGAAACCAAAAATGCTTGCAAGGGCAACTATGCAGTTACTCCAAGTCTTCTCTGATGTTTTACTTTTAGTGGCTTTTCTTTGTACTGATATTTGCCACTAACATCAGAGTAATCCCTATTATGAAAATCAGGAATTTTCCTGTCCTTTCTAAAATGAGGGTTTTCACCAAAATAGAGGTATGGAAGTTAATGTATAATGTAGATAGCCACTAAAGATTATCAAACTAATATTTTATGAATCTCATAAGTGCACAATATTTTTTACACATATATTTTTGCACAGTTTATTTCACGATTAAATCTCAACGTTTCGGCTGATCAAAGCCTTTTTCAAGAGAGTTAAGTTCTTTCAGTGCTACACCATCTTCTTATTAATACTGTCAACCATTTTGAATTCAGATGTTATGCACAACGTTTACAAACTGGCTACCCATACTAATACATTGGTACCATGGCTAACTCCTTTGACCACCAGCAGAGCAACATGGTCTAAAAGTTGGCACGATGTAAACAATGACAGGATATTTATAGTTTTATAAAGATATGTATGTTAAGGGTGGTTGTCAAGGAACAACTAATAGGTAAGATAAGACAGGTGAGTTTCATCTTTATTTGGCTAGCGTTTCTTAAACCGGTACCTAGATTTACCGAAACAATACCGAAATACCGAAACGGACTATTAAAAATATATAGAAAATGTTCTTAGTTGGTAAATGCTGGGGCTAAATTGACAACGGATAAATTGATATTTATTTTTCCGAAATAAATATAATATAGATACATACATACAATCTGCGCTTAGGAGGAAATTAATGACAAATGATTATAATTCATAATGCGACGCCTCCGAAATACCGGAACGGACCATTAAAAATATAGGGAAAATGCTGTTTGTCAATACTTTTGCGGCGATATGAATAAAAATATTTTCTCAAATAAATATAATATATATACATACAGTATACATACAGTATAATAACTATGAGGAAATTAATAGCAAATGAATAAGCCTCATTTACTGTGACGCTTCCGAAATACCGTTAAAGTATAGGGAAAATGCTGTTAGTCTTTGATTTAGCGGAATATATTCTTAAAAACCATTTAAAGACCCAAAATACATACGCATGTAGGACATTTTTTTTTTTTTAATCTTGCCGTTTGTATTAAGCACTAACGATCCCTTGATTGCGACTTAACTGCAATCCAATTAACCGATTATCGAGAGGACCATACATTACATAGAGTAATCATTATTGATTATTAAAACCACACTCCACGGCTTAGATAAACTGTCTTGATCAGAACTTTAAAGTACCGCTGATAGATGGAAAAACGTTTTAGTTAGAGGATTAAAGGACCGCAGACCGACCGTCGGATGGACAGACAGACAGATAGATAGATAGATTTTATATATCAATATTTATTTTATTTTATTTTATTTATTTTTTTTTTTAATAATGATATTTTATCTCATACCGTGGTTCATCTTTTCAGAAGACAATATACATTGAAAAACTAGAAGTGTAGCGAACTGTAAGGTATTGATCTGAGTGTGCGGATGCATAGGCTGATCTGTGCCTCTTTTGTTTGCTATTAATTAGTAAAGCAGGGTTTCTTATACCTGGCTCGTATGCATTTACTTTACATTCACCGTATCCTTACCTGAAATTTTAGAGACAGAAACTAGATGTATAGCGAACTGCATATATATATGTCTATGTCATGGCGGACGCACAGCATGGAGACATTGTTGAATCAGTGTTTATTCGACGTCTTGACGTCGAAGGGATGCTGATTCAAAGGTTTTTTGGGGGGTTTTTTGGGGTTTTTTTTGTTTTCTCAATGTTGTGTGCCTCCCGGGGAACTACAGATTAAGATTTAAGATTTATTGAGGCAACAACTTATATTGCCATATATGTGCGTAACGATTATTTGGTACCTTATAATATGTTTATTCTCATATGCTACTGACGTGGCCTGAGATGTACATTTACTCTAATAAAGTTGTGTTCTGTTCTGCAAGGTGCTAATCAGAGTGCGGGGATGCGTTGGCCGATTGGCACCTATGTTGTTCGCAGATAGTTAAGCGGGGCTTCTCATATCATGGCTCCTATGAACTTCACAATCAATGATTTGAGCATTACCTAAAGACTACTGTTTCAACGCCTATATGGCAGGGGATTAGCGCGTGCCTTTAACATCCTAAGGCGACGTGAATAAACAGGTTTAAATACTTAGATTAGTTAAGAAAACTATGTAGACAATTGATGCTCGGTTGGCCATGTATTGCTGAATGAATGATCCATTATTATAATAATCTAGAAGTTTGAAAGTAATACAAAAATAAATAAATAAATAAATAAATAAATAAAAAAAATAAAATAAATAAAACTGGTTAACTCAAGTTTTTTTTTGTCATTGTTAACGTAATTCTCTGATTCATTCTTTCAAAATTAGTCCCATTGTGTCTATTTTATGCACATATGCGTTTCAATTACTAAGAATACCAAAATGAAACCAGAAACCAGTGACATAAATGTAAATTGGACTCTTTCCCTATATTTTTAATAGTCCATTTCGGTTTCGTTTCGGTATTTCGGTTTCGTTTCAGTAAGTCTAGGTACCCTTCTTAAACATTAAGTACACCGGTACCGTGGAATTCCAGGCTATATATCATACTATATTACTTTTATTTAATCATATTCTCTACCGTAGAGCTAACTTCGTTCGCGACGAGCTTCCACGTCGCAAGCTGCGCTCGCTTTTAGCTATTCTGAATGGTCAGTTGCGGTTGTCAGTTAAATGGTCAAGTGACTTGACGGAGGAGTCAGTTGGTCATGTTGGTGGGCGTTTTCCCTTGGGGGAATCAGTTGGTTCTCATATGCCATTTCAGCCGATAGAAACCCATTTAAATTAAATGATAACCAGCCCTCAAGCCAACAAATCGTTAAAGTATATCGAAAAAAAAACTCATTTTCCAAACAAACACACGCTAATTACCCTCATTTGCTGCGCTACAAACAACCAAGCAGTTTTGTCTGGGAGCAGACATTGTTTGCTGGAACTCCGTTTATTTAACGATTTGCAGGGGATGCAGGGAACCAGCAGGATTTAATGTAGCGAAAGTAGAGAAATGAACCGAACTGTAATATGATAAAATGATAAGTGATGTTATTGTGTTGGGGTTTAACGACACGTCAACCCTTGTGGGTCATTTTGTGTCGTCTCCCAGAGAAAGGGAGAAAAGAGATAGAAGAGATAGTAGAAGAGATGAAAAAGAGGAACAGGGAAGAAAGAGGAACAGGAATGAAAGGGAAGAAACAGAAGAAATAAAAACATTCCCCCTCTACCTTTACCTACTTCAACGATAGCAGGCCTTGCCCAACTGTAAGCCAGTATCAGTTGGACGCCCCGGTGACACAAGATACATGACACCTTCGCACCACCCGACCACCCCCTGATAAGTGATGAGATATCTGTAAAAACAAAACAGATAGAACAGAATATAATAGAGTATACCTTATTTCCATTGTGGGTCCCTTTTGGCATAACAAGACATATCAACATACAATTATACAATGAATCATACAAAACATACTTAATTTCCATACGGAAATTAACATGAAAGCTAGCATCATTTCATTGACAATAAAAACAATGAAATCAACAATGAACACCGAACTTCACATAAGAAACTTCCTTCGGTCCACATACTAGGTGACTTCAACTTTAGAGACATTGTTTGGCCAGACCGTCTTAGCAAAAATGGGAGCATGCTAAGTCAGTCAGAGGGGCAAGTACTTGTGGACATTATGAACGATCATGGGTTGGAACAGCTAGTGAATTTCCCGACTCGGGAAGAAAATACACTAGATTTGATTTTAACCTCATTACCTGGGCAGTTTCAAGAGGTACACTCTCCTGATAAACTGAGTGACCATGACATGGTTGCAGGCATTTTAAAGGTCTTTATTCCTCAAAGGAAGAAACCACGGCGTAAGGTTAATTTGTATCAAAAGGGTGACTTTGACTCTATGAGGCGAGATTCTTCAAACCTTGCAAAGGATAAATATTTCAATGGTCATTCTGGTTCTCGTTCAGTTCAGGAAAACAATTTGATTTCTTCTTTCATATGGGAGGCTGTGTATAAGTACATTCCCTCTAAGACAAGTAGATCGGTAGCTTCCGTCCCTTGGATTACATCAGAGATTAGAAGGAATATTCGAAAAAGGAACAAAACTCATGCAAAGGCAAAAAAAAAAAAAAAAAAAAAAAACTGGCAGTAGTAAACTCAGATCAAAGTTTCAGGAACTGAGACAGCAAATCAAAACTTATATCAAGAAGCAGCATGATTTGTATGTTAACAAATTGGTTGGTGACATTAAGGTTAACCACAAAGACCTCTATCGGTATACCAACAGTCAAAGGAAAGACAATCAGAGTATTCCTCCTCTCAAAAGGAGAAATGGTAGTGGTTTGGCTGAGTCTAAAACTGACCAAGCCGAGGAGTTCAATGGTCAGTTTACAGATGTGTTCTCCAAAACTTCGGAAAACGAGGTCCCTCTACTTGAGAAGTCAGCTCCGCCTATGAGCGATATTCACATTTCAAACGAAGGTGTTATAAAAATGATGAAAGGTTTAAAACCCTCAAAGGCTTTGGGGCCTGATGAACTTCATCCTAGAGTCCTTAAAGAACTTGCGGCAGCACTTGATCCTGTATTTGCTCATTTGTTCCAACAATTTGTTGATAAGGGTGAAATTCCCAAGGCATGGTCTTTGGCTAACTGTCCTCTTTATAAAAAGGGCGACAGAGCTTTACCAAGTAACTATCGTCCAATGTCCTTGACATGTGTTCCTTGCAAGATGCTTGAACACATAGTATGTACAAATATTATGGCTTATCTGGATGAACAAAAGCTTCTGTCAGACAGGCAACATGCTTTCAGGAAAAATCGTAGCTGTGAAACTCAGTTGATCACAGTAATAAATGAATGGGCCAAACTTTTGGATGCAGGAGGTCAGGTAGATACATTTATATTGGATTTCGAGAGGGCCTTTGACACTCCTCCTCATGAACTTCTGAAATGCAAACTCCATGGATATGGCATAAGTGAAAAAACTTTAGTATGGACTGATTCATTTCTGTGCAACAGGCAACAAAGGGTGGTAGTCAACGGAGCAAAATCTCAATGGGCACCTGTTTTATCTGGTGTGCCGCATGGCACTGTTCTCGGTCCACTGTTGTTTTCCTTGTATATAAATGACATCATGGTTGGAATAGAATCTGAGATTCGTTTGTTTGCTGATAGTGACTGTTTCTGCTATTGTCGGATTGATAGCACCGAAGACACATCGAAACTCTAAAAGGATATTGATCAACTAGGCAAATGGGCCAGGAAATTGGGTATGAGATTTCAGCCTATGAAATGTAACATTATGCAGCTTACTAGGAAACGGATAAAAAAAGATCAATGCAGTTTTTTCCTTAGAAGGAACAGTTCTCGAAAATGTAGATAATATTAAATACCTTGGTGTGACAATTTTTAAGGATTTGAAATGGAATACTCATGTAAGCAATGTTTGCACAAAAGCAAACAGAAGTCTTGGTTTCTTAAGACGTAATCTATCGTCATGTACCCAAGATTTTAAGGAAACGGCATAAAAGGGGTTGGTGCGACCAATCTTGGAGTATGCTAGCCCTGTTTGGGACCCACATGGAAAAGTAGTCCAGGAAGAATTAGAAAAGGTTCAGAATCGTGCAGCTAGGTTTGTGACTGGAAACTACAACTTTCACAAGAGACGCAAAGGTAGTAAACTCATATTGCTATTCAAAGGTCTGAAAGGTAGGTCGATTGTACCTTGTGATGACCTTCAACCCCCAAATAGAAGCAGTAGGAAACAGCATCCAATGGCATTTCAAGTGCCATAAGCCAGAACTGACATTTTTAAGTACAGTTTCTTTCCAGACACCATTAGGGATTGGAATGCACTCCCTGCAGCTGTAATCTCCTCTGCTGAAAGTTCTGAGGACCCTGTCGCTAGATTCTAGAGCCTAGTCTTTGCAATCGTTGGCCCTGGTGAATGAATGTCTATTGATGTGTCACCAGTAAAGTATTCTGATTCTGATTCTGAACACTAGATAATAATAGCTACAAACGAACGAAATGATATGAATATGTACATCTACCCAGGCATACAAGGTTTCTTGTTCATTCCTCTTTGGATAGCCTGGAGCATGTTAAAGGCACATGAGATCAGAGAAAACTCTGATCAGACTGCGCGGATGCGTAGGCTGACCTGAGCTTTCGCTGGTCGCACAAATCTTATTGTAGTCAAGTTGACATGCGTTGGCTCGTACTTGTATCTTGGTCCACATTGCGCCAAGTATCAGCTCTGTTGCATGACAACAACTATAGGAGAGACGGTTCAGAAATAATGTAAATAACATAAAGGTTAAATGACAATAACTGTGCTAATGTTGGTGAATTCTAACCTTAGAATAAGATGCGCTACACATCGTCAGCTTACTATATATCCACTAAGTTTTAGCTCTGCTGGATGAATGAAAACTTTTGTAGGATGGAGGGGGTGGGGCGGGGGATGCGGGTGGGGGGGGGGGTAGCTAGTAGCTTAGTCATGTTTAAGAATCTTGAAAGGGAAATAAAACTAAACATCTGGGAAACTACGCGCTGATCCACATTACAGTACTACTGTCTGCCAAGTTTCGGCCTGATTGGATAAAATCTGTAGGATTAGTTGTCCGGGAACGAAATGTTTACGGTTAGACGGTTGGACAGATAGACAGACACCAGACACTGTAACACAATACCACCATTTTTATGTTTTTGAAACAGGCGTAATAATAACCAGAACTATGCCTGATAAATTATCTGGCATGAGTATGTCGATAAGTCGATAAAACGATAAGTCGATTCGAACCGTTTTGTTATCTAGGGACAATAAAACAGCACGAAAAATGATAAAGGAAACATATACTAGAAACAATTATCATATATAGCTCGTGTTAAGTGCCCTGTGGCGGCCGTTAAACGTTTCCTCGTACTTATAGTGTAGGTTATACTTTCTAGTCCTTTGGGATCAATGCGCCCATTGTAAATAATTCGAATACCGTGAAGAGTGTTTTGATTTACATTACTGTTAATGATTAGACCCAAGAAAACCGAATCTGCTATTTTGTAACCCGACATAGGTGGAGGGGCATTAGAAATGACACTCAACTGTCCGTAAGTTCTTATGTTAGGTTAGTGCAACGACTTAAAAGATTTATTCTGGTTAGTGCGTCCGTCCAAAATATTGTGCCCGCAATTTATACTAGATCTTTTATCGGATTCTTTTGAAATTTTGCAAATTTTCTTCCTATTATATGATATGAACCTAATTTGGGATTTTTTATTCTGGCATTTTTGACAGAGCTGCGTCCCTTTCGAACTGTAAATGCCCATCCGCAGAAAAGTGTGTCCATAACTCCTCCTACATCCTACATCAGACTCTTATTGAATTTTGCGGTTTTGCAGAATTTGATGTGAAGATGTGCAACTGATTCTATTCGGCTATATTGAAAGTGTAATGTCCCTTTCGGACTTAGGATTTCCATTCGGAAAACGTTTGTCTGTAGCTCTTATATCTTTCATCCTCAGATTTTGCTTCCTATGATGTGAAGATATGTACCTGTTTTTGAAATTTCGATTCGACTATTTTAACAGTTAGTGCCCTTTCGGGCTCAGAATTTCCACCTGCAAATTTTGTGTCAACAACTTCTCCTGGAGTTCCTCAGATTTTCTTCTTATGATGTGAAGCTGTGCATCTTGTTTTGGATTTTCGATATGGCTATTTTGACACAGTTACGGCCCTTTCGGACCGTGAATTTCCATCTGAAAAAAAAAAAAAAAAACTTGTGTCCGCAAATTTGTATGGGTGCTTCTGTTCATTTTACACTGTGTGCTAATTTGCTTTTCTTATGTACGTCATTATTTCCATTATTGATTTTAAGTATTAACCCATAAAGTGTAGCAGACGACAGTCTATTTATTATTTTCTTTTTTCAGAGAAAATAAGGCTTGGTATTTCATGCTAGACGATTCAAATGGAAATGTCGCCAACCGTTTTTCTCTGAAACATAACAAAAACCATCACGAAAACATACCTATATAATTTTGACCCCCTTAAACCCCACTTTTATATAGTAAAACTGGGGTTTGCAGGGGTACAAGTTATTTTTCTTTTTTCTGCTCAAAACATGGATTGTGGGTACTCGTTAGAACCGCCTCGGCGAGGCGGTTCTAACGGGTGCCCACAATCTATGGTTTGAGCAGAAATATGGAAAATATCACAGTTTTTTATCTGAAAATTTTAAATTTTTGGAGGAAAAATTTTCTATATATTTGAATAGGCGTGTTTTCATAATGTATTCGACGCGTTCTGCAGTATCCAATAATTCATATTACATTAACACACCTATCTAAAATGTACACTTTTTGGGCACAGATCTAAATAAGCCAATTTTGTAAACAAAAATATGAAACATAATGTCTATATACTTACTGATTTCTCGATAACATCACGAAAACACGCCTATATAATTTTGACCCCTTTAAACCCCACTTTTTTATAGTAAAACAGGGGTTTACAGGGTATACATTATTTTTCTTATTTTGCTAAAAAATAGATTGTGTGTACTCACAATTTATGTTTTGAGCAGACATATGAAAAATATCAGAATTTTTTATCTGAAAATTTTACTGTTTTGGTTGTAAAATTTTCAATATATTTGAATAGGCGTGTTTTCGTAATGTAACACAGGCTGTGTGTGCTTCTAATGAGTACACACAGCCTGTGTTTTTATCGAGAAAGAAGCGAGGCGCTTCTAATGAATACTCACAACAATGATATATTTCTCTTGATATCTATCTTATCTAGAGTTATGTTATCCGTGGAGTTGTCGCCATTTAATATGAAAAATGAGTAATTTGTTTTGTTACTAAACAGATTGAGACAGTTCATGTGAAAAGTTTGCTAGAGGTAAACACACGCATCGAAAAGCTGGTTTAAAAATACAAAATTCTGAAAACACGAAAACATGCCTATATAATGTTGACCCCCTTAAACCCCGCTTTTATATAGTAAAACTGGGGTTTACAGGGGTATTCATTATTTCTTATTCCTGTTTTGAGCAGAAATATGAAGAATATCAGAATTTTTTATCTGAAAATTTTCATTTTATGGTGGTAAAATTTTCAGTATATTTGAATAGGCGCGTTTTCGTAATGTAGACCCCTGCAGTCCCCTGTTCCCACTAAATATTATGCAGGAATACATCACGTTTCTTTTACTTGTTTATTTGTTTGTGTTAAGGTTTTACGGCCCAGTCAGCCCAATGTGGTCATGTCGAGCGCGCTCAGTTCACCTAACCACACTTTTACTGGGCAGGCTTAGCCCGCTAAGTGGTCAACCAGTATTGTGCATATTCTTTCGTCAGAAACTGACAACTGCCCTTCTTGAATCAGCGGAAGGGAGAGGATGACCGTAGAAAATATTTCATAATCAGTCTCCACGAAAGAATGTTGCCGAGCCGACGGAAGTTGAACCCGCAACTGCCCGATCGCCAGTCAGACGCGCGTCCAAATGAGCCACCGAGGCCGGCATCTTTTATTTGTACCATCACGAAAACTATATAATTTTGACCCTCTTAAACCCCACTTTAATATAGTAAATCTGGGGTTTACAGGGGTATACATTATTTTTCAATTTCTGCTCAAAAACATAGATTATGGGTACTCGTTTTTGAGCAGAAATGAAAAATATCAGAATTTTTATCTGAAAACTTTCAGTTTTTGGTGGTGAAATTTTTCAATATATTTGAATACGAGTGTTTTTGTAATGCGATAATGAATAAGCGGGCAGGGACTGCCCAGACCAGAAGGTACAAGGATTCGCTGTCTACGTTTGCCCGAAAGTACGCTTTTGCTTGACACGTACCATATATGTCTCAGTCCAGCGGAGTCAATTACTTGTTTTAAACATAATATTTAGAAGTATTTCTGCTTGTAAATAGATCGTTGCTAGGCGACCAATTAAACCCTGATATTAGAAATCAATGTAAGAAACAGGTAATTCTGCGGTTTAAGGAAATTTATCGATGTCACCAATGTTACCGGTCTTTCCTTGCTGGAGATTGTCTTAAATTAATAATACTAGACAAGGACAGGAAAAATTTAATGAATTAATTGAGTAAGAATATAGCAACATGTGTGACACTAAGAAACAAAGTGGAATGTCGAGATTTGAAAGAATACAGCTGCAGCGGTGACATGTTGTTCAGGTAATTTTTTATTATACAATCTACTATATTTATGCATAGTATTCTGTAAGACAGGTCCGAGCAAACAGTATGGACCCAGATCAGACGCCGCAGACCGCGGCGTCTGATCAGGGTCTACACTGCTTGCCTATCATCCATTAAAATTAAGACATCAATTTTTAGATTTTTGCATCAATATGTAGTCAAATGGATTTGTTCAAATTTTAGGACAAGCATGTTAATGATTTACAGTATCCCATTATTTAGGGTCTATACTGTAAAACATTAAATCCTTGCAATCCTTCGGGTCAAAATAAATACCTTTGCAGACGGTGTAAAACCAGATGAGCCGACACCTGATGAACTCTCCTATCAAGATCTTCGCGATTGCTACTGTTTGTGAGTCCGTTTTCGACTTTTGACGCACGCCCTTCTACCGATATTTCCTTCGTTCAGGCCCATGGGCATGGTGGGCGAAGCTTGCTTACCAAGTAATGCTTACTATCCGCGGACGCCTGATTACACCTTTTGTTCTGGGGTCCATGTCTGTTGGTCTGAACATTCTGATTCGTCATTCGTTTATGGATTTATGATTTTGAATTACGGCTTTGGTACCATGACCGCAACTACTTGCAACAATGGACACGTGCAGAGTTAACACAAAAGCTTACAACCCTGTGCGCGCGCGCGCGTGTGTGTGTGTGTATGTGCGCGCGTGCGTGCGTGCTTGTGTGCCAGGCGGTCCTTTTCGAAAAATTCAAACATGACTGAGCCTACTATATTTACCTTAAATATTTGGACACCTTTACAGTCGCTTTGAATACAAGTTTACCTTAACTGTTTGGTCACCTTAACACCTTAACTCCTTACATACTAGTCATAAATTTTGAACACATTTTCTGTCTGTCGATGTGTCTAGAACTGTAGATGGGTAGCAGTGAAAATTTTGATCAGATTCTGCATTCTGTGGCATCTGATCATAATCCCGTTTGCTGGGCCCTACATCTCCGAATACTTGTATTGGGGTAAATTCGATAAGGTCATTTGCCTACTAAAAGGTTCTGATGAAATGGCAAACAGTGTTGGTCCTGATCAAAGTACATGTAGGAGCAGTTTGATCTGGACCTACCTGCCAAATTTAGGGTAAATACGACATTTCAGGAATGTTGTTAAAATGCTTCATCTATATAACGGTAGGTATCATTGTTTTAAGGTAATTCCATTGTGAGCTGGACATTCGTTTTGGTCTCCATTTTCCACTGCGTATGTTTAAGAACATGATATATGAGCCGAGGCACAGCATTTCCTACAAGACTGCATGCGCGTTGAGCGAAGACTCAGATCAGCCTGCGCATCCGCACAGTCTGATGAGTCAATCGCAGGACACTCTGGGTAGCCAAGGATCCAACGCGCCTTCAGGCGGACAGAAAAGACTACGCAAAAGCTGATCTGAGTCTTCGCTGGAAACATATGCAATCTTGTAGAAAACGCTGTGCCCCGGCTCATATTATAATGAAGTGGAAGATCAGAAAAGGTAAAATTTTGTAATACCTGTTTGAAGTACCAATGTTTTGTTTTGGATTTTTTTTAATTGAGCTGTTTCTTCTAGTTGATAACAAAATACACTATAGCAACCATATACATTTCCACCATTTTACAAGAGGGGCATTTTTCGGGACTTCCTGTTTTGCTTTTATGCACCCCTTCTGAAAATGTGAAATAATTTTCCGCAAAGCCACTGGTCGTTTATGTTATCCTGAAGCGGTTCATTTGCTAGGAAAAATCGCATGTCATTTATTCAACATTTAGTGGCACCATATGGCGTAGCGGTTAACGGAGGCATCAATATTGTCCATTGACTCTTTAAGTGAATTGGATTCACTTTCAAGGCAAGCATGATATTACTTATATATTACGTAATCCATATGTTATGGGTACACATTAGAAGCGCCTCGATGAGGCGCTTCTAATGAGTACCCATAACATATGGAGGAATAAGAAAATATACCTCTTCTAATGAATATCGATTTGTTTCTAATGTCATTCTATTTAGACTCTGTTTACCTTCACTACAGCTGGTGTTAGTGCCGTGTGGTGGCTGTAAAACGTCTCCCCGTACTTCATTATAATGTAGTTTATTGTTTCTTATCCTTTGTGATCATTGAGCCAGTTCAAAGATTTAAAAAAAAAAAATAAAGCAAACACACGAAATGTTTGCATTACTGTAGAGAGGCTGACAAACATACATGTACTTAGGTACCCTAATCTTGTGTGGAATCTCGCAGAAAACTTCGTTTTATCTCGTTCGCCATTTTTAATTTAACTTCACGGTGAGCAGACCAATAAATAATTAATCAGCCAAAAATGAGAAATAACTATTGATATACCTGTTTAAAGTTGCTTTTGAATTAATTCTGCTGAGTTTAAACAAAAACTACAAAGAAAAACAAAACAAAACAAAAAAAAAAAAAAAAAAAAAAAAAAAAAAAAAAAAAAAATACAAAAAATACCGAACATATCACTCGACCTCAGTTGAACCCTGCGCATTAGGCCAACTTTATTCATAAACAAACTGCTGTTAAATCTTATACATATCAAAAATAATAAATAAAATAGAATAAAAAATAAGATAAAAAAAAATAGTTGGCTGAGTGTGTTTGCGGCACTAAAGACAGTGCCTTTTTATCATATTCGAGGGTCACTGATAAGACCTAATTTGCCACATTCGAAAACACGCCTATTCAAATATATTGAAACTTTCACCACCAAAAACTGAAAGTTTTCAGATAAAAATCTAATATTTTTCATATTTCTGCTCATAACATAGAATGTGGGTACTCGTTAGAACCGCCTCAGCGAGGCGGTTCTAACTAGTACCCACAATCTATGTATTGGAGCAGAAATAAGAAAAATAATGTATACCCCTGTAAATCCCAGTTTTACTATATAAGAGTGGGGTTTAAGGGCTCAAAATTATATAGGCATGTTTTCGTGATGGAAACCAGCTAGTCTGGCCCAGAAGCTTGACCTTCAACTGTTTTCAGTTTTTTGAGTGTGTTTATTGCTCTCAAGGGTCACTCCTTTTAGAATCAATTTACCTGTTCCTTTATTACAGCCAGCATCTGGAACAAAGATACCCAGAGGAAGGCTGTAATAGCCTATTATTTGTGCTTTCAAGTGCCGTACCCGACAGTCACGTTTGCTATAAACCCAGTATCAAGATAACCTTTGTTCGCACGTGGGTCATCCAATAAAGGATGACAGTAACATTGCGTGCTGGATAAAATTTCAGCAGAGACGACAAATTGACAATATTTTTTCTGATATTTTTTTTTTCCAGAAAATAGGCATGGCTGTTCATGCATATTGTCTCTTTTGGAGACAATTTGCATGAAATGTCAATGATTTTTTCCAGAGAATGGTAAAGGTTAACATAGAAGTTTAAGAAAAAAAAAACAACAAAAAAACAGTGGTATTCATATAAAGCAACACTTTTGCCCTTTAACCTTTACCATTCCGTGGACAACTTCAGCAGACAACAAACGAATGATATTTTCTTATTTTTTCCAGAAAACAGGATTTGACATTTAATGCAAATTGTCTCAATGGAGATAATTTGCACGAAATATCAAATAACGTTTGCTGAAAAAAATATTTCAAAATGGCGTCTGCTGAAAATTTTACCCAGAGTGCTAAGCGTCCTTAGTTAAGATTTACGATATCAGTTGCTACGAGTCAACAAAACCGTTTCATGGAATAATTGGACGACCGTCATGGAATAATTGGACGACCCCGCTAGAATGTCGTGACTTGCAGATAATACTGATAAACAATTTGATCCTTTAATTAGATTTATATATTCCTTTTTATCCGATCAGAAAATTGCTGCAGATAATAGCATCAATCGCATTATGGACCTCCGAGGGCAATATACTATATGCAGGGGTATAAACACCCGCAGGCTCCAATCAGTGACACGGGGCATTGCAACTGCAGAATTGACCGACGCACAGAAATGGGTCTTACCCAATCGTGAAGATGGAAAGTTTAATCCTAACCGTTTTTAATACTTTATTATGCAGGTTTTTGAGTAGCTCCAGATAAGTGTTGTCATTTCACATGAGCATAAGTCAACGACTATGATTTGCGAAAAACTGTAGCCAGTCATCAGGTAGTAGGCACCTTTCCATTGACTCGCGCTCGTGGGAGATATTTACTACTTGCTGTCACCTGCTCTCTCCCTTCTTATCTTTTGAACATTTGGATTTGTTATCGTTTAGCCCGTTCAGTTTTTTTTTTTTTGTTTTTTTTTTTTTAATTTTACCATTTATATGAGTGTCACTGATGAGGCATAATTGGTCGAAACTAGACATACTGGATCATTAAACTTGATACTTCAGCTGTTTTAAGTTTTATGACTGTATTAATTACTCTCAAAGTCATTCCTGAAATCATTTATCTTTATTACAATTGGCATAAGTACCGTCTAGTGGTAAGTGGTAATAAAACGTCCCTCTGTACTTTACTATACTATAGTTTATATGCGTCGGTTCTTGTAAAACCTGAGCCCTTTCCAGGAGATTTGTTTTCAATATTAGGGTCACAAATGAGGCCTAACTGGCTGGAACTAGTTAGTCTGGCCTAGGAAACTTGGGATTTCAGTTGTTTTAACCCTTGTCATGCTGAATAAATTAAGACGCCACGCCTACTTCTAATTTTCCTAGCCAATCAGATAATTTAATCCAGACTGTCGATATAAATTCAAATACTTAATGGCAAACAGTGCAGATCCAGATCAGTTCAGAAGCCAACTGATCTGGATCTTCTCTGTTTGCAAAGGCAGGGTATATCCGGTTTCAGTAGGACTAGGGTTAAGTTCTGTGAGTCTTTTCATTGCTCTCGGGGGTCATTACTGACATTACTTGTAGAATCTATTTAGTGCTGTCAAATGAGTCAAATACAGGCAGCGCGCATGCGTCCAGCACAATGCACATGTAGTTTGGCATGTTTATGGTTTGAGCTTACAACTGCTGGGGTTGATGCCACTGCTGCAGGTCTTTTCCTAGATGATATAATCATTCCAGTAATCAGTGCTTCAGTGGGACCACCACTGCGGTACGATAAGAATGTCAGAAGTCAGTGCGTCTGTGGGATCACTACTGCGGTACGATAAGACTGTCAGAAGTCAGTGTTTCAGTGGAATCACTACTGCGGTACGATAAGAAGGTCAGAAGTCGGTGCTTGTGGGATCAGTACGATATGGCCAAAACTCTGTGCTTCAGTGAGATTACTACTACGGTGCTATAAGAATGCCAGATGTCAGTGCTTCGGTGGGAACACATCTGCGGTATTATAAGAATGATCACAACTTAAAGCACTGATGAACCAAATACAGCTGAACTGGAACTGGAATGGCTCGAACATCTCTGGGATGATGGAAAATGTTCTAGATATGTACGGTTCGAGCCACTGAGAGTTTATCATAGCAACTGGTCAGAAAGCAAATTGGGATATACAGTCGACTCTCGTTATCTCGAACTCCAAGGGACTCTCTGAAATACTTCGAGATATCCGTAGTTCGACATATCAGGTTTGCAGAATTGAGGAAAAAATAATTTGATTAACCACATTTAACAAACTGATAGGTAATTGGACTTTTGAAGTTAGAGATATATTGAAAATATTGTGGAAAAGAGGAGAAATTGCTCCTTAGGAGCAATTTCTCCTCTTTTCTACAATATTTTCCATCTGTTGTTAGGTTTTCATATATAGGCAGGGACCAGATTTTCGCTTCGAGATAAGCGGTTATTCGAGATAAGCGAGGTCGAGATAACGAGAGTCAACTGTATTAATGGATGTCTTTTCGATCTTTTATAAAATAATGGTAGGTTGAGTGTACTCATTAGAATCTCCTCAATTTTCAGGACAAATAATTGAGAAAACTCCCTAAATTATCTTTAAAGTATGTTTTCTTAAGCTGTCAGAAGAATTTCTTGGGGATTCCAGTTTTACTATATAAAAGGGGGGTTTAAGGGGGTCAAAATTATATAGGCATGTTTTCGTGATCGTTGCGGGGCTTTTTATGTTTGTCGTCTTATTGAGGCGCTGTTTGGTGGGTCCTGATTTATACAGTGTACATGAAATTCAAATTGCGAGGGTGTACATGCCGGCCTGGATGTTCGTTTACATCATTGTGTAGTATCTTATTGGCGTCATTGCGAGCAGCTGAAACCTTGGCCAGAATGCGTTGATACCATTGCCGGTCTAGACTGTTGCTTACCCCGAGATGAAAATATAAAATGCTTTCACTTAAAATTAAACTGGGCATGTCTACGCTGAAACTTATTTAAAACGACTGCCAAAAGCTTGAAAAATCTTATTAAAGCTCAGCCGCTTGTGTGTGAATCTGTTTTTCACAGACCATTGATTAGATTATTTTAGGATACCAAATAACCGTTCTCCCGCCTTAATTGATGTTGTCTAACCCACCTGCTACCCTTTCGGCTGCAATCGTATTGACGCAATCTTACAAATGCCATCTCAATTTAATGACATTACTCAGTTAGAACCACGTTCCTTCAGTTACCACTTTTTTATATTTCACAAGACGCCATTTTACTATCCATTACGAAAACACACCTATTCAAATATACAGAAAATTTTTCCTCCAAAAATTTAAAATTTTCAGATAAAAAAGCTGTGATATTTTTCATATTTCTGCTCAAAACATAGATTGTGGGTACTCGTTAGAGCCGCCTCGATGAGGCGGTTCTAACGAGTACCCACAATCTATGTTTTGAGCAGAAATCAGAAAAATAACTTATACCCCTGCAAACCCAAGTTTTACTATAAAAAGGTGGGGTTTAAGGGGGTCAAAATTATATAGGTATGTTTTCGTGATGCTGAAAAAGCTACATATATATGGCAAGTAGTTTTGTCTGTATCAAAGAACTGATTTTGTTTTCAATCTGTAGTTTGATTGACTATTATATCTACCTGGAATATCAAACTGAATTAAAGATTTATTGGTCTGATTGTCCTTGAACTATTTATTGCGCAGCTGTTTCCATCGACTAGACAATTAAGTGTTGATATAAAGTGTTCTAAAGACCCTTCGAAAATGTAGAAGAACAAAACAAAATGGAAAATAGCCGACTCGATTTTACTGTGTTTTATAAGGGTTAGGGTAAAAAAGCAACATTCTTGACGCACCCTAGTAGCGCTTTAAGCGGAATAGATTCTGAAAGGAATGATCCTTGAGAGCTGTGAACATTTAAAAAAGTGAAAACAGTAGAGAGTCCAAATTTCTGGGCAGACTAATCAGTTTCGGTCATTTAGGCCTCATCTGCCTATACACCTGTAGAATTTGCCGGCCTCGCTGGCTCACTTGGATGCGCCGTCCAACTGGAGACCAGGAGGTCACGGGTTCCTCCCCCACCGAGGTCGGCAACATTTTTTCGTGGAGATTGATCATGAAATATTTTCTACGGTCATTCATTTCCTTCCGCTGCTGATTCAAGAAGGGCAGTTGTCAGTTTCTGGCGAAAGAATGTGCACAATACTGGTTAACCGCTTAGAGGACTAATCCTGCCCAGTAAACGTGTGGTTAGGTAAACTGACCGCGCTCGACATGACCCATTGGGTTGACTGGGCCGTAAAACCTCAACACAAACAAACCTGTAGAATTTAGCAGGGTCGGGGTCTTACTGCATTAAATTATTGTCTACGTTGACTATATAGAGATGAGAAGAAACATGAAGTGAATCTACTATTGATCCACAATGCATCATTGATCTTATGCTTGTTGTCTACAACTAAAATCCGGGACTAGCTGGAGCACTGAACGGATTAGAATATAATACTTATTGGAAAGTCTACATATACAGAAGGTGTTCGACATTCGCATGCACTGTTTTGGTACACCACACATATATAGAATTCTTAACTACAGTCGAACTTCAATGGCTCGAACACCTTTGGGACCATGGAAAAGTGTTCGAGCCATGGGTAGTTCGAGCCAATGAAGGTTAATCATGGCGCCAGGTCGGGAAGCAAATATCGCTAATTCTGGGAAATCTATCGATCTTCTACACAATAATTGTACGTTGAGTGTACTCATTAGAATCGCCTCGTACAGGCGATTCTAATGAGTACACACAACATACAATTTTGTGATAAAATAAGAAAAATTCCTTAAATATTTGTTTTATTAAGCTATCAGAAGAATTTCGTAGGGACTCAAAAACGAGTTCGAATTAGCCATGGTAAACGAGCCATCGGTGTTTGAGCTATCGAGGTTTGGCTGTATTATGATAGCAGCACTTTATCAAAGGTTATAGGATGTACATTAATTTTGACAAGTTCACTTTTAAAGTGGGTGGATGCACTGGTAATGCTAAGCGCAATTTATAGCACGTAAGCCTAAAAAGCGAAGTGAAATTAGCTGTAATTATTTTCAACGTGAGGTTCATTGTTGTAGAGGCCAACAGGACAAGATCTCATTGAGTCTTCCCGAATTCACAATTTTCATAATGGAGTTTAGCCACGGTCTGCATGTAAAGAACCCAAGACTATTCCGTTTTAAAATCAGTTTTAATATTTATTGTGTGCTAAGCGTACATCGAGCTTTTTGTGAAAGCTAATATTTGTACAATAAATATAACATAAGTACTATGTGAACCGATACCATTTCTAATCTTCTGTTTGTGGTTACCTTTACATTGTATTTTCTGCTCCTCCCTCAGTTCCTTTCATATCCTAACTATTCGGGTATCTTACCCAGCACTTTTCATAAGAACAGGTCCATTTTAGTACACGTTGACAGGTCTTGCTACATGAGTAGTAAACGGTGAAGATCCCGATCAGATGCGTCTGATGTGAGTCAACATTATTTGCACAGTCCCGTCTATCCGAAAACTGGTAAACACGATTTATCATTGTGACGTCCAGGTCTTGTTCTACTGGGGTCTGTGTTCGTTTTGCTGGTGGCATTTTATTCATTCTTATTTTATTTTATTTTTATTTATTTATTTTTGTTCCTTTTTGGGAAGATCCTCAGTGATTGTGCAAGTCTATTTTAATCTATTTTATCTGCGCATGACCTGTTTTTGGAGGCGGTTGCCAAATCGCCACAAGATTTAACATAGGCTACTACATTTCGACACTCCAGTTTTCTTTTACTACCAACCTGGTAACCACCTAACTAATAGTTCCATGCTAATGCAGATAACGCTAAATTCTGCATTCAGACATATTAGCCTTATACACTAATGCTTATAAATAGCGAATAAATAAACAAAACCAAAGAAATAATATTTTATTCAAACTGAGTACAATATCCGGGAACGAATATGAATATTCCATAAAACGCGCCAAATCTACAGCGTTGGTAGAAAGTGTAACCCAAGTGGTGGTCCTACTACACCAGAAAAGGGTTATCGGATACCGATAATATAAGGACTTCAATTTCAGCGTAAATCCCAATCAGTACTAGATGCCTATAGAATTTCAGGCAACTGCCCGCATCAGTACTCGCAGTGCTTTGATTAGAAATCACCGTTTACTGACCGAAATCGGAAATATTTGGCAAGTGTGTAGACTAATGTCAAACACGGAAACGTGTATAGATATATATCGGGTTTAGAAAAGAACATTGCATAAAATGTTTTCCAAAAAATAACATACACATGGGTGCTCATGGGCAAAATCCTTACATGTCTAGCCCGCAAGTTTTTCAACATAATCCTTGGCAAATCTTCGCGGTAAATCCTAAGCAGATCTTCGCGGTATATAAGGTAAGTAAACAAGAACAATTCACTGATTTAATTACTGTTGGACAACAACACTTAGGTTTGCTTTTAATGTTAGAGCAACCTCTAACTGGAATCTTGAACATCATCTAATTTAGTCCAATTTAGTTGGTCAAAACGGCGTACGTTTTACTTCCAACAAATCCACTGAGCAGCAGGAACCTTGTCACTACTTCCTTTGCGTAGAATTCTAAAATAATCTATTTAATTAATGTTTTAAACGTAAACATGACAGAGTTGGACTTGTAAGAAATGAGTTCTTATAAAAACTAAATGTCATATCAATTGTAGTATATTTCTTTTTTAAACAGGTCATTAATTTATTTCATACATATACATCTGCCTGTAACACTGCACGTATTAAACTTTTAATAAGCTTATCACAAAATTGCATGTAGCAAATGACACCTTAATTGTAATTCATACACTTTCAGGAAAGACAACTCTTTTAAAATGTTTTGCCTCCTTTCTGAAAATCGGGGTCTACTCTAAAAAGGATAGAATTTGCTGTAGCCCCTTTCATAAATTCTCACGAAAGAGATCATATTAATGATCAGTAGCAGCGTCTGATATTTTTGTTTCGTGTTTGTTGTTAGCGGAGTTATATGCCTTGGTTTACATTGGCATATTGTCCATAATGTTGTGTAACAGTGGCACTGTACAATTACAACAACATCTGGCTCTGTAGAGAATAGAGAAAATTTCAATATTATTTGACTAAAACCCTGAGTGCCTTACCTGAAGCAAAACACATTTACTTGTGTGTTAACGTAACATCAACCGTAAAGCCGTGTTTACGACAAATTCTAACTAAGAACTGACATCGTCCGATTAAGTACTATATAAATGAACATTGTATAAAATAGCTCTCCACAAATAGAGAGAAAACAATCCTCAGGGGAGTGTTTGGTAGTCAGTTATATCTCCAGATTTATCCATTTGTGCATAATGTCACACGAAGTGCACATTTGCTGAAAGAAGCCATTTGGTTTGGTTTGGTTTGGTTTGGTGTTTAACGGCTCAGTCAGCAATATATAGGTCATATCGAGCCGATTAGTTTACCAAACCACACTTTTCTGGGCAGGCTTAGTCCTGATCAGCGGGAGGGAGAGAATGGCCGTAAAAATTATTTCAAGAGCAGTCTCTATACGAAAGATCATGAAATTGATCATGAAATATTTTCATGATCAATTTCATAATCTTTCGTTGAGAGAAGAGCCGTACCCGAATGTTCAGAGCGCTTGATTACAGTTCTTAAGGTTGAAGGTTCGAGCCAAGCTCAGACTATCGATTGAAAACGTTTTCTGTTCCCAAGCAGTGCTCGGACACCATTCGTGGTACGGTCTTAGGCAGCAAAAGGAGAGAATCGCGACCTGCCTTTCATAAGCTGTAGTCCAAGACAAGATTACCTAAAACACTTACAGCCCCAACAGCCGCACTCTACATCTTACAGACCAAGATCAGACCCCGAGAAACTGGTTGTAAATAAAAGCCTGTTTTTTTCTGCTGTTCGAAGCTATATGCTTTGTCTGCCGCTCTGCAATTCTGATTCATTTGAGGACTTCAAAGCTATGTTGCTAAATGTCGTGACAATTTAATCTTCTCCATTATCCCACTAATCTCTTTCTAGCCATTCTTCAATCATTTCTCTCTGCCTTTAGGTTGCGTTTAATTATTATAAAGCGATTGTCTCGGAACCATCTACCGTATAAGCCCTAAATATCCGTAGAGAAAGGCCCGAACAAACAGTGTAGACCCGGATCAGACGCCGCAGAACGCGTTACCAGATGTACTTGTTCAAATTTAGGACAAGTATGAAAGGAATTGAAGAAAATGGATATACATTCAGGGGAGGTAACTTTAAAAACTTTTTCTCCCCTCTGAAAAGGGGTCTACTCTAAAAGAAAAAAAGCTCCCCTTGAAAATCTTCAGAAGGGGATACAAAACAGAGTTCCCTACTTTTTAAAACCTTTTCCCTGTCTTTGTGCTTATATTTCGGCCTCTCAAGTATTAACTATATCGTCTGTCATGTCAGAAATTTTGAATCATGTCAGTAATCTTGAATTATTCCGGTACCATTTCAAGCGACCGACTGTCACTTCAAAACTTCTGAAACTTTGGCATAAGGTTACCATAAGCATGTACCAACTTTTTAGATGTTTTATATGTAGCACATTTGTATGCTAAAATCTGAAAACGCACTCCATTCATATACTTGGATAACATTGGCGCAGGCTGATAAGGCCCTTTTCGTGCGTTGCGCATCAATTACGATATCGGTGATAAGGAAGATTTGGAATGTTAAGCATATTAGGACTAGGTTATGCAGTATAAAATGTAAGGAGTAATAAACAAAATCAAAACCTCATTTAGTAACTGCACAATTCTAAAACAAAATACAGTCGCACCTCAATAGCTCGTACACCGATGACTCTATTACCAAGGCTAATTCGAACTCGTTTTTTTTGAGTACTCACAAAATTCTTCCAATAGGTTAAGAAAAAAATATTAAGCGAATATTTCTTATTTTATCATAAAATTGTATGTTGTGTACTCATTAGAATCGCCTCATCGAGGCGATTCTAATGAGTACACTCAACATACAATTATTGTGTAGAGAATCGAAAAACATTCCCTCTATTTACTTTCTTACCTGGCGCCATGATTAACCCTCAGTGGCTCGAACTACAATTTTCTATGGTTCGATCCATTGAAGTTCGACTGTAGTATAAAATATGCCCAGAGAGGGCCCTAATCATAGACCATAGCCTACCAATGACACCAAGAGAAAGAGCAAACAAACCATGACAGACAATACAGAAGCTACAAACCAAAGAAAAGCAAAGCAACTAGCCCCCTCTTCCCCAACAAGGTGACCACAGTGCTAGACAGAACCAATAATTACAACGATAAGACAACGAACATGAAAAACATGAAAAAATCCCCGCAGCGAGCAGCCATAAAGCCACTCAAAGAATACATTACAACAGAATCCGCCTAGTAACGTAGACTACAACAAAGTCCGTTCTCACTATATACAGTCGAACGTCAACGGCTCGAACATCTTTGGGACCATAGAAAATTGTTCGATACATGGGTAGTTCGAGCCACTGAGGATTAATCATGGTGCCAGGTCAGGAAACAAATGGCGATGATTCAGGGAAGTCTTTTCGATCTTCTATATAAGAACGGTATGTTTTGTGTATCCATTAGAATCGCCTCATCGAGGCGATTCTAATGAATACACACAACATACAATTTCATTATAAAATAAGATGTAATCCTTAAATGTTTGAGTTTTGAAGCTATCGGAAGAACTTCGTAGGGACTCGGAAAAAACTTTTGAATCAGCCATCGGTATTCGAGCTACTGAGGTTCGACTGTACTATTGGGAAACATAGGCCACACCCTACATAGATACATTAATTGCCATAATGTAACCAATCACATTTTGTCAATCTTGTCAAATACGCGATTATTGTGTACTTGTTTAATTCCACCTGTCCTATAAATATCATTGACGTTAACACTGCAGATAGGATTAGTTAAAATCTTTAATTAATCTCCACATCACGACCAAACGTTCTTAAAATGTCAGTGGCGCTGGCCGAGAAAACATGGTATTAACCTTTGAGTACTCTCTGGTCAAATTCAGCAGACGACAAAGAACAACGTTTTCTTAGTTTTCCTATAAAATAGAATTAGAAATAGGGAGCCTTTATGCACACCATTGCAACTTTCTTCATATCGATGATGAAGACACGTATTTTCGTACTTAACTAGTTTCACAGAATCTTGTTGAAGTAATAAGGGTTTTAAGGAAATTCAGAATATTCACTTAGTGCACCAAATTCTCGGTCATGTTGACTGTCTGTCTTTATCCATCCGCGTTGATGGTATAACACTAATAATTTAAGCATAATTGGTCGAAGTATCTACAATAACTAGAATATGGTTTGAGTTCGCATTTTCGATAATGAACAGTACTAAAATGCACATATTTTGCATTGTGCGCATAGTATTTTTTCGCTGCATTATGCATTCTTCGTGAGTTTGGCATAAATCCAAACAAATGTTACAGTAGCAGCTGATCATTAAGAAAACACGCCTATTCAAATATATAGAAAATTTCAACTTCAAAAACTGAATATTTCAGATAAAAACTCTGATATTTTTCATATATCTGCTCAAAACATAGATTGTGGAGACTCGTTAGAACCGCCTTGGCGAGGCGGTTCTACGGAACACCTCAATCTGTGTTTTTGAGCAGAAATAATAAAAATAATATATACCCCTGTAAAATCCAGTTATACAATGTAAAAGTGGGGTTTAAGGGTGCCAACATTATATAGGCATGTTTTTGTGATGTTACTTAGGTTGTTGCCCTTGATGCAAGCCGAACAATTAATTTTAGTTTCACAACGTTTGAACGTATGACCATCACGAAAACATACTTATACAATTTTGACCCCCCCCCCCCCCCCCCACACACACACACACACACACACACTTAAACCCCTGTTTTTATATAGTAAATCTGGGGTTTACATGGGTATACATTATTTTTCTTATTTCTGCTCAAAGACATAGATTGTGGGTACTCGTTAAAACCGCCTCATCGAGGCGGTTCTAACAAGTACCCACAATCTATGCTTTGAGCAGCTATATGAAAAATATCCGATTTTTTTATCTGAAAATTTTCATCTTTTGGTAGCAAAATTTTCAATATATTTAAATAAGCGTGTTTTCGTAATGCGAAGGTTTGATGCCAGTACCCGACCGCCCTCACCAGCAGTTTTTTACTTCTAATCTTTGTGTGGTGGTGGTTTTAATGACGTTACTTCTTTTATGGGACTTCCGGTTGCTCGCAGGGGGAAGGGGCGGGTCACGTCCTGTACTGTGTTTATAATCTTTGATGGGTTCTGTCTGGCATTGCGATCTCCATGCTTGTGGATGAGGGACTCTTTGCTTTGCTTTTCGTTAGTTTGTAATGTATGTGATGTCCGTCGTGTTTTATTTACTCTTCCTTTTGGTGCCATTGATAGGCTATACCATCACGAAAACACGCCTATATAATTTTGACCCCCTTAAACCCCTCTTTTATATAGTAAAACTGGGGTTTACAGGGGTAGACATTATTTTTCTGATTTCTGCTCAAAAACATAGATTATGGGTACCTCGACGAGGCGGTTCTAACGGGTACCCATAATCTATGATTTGAGCAGGAATATGAAAAATATTAGAATTTTTTATCTGAAAATTTTCCTTTTTTGATTGTAAAATTTTAAATATATTTGAATAGGCGTGTTTTCGTAATGTAATATGATTGTGGCTTTTCCAGGATCTTCTTTACTATTTTGAAATTTCGTGCAATTTTATATTGGAATACGAATAATATTCCGAAATATTGTTCTTTTACCCATCATTCTAAGCGTCAGAAAGTAGACGCCTTTATCTCCAAACCAGCACCACGACTCACTTACAAATAAGTGGAGTTGCATGCTACCTAATATCATTCCTACTGGGTGCCATAAACGAATGTCTCGGCTCAAGAAACGGGACTGGACACACAATGGTTTCTACACGGTACAGTTTCAACAGGGGAGATAACATGTGAATTCTGTTTGGCTATTCTGCACACCAAGCCACTTCCTGAAAAGAGGACTAATCTAACAGGACAGCTTTTGCTCCCAAAAAGAGTAAAGTCTTTCCTTTTAATGAAGATTCCTTTTCAGAAAGGAGGCACAGCAACTTTGACAGTTGTCTCCCCTGAAAGTATATCAATCGCCCTTAAGATCTATGTAAGATGTATCTCGGTTTTCCCTGAATCCAACAGGTCATCTAACACTGTGTGCACTGGTTTCCTTACCGAAATAACCTGTGCAAAGCAATCGTTGTACAATTCACATGTACAGACCTGGGTTTCAAAATTCCATATGATTGATTACAAACAGTCATTGCAATGGCTACCGTCAATGAATGTTTATAACTGATCCAGCGCCCCACTTAATTATCACCTCTGGCTCCATGAGATTTCCGTTGTCTTCATATGTTTAGTGGATCCGGTCTAGTATTGTGATCACCTTGTTGGGCAGACGAGGGTATGTGGGGTGCAGGGAGAGAGGGGAAGAGCGAGTTGCTTGTGTACGGTCTGGCGTTTTTTTTTGTTTTTTTTTTTTTTTTTTTTTTTTGTTGTTGTTGTTTTTTTGTGTGTGTGTGTGTGTGTGTGTCTGTTCTATTTAGTTTTATTGGAAGGCTATTTTCTGTGATTGTGGCCCTCCTGGACATCTTCTGTATTACCACATTCGACCTAATTACTGCACATAACCCTGTAAGCACAAAGTCAAGCTATTCTGTAGTCTTCAAATTACAGCCAGTGTACTTTTTGTCTACCTTTTTATAAAGGCATATGTGATTGGTGCCCATTTGAATTGCATCGACTTGTCGATGCAGTTCAAAAGAGCAACCAATACATATGCTTTTATAAAGAAAATTAGATATATAGTCAACCTTCATTATATCGACACTTGATGCAACGGCAAAATTTGTTACAACGAAAATTGACTGGCACGAAACCTTCGCTCAAAGAGGTGACAGTTAATCAGAAATTATGCAAGAACATTGTACTTGAAGAAATATATGTTTTGGATATTTTGAGACGATTCTAACAAATATCAAAAACAAAATCTATGAGGAAGTAAAAATAAAACAAGGCCTTTCTAACATATCAATTTGCTTATTAAGGATTTCGAACAACAGCAAATTCAACCTCTCTTGGAAGAAATGCTCTTGTTGTAACGAGGGTTCACACTGTATTACAATGTCATATAAAAGATCGGCTTTGCGTTTCCCACTATTCATTGGCGTTAATATTCACAACAATATTAATGACTGATTGTTGGAACGAAAATCGAATAGTCTATAAATGGAGCACAATATTTCATAGGA